>VDFB02256132.1:98558764-98603943 GCA_007258455.2 Sequoia sempervirens | reverse complement strand
GTCATTTATCCTACAACATGCGCACAAAATCACTATGACTAACTTATGCACCACTAAACAAAAGAATTAAGAATAATTTGTTGCCTTCTTACAACAATGGTGGACTATGGTGAGAAAATTCCCATGGCCTATTCCTAAAAAATAGCTTGTTCACATCTTCATCCAAAACCTAAACGAGGAGATAGGATTTCATTTACAAGTCTAATGTACTAACATGTTTTATAAAATAATAGAAAAGGAAGTAATCATAAAAAAAAATATCATTGATAAGGGTCTTATGAAAGTATATAAGGAAAAAAAGAACAATGGCCCTCAATCTAATGACAACCCTTATGTATGGGTTAAAAAAATACAACCAGCATCAAATACACAATCATCATTAATCATGCAAAAAACATTCAAGGTGCCACAGTTCCTAGAGGATCACCTAAGCAGAACCCTACACCACAACAAAAATACAATCTAGGGGAGCTTATTGAATTGATTTTACAAAAATTGGTCGAATCCAATCTCATCATATTACTTGAAGTTATACAATTGGAACCTCAATTTAAACTCTCATGGTACAAAGGCAACAAATATTATGAATATCATAGGGTTGAAAGACATAAGACTCCTAATTGTGCAAAATTGAAAAATATCGTTCAAGATATTATTGAACAAGGTGATACCACCACTAAATATTCTCTTGACAATTCATCCAAAAATAACCACATCAACAATATTTGTAGCTCACATAATGATAAATTAGGCATATATCAAGATACTTTTCCGAAGCATGATCAAAATCATCCATCCATGTCTAGCAATGACTCATCCTAAAGAAATCACATTAACACCCCTATCCATAACATATCCACCTTATTTGACCCATAATAAGTCATCTTGAAGAAGCTTTCCCACAAGAAGCCTCAATCTCTCCTTCTAATCCTTCATTCTTAGAACCTTTGAAATATCAATCCACACTATCCCCATCAAATGACTCATCCAATAATAACATCTCTCGAGATTACCTCCAAGGGCTATCCACTATAGATAATCATGAAATCCACGTTAATCCAATCCTTGATACGAGTCTAATTAGTGATCAATAAATCTTAGATCGAACACTATCATGCGTTCCATCACCCATCATGCCCACTCTAGATAGTCCTATTTGAAATTCATTACCTTCATGCCAACATATTGAGGCAATCCAAGAGTCCCTTGTTCATATCCCATTATTATAATTATATCTATGTTAAGAATAGATCCAAATCATAAAGAAGCAAGCCCTAAAATGAATCAAGATCAAGTTACCCAAATTTTCCAATCTCATCCCATCATTGATCAAGATCCCATATTACTAGAATTCCATTATGATCTCACCATGCCTTTTCATTTCATCCATGATCCTAAAATTAAAGATGACCCTATCCATATTCTAATAACTTTCACTTCCACTAATCAGACACTTGCCTCCCTTAGACACATAAATGATTTTTCCCTTGTTCATCAAAAAAAGAGTATGTCTCTTTATTTTATTTTAAAATGATGAAGCTATAGATGAGTTCATAGGACTCCATGATGCTATTCTATAAAATGACCACAAAATTGGTTTTTATATTGACCTTGGTGCAACAACATATTTTGAGGAACAAGTTAAATCCCTTACTCCTAAAAATCATATCAAAGATAATGATAAACAAGCTAATATGGATCCAATCAACATCCCATAGAATGAGGAAGAAACAAGCATGAAGGAAGAGAAAGCACCAATATCTTATAAACTTGGATCACTCACTTTTTTCAAAGAAATATTTCTTATTGATGAGAACATAATCACCATTGATGATTCCCAACAACACAAAGGATAGTTAGCATCTTGTTTCCAAAACAACACATATCCTATTACAAAAAATATATGTCAAAGCATGTAGTATCAAGGAAAATTATTAGGCCTACATGAACAAGGTATTTTGGAGCCAAGATAGTTTTTAAAAAATCCTAAATATCAAGGACTTGGTTATTCATCAATCAAGAAATCTAATGATGTTAGTGGTACCTCCATGATACCAAGGAAACTTCATCCAATGCAAACATCAAAATAGGGGCCATGAATACTCCTTATAATAAGGTTTTTGTCAAAACTCCTCCCATCCACATCATACACCATCATTCCCAAATCCCTTAACCCAATAATTAGGACCGACAAAAGAAAAATCCTTACAAAGAAAAATATCAAAATTAAGTTTTTGAAGCTAATAAATCCAAAAGTCGAAATGGACACATAAAGTCAAAATTGATCCCAAAGAAAATTTGATTATGTATAGCATCCAATCCAAATCCAAATCCAATAGCCAATGAGACTATGGAGCCATATCAAAAAAGGATTTCTATCAATTACAAGTTTCTACCTCCTTCAAAATTGTCTTCAATCCTAACACACAAGGTGTATATATGTTACACCCCATTGTGTATTTACCTAGTTACTATTACCTAGCTAGATGAAATACTTGCATAGATGTTTGATTGTAATTTTGATGGAAATAAATGTGATTGTACTATGTTTGTATGAATCATTGGAAATACAATGAATAAATGGCTGATTCAAATTGGTGTTATATATATATATGTCTTAATTCTGACTATAGAGAATATAATGTAAATGATTATTTTGTGATCAATTGACTACCTTGAAAATGTGCCAAGTTGGTTGCAAGTACAGGTTCATGCCTCTAGAAGGGAGGGGAAGTATCACTCAGGAGAAATTTTTTGGTTTGGCAACCCTTAATGAGCCTAACTAAGCTTTCCCACACTCACTTTTAGATTGGTCAAGTCAAGTCAATAGTTACAAGGAAAAGGTAAGATACCTTGGTTTGGTTGTTTGTGAACTTGGAGAGGTTTTTTTTTATTGTGAGAACATGCTTGATTTAAGTTTTTGAATTTCTTTATATTTATATGAATTATAATCAGTGGGGTCTCATACATGGGATGTATACATATACACATGTCTACAATGAACTCATACACATGAGTAAAGACGTACATAATTATACGTAGATAGACATATCTACACATGCTTATGGATGGATTACCCATATGCATGGGAATGTCGAATGGACAAAGTGACATGTATATATATATTTAGTGTATATATGACAATTGATGTTATTGTGATTATAGATGTTTAATTGTTTGAAGGTAATGTTATTTATATACAATGAATATATATATATATATGTGTGTGGGTTGATAACATTGTTATATACATGTATGTATTATTGACAATGCGTCCATAAAAGTATATATATATATGTATGTATGTATGCATATATGTACATTATGCGATATTAATTTGGAAATAAATGAATATAAGTTTATGCAGTAGAATATCAAATATGGTGTATATTTATAGTCATATGAGTTGATATATATATACGTATATATACATACAGCATACATACATATATATATATATATATATATATATATATATATATATATATATATATATATATATATATATATATATATATATATACATATATATAATATGTTGAGTTATTTATATGTATAATTGATATATATACCATGCATATATATATTATTGATATATTATAATGTTTGAATAAGCGATGATTATATATTAAGTGCTGATATTTTCATGCAAAGTGTATACTATACATGATATAGTGTATCTAGCACATATCTTAAATAATGTAAACACCAGCGTTGGTGAGTGAGTCTTAGCATTAGGTGGCAGATTGTGAAGCATTTGCCATGCTATGTGAAAATGTATGCAACATTTTAAGAGGGGTGTGAAAATGGTTATAAGACATAGTCAAAAGTATTGAAGGAAATTTGAAACGCATTTAAAAGCTTTGACTTGGTATTTTATTTGTAAACACCAAACAACATGTAAGAAGTTTATGTGGTGCCAAATTATGAATAACTGCATACCTTTAGAAGTTTGTTTAGAGAGCTTTGTCCAGCAATGAAAACTAAATTGAATGGGAGAATAAGTCAAGTAGAAACTGGCATGGAAAGAGTCAACCTATGTGATAATTTACCTTGCATATCTAAATTGTATTCTTGCTGTCCATAAATGAAGTGACTTGTTGTGCTATTTTGCTGAGTCTTAATTTTGTAACCTGCCACCTTTTCTTTACCATGTTGAGACAAATCAAATGAGCTAAGAAGTGTCAATTATTTTACCTTGTTTCTAACCTATAGATGTTGATCTTTGTGTGTAAATAGAGGCATTCTTTACCTCAAAGGGAGACATATCTACATTTTACTGTTATTTTTTGAAAGTTTCTCCATTCTTCTAAGTTTTGTGAGAGATTTAGAGAGGTTTAGCAAGAGTTTTAGTGAGAGTATTTGGGAAGAATGGTAGTGATTTTGTTGCCAAGCTACAAGTTGATTTGAGGAGGCTAGGATTGGAAACCAACTAGATCGATTTGGATCTTTATACGTACAGGCATGTTGAATCTTACTCTTTTATGTTTTGATTGATTTTGGAATGGTTATGTGAATTTCCTATTTTTGTTTAGAAAATGTAATATGCTTTAGGGAAAGATTGTTTTTCAACCAATGTGAAATTGAAGTCGCTTGTTTATAGTTTGGATTCTCTATTGCTTGAGTGTTTGTACATACTCCATATTAAGGAGTGGGTGTATACATATAGTATTAAGCACTTTATTAGATTGGAGTCTATATAGCTAAAGCTAGATTTGAATTTATAGGTTATAGAAACACATGTCTTACCTATTAGATGAGTCATAGAAAACTTAGTGTATATAGGTTGTTCCTAGGGTTAAATATTATCCAATGGAGGGAATTGCTTATACATAGAATATAAATGGTCTTAACAAATTGAGCTAGAATGGTGGATGAGCATGTGACGTCCATTCTGAATTAGGGGTGATGAATGATTTGGCCAAAATGGTGTAATTCGCCACTGGTTACATTGTTAGTTCATTATGTTACCTTAGATCATGCTAGTTCAGGATTGTCATACATGTAGAATATAGACATTGTATGGTAAAGTTATAGTTATATAGGACACACTACTAGATCAGGATTGGATAGTATTTTGAGGTTTCCAGACCAAATCTCTTCGTCGAAGGGTAGGGCCATCTTACCATATGTGGTAGATGTATAGGGGATCATAGTTAGTATGTGGATGGCAGAAAAGTGCTTGAGTGATGCTTCTCCTTTCAGTTGGTGAGCCAAGATTTGAAAGGGGATTTCCTAGATCATTTGTATTTCTAGTGCCAATGAAGCTCAGATGAGCTATGTATGTATCTTGTATCTATTTCTTTGAAATATGGAAAAGTATTTTGTATCAATTTTATGAAATCATTTCTTTGGGAATATTGTACATTTTGTTGAATGGAATGAAAAAGATAAATTATCGGTATCATATGTGCATTTTATCTTGTTTTGAAAAGAAAATTTTTATCACTTTGTGCTTAGCAATTAGTTTTAAATTCACTCGTGGTAAAACATAGGAGAAATTTTTTAGTTGAGTAATGGGAATGTTACAATATAGAATAGTTGGTCCCAAACACACTCAAAATCTCGCATCCATGCTCTCATCCACCATATCAAGTTTGGAAAATAAAAAATCCGACATCCAAACTACCAAATAATTCATCCACATTTCACATCCCCCATCAACATCCAACATCCCACCTAAAATCCAAAATCCCAAATCCCAATTTATTGTCAACAACACTTTATCACAAGAACTCTAATGGTACTCTATCATGATGTGAATATTTTAATAAGCTAACCCTATTATCAAAAATTATCATAGTAACATCCATGGGTTATATACAAGTGCCCTTATCTTGATAAAGAAACTCCTCGAGGCATGTCATTATTGACACATTATGACATCAACATCTATATTAGCACCACCAGGTGGTCCCACATTGTTGATGATCATTCAAAAAAGAAAAAAAGAAGAAGAAAAGAGTAAAGAGAAATAATTTTTCCTCTAGTAAAAAAACCTTGGTGGTGCCTTCAACAAGTACCATGGTGAAAATCTATTTACAAACTGCCATGTGTAGAAAAATAAAAAAATGAAAAAAAAAGTAAAGAAAAATAATCCATCAGTGAAAACCATGCTTATGGTGCTTTTCAAACAAACGCCATGATGAAAACCCATTCTTGGGCATCATGTGTAGAATTGGCTATCTATGGGTACCATTCCAGTTGAAAGCATCTTATCTCATACATCATACTATTCTATCCAAACACCACTATCCATCCAATCCATTCTATTTTCATCTATCTTCCCTATCCACCTTGATCTTGACAAAGACTAGGGGCATATACTTCAAAGCATTCTTTTGAAAAACTCTTGACATGGTCATTTCTTTTGACCATTTACTATCAAATATCATGCCATCACCTATATAACACTATCAAAACCTTAAGCTTGGGTAAAACATGTTATCTCATTGCAAGATAATTCTCTGAAGTCAAATCCCTTATCCTAGATCCATTTGCATAATGTCTATCCTCCCCATCCTTCACATATTCATTTCTATCACACTAGTCTATTCATCCACTCATAGTATCCCATACATTGCTAGACACTAGGAGTAGATGATTACATCCTGCTTTGGAATAAATCTTCATAAATGCCTTCTAGCTCAATTAGTGATCTGGACACCTTCCAAAAATTAAAAAAATCACATTTTCCAAAAATTCAAAATAATCACATATTTTTAAAAAATCACATATTCTAAAAATAAAAATAAAAACATGTGCATATTCCAAAAAAAAAAAAATCCTATAAAAAAATTTAAAATAAAAACTCAAGCATTTTCCACCATCCCATGGATAAATTTTTTCCATGAAACTAACCTCCATCAACCACAATCCAAACAATCCCCCATTAATCTCATCTTAATATATATTCTAGCATAATATCAATCCATTTAACACATTTTGTTTCCAACCTTGCTAAATTTTTTGATCTATCTTATCCGAGAAATCATCATCATGATGTATCCTTCCTAATCATCGTGTTATTGTTATCATTAATAACACAATCCTTGCATTATTTTATCATCAACAATGTTAGATCACTATCATCAATCAATCAATCAAATCAACCAACTTTAGCTTGGCTAGCAACAAGATCTCAAGGGGTCTTTTATATCCCTACACATTCATATCCCTTCATCATTCATCACCATTATTATCTTCGCCCTAATAATTTTACCATTATCATTGTCATCATCGATTCCCATTAATAAACCAATAAAAAACAAACATGCACTTCAATATGCACAAACATACATAACACCATCCATCCCATCCATAATAAACCATCACCACCCAAACTTGACACTAAAAAAAAAAAACTATGCATCATAGAAAAACATTGAGCTTTCATGAAAAATTGCAAGCAAAGACCATAGCTAAATCAATTTGCTACCTACATGCCTATTGCTTAATCATTCAATCTATCATCGTAATCCATGCCTTAACATATGTATCCTTCCTACAATAGGCATAATCCAATATCAAGCACACCCTTTTGGCAAGAGATATGATGGTTGTTGATGTGTTTTATCAATTAATATTTTTCTTTTCAATTTATATTTTCATCTCCTTCCAAATCTTACTCGAATCCACCTTGATCTTTCAATATCTTGGTGTGTTTAGAGAAGCACATTATGGGGTATGGTCATTGTTTTTGTATGTTGTATTTGTGGGATTTTCTTGTAATGTTTCCATGACAAATACTTACCTTGTGTGTGTTGAGGTAACTTCTTGCATAAACAATCATCCTTTGTATATAAAGTCATTCATGCCTTTTGTGCATTAGGATTATCATGCTCTAAGTCTTACTCTCTCACATATATCTGACAAGGTTTTTGTATGTCTAGTATGAACAAGGACACATCTTTTTTCTTGAAAAGTTATAGTCAATGCAATAGATACAATGTCACCTTGGTTCCTCATACATTGGTGCATAATATCCATTTACTATATTAAAATAAGGATTGCTCTTTACATTTTTCAAGAATAACCAAAGAAAATCACCTTTACATCCCATATTCCATATCTATCTCATTACCTACTTATAACTTTCACTATTTGATACTTGATCAATAAAATTCATTCATTTTTATTATCCTACATTCTACCTCATCTACATCCCAAAAACCTAACCCCTCTACACCTTAATCTCTTTTGTTATCTTCATCCCATCACCCAATTCTCCCCGTTTTTCCATTGAATCAAACTCCTTTATTTTTTTTATAATTTATCTATTAAACCCATCCTTCTTTTCTTATCATGAGCTCAACTGAAATATTATTTTTCCTAGCCAATCTCTCAAGGGGGCAAGCAACCTCCATCCCTTGGTCCATTGGGGCACACTATCACCTAATTTTTTTTCACACCAACATGTCTCTGAAACAACACAATGGGCACATTGTCTCAAAGAGGGGAAAATGTATACACCTAAAAATGACTAACACATTTTGTCTAAATCACCATTATCTCTTGTCACCATTTCTCATCCATATATCCATTAGTATTAATTAAATAATTTTAATTATTTAATTAAGTTAACACCATATTCATTAATTTTCCTCATCTACTTTAATTAATTAATTTTTAAATATTTGATTATTTCGTCTCCAATTTTCCTCTTATCCGCACTAATTGAATATTTTTTAGTTATTTAATTATTTCTTCAATTTTCCTTATCCACACAAATTAAATAATTTTAATTATTCAATTGAATTTTTAATTTCTTCTATCCACATTAATTAATGCATTCTTCTCATCCACCATAATTAAATAATTTTAATTATTTAATTAGCTAATATTTCCTCCATAATTAGATAAATTATGTAATTTATTTAATTGCTTTTTCTATCTTTAATTCTTCTAAAACTAGATAAAACTAATATTTTATTTATTTCCTAAATATATCTTCACCTCATGCACATGAATTAAACAAATTTATCTAAAACTAGATAAAATTAATATTTTATTTATTTAATTCTATTAATAATATTTTATCTCCTAATTTAACAAGTTGATTGAAAAAACAACATTTATTCACTCCTACTCACTCTCCCTTCACTCATCCATGCAACAAGTTAACTCATCATCTTAGCCTTTCATATTGACACATGTTACTTGCACGTTCATCATGATCTCTCAATCAACCTCATCCATTGATCTTTCAAAAAATCATATACCATTGATCAAGTATAGGGTGAGAGCTATACACCACCCATCATTCAGTCATTTAGAGCATCCACAATTTATCTGAGAACCCGTGCTATCATTACACCATCTTTCTACCACTTTGCAAATCAAGTTTATGCTAAATCAAGATCAATCCACATATCAACCAATTTGTAACAATCAAGTACATTGGAGTAAGATTAGGCACTTGTGGATGTAAAATTGAATTATTTTGATTTACTTTATTTTGTGTGCACATGCTTCATTAAGGTAGTTATTGGATTATTGATTTGGGTTTTATTGCAATTCTCATTTTTTAGTTTCATTAATTTAGAAACACTTACAATATTACATTCTAGTTAAAGAATTTTAGTCATTTATTATTTTCATATTCTAATTCCATTTTTTTGAGCTGGTGATTACATGAGAGGAATATCCTCCCTAGTTTATAGATCAAGGTAATACTTCATGGGTTCCAAAGATAAATGTTACGATGTATTAAATATAATTTTTTTCCATAAAGTTACCTCCAAGACAATAAGAACAAATGGGTAAAGCCTATTAACATTGATTTTACTAAGAGTACACAATTCTTATTGAGAAGAAAGACATATAATTGAAAAAGAAAGCCATGTAATTAAGCACGAGGAACTTAATGCTACTTGTTGTGATGAAGATCATTCTAATTTTGATGTTATTTGATGCTAGGTTTGTTGAATTTCTCCTATTCTCGTTTCACTTTCTACATAATATCTTATGTCATGGTTGTTGAGTTTCTTCTACTATATTCTCACATTCTATATTATGCTTTATGCTCTCTTTCCCCACTTGGGGGCATCTGAATATTTATGATTGTAATGTACTTCCTTTAGCTCCCATTTTATATTCTTATCAATGTCATAATTTTACGATGTTTGGATCCTATGTTTTCCTATATTATTTATTAGTTTCCCAACCTCAAATATTCAATAAATGTATGATTTATATGTTCCTATTCAAATCATTTATTCCTTTGCTATATGACTTATGATTTTTCTCTTATTCTCATGTTTCATAATTATGCTATCATGGTTTTGCTTATATGTCTCTCTCATGCTTACATGCTTACATGTTTATGATCCTTACCATGCCTATATCCTACAATTATTTATCTATTATCCTTGTGATGCATATATCTTATGATTATAGGTTATGATCCTTGTCATGCTTATCTCTTACATTTTACAGGTACTTGTATCATTTTTTTCTAACATTTATAGCTACTACTATTTGTATTCCTCTAGGGAAACAATGAGGGGAACCTTGCCTATCCCATGCTAAATGTATTTTCATGATCACATCTTCCTTACATATATTTTTATCTTATGGTGATACCTTTTATCATGTTTACACACTCTTAGCATATCTTTCTCTCCTTCCCTCCAATTCCTTACATACTTGGTATATAACCAATTGGAGGTGGGGGATGAAAATATCACCAACATTCCTTTGTGAGTTGTGTTGTGATATATTCATAGCCAGCCCCACTTTGAGGGGAGCTTATATTATACTATATTTAAGTCAAATATTTTATCAACATATTTATAATATTTATTGCCTTTTGCATTAGGTAAAATATCTTATCCTTTTCCTTTTACAATTTTTGAAGAGAGTTCCTTTTAGCAAGTTGTGATTATAATTGTCTTTAAATGCTTTAGAAGTGCTACCCATTACATGCTTTTGTTTCATTTGTAGGTTTCTACAGAGTTCTCATTACAAGAAGAATTCAAGAATGATTAACTACTTCATTTAAGATCCATATCCTTTGAGTGTGACACTTCCTTTGAGTGTGACACATACTTATTTTCCATGTTGATTTCCTGTTTTACTTTGACATGCATCCACATAGCAATTTGTATGCACACCAAAGTGTGGGAAAAATATAATAGAAAAAATATATATCAACGCCCTTTTCATTTCCATCTTGGGTTTGATTTGATTAGGTATCCGGGTAAAAGCACAAAACTATGTCACACTTTTCGCCAAATAAAGTAATCCGATCGGATTACTTTCATTACTAATTTTCAATTGATAGGGCATTGGTGAACCAAGGGCAGCCACATGGCTCCATATTTTCGGGCAGTTACTTTCGGCCGAAACCTTATCGTTGAAAAGTGGTGAGATGGCGCCTATGTGGCTCCACTTGTTGTTCAAGTTATTTTGAAACCATCGGCAAAAATGTGTCGATAATCATTTAAAAAAAGAAAGAAAAACCAGGCTAACCATTTTGAATGCTCGGGCGAAAGGGTTGAGGGCGAGAGTTTGTTGGTCGAGGTCAACACCAATAGTGACCATATATACCTAGGTTCCATCTGTGGCCATTTTTTGGATTGTTCTATGGGCGTTGTTTGTGTTCTATCTCGTTTGGGAGATTTATTTGATGTAATTTGGGTTAGGGTTTCATTGAAATGTGAAAAGAAATTTTTTTGATCGATGTTATTGGCAGAAAGATATTAAAGTTTTTGTTGTTTGTGATAAAGATGAAGGAAATATATGAATATGGTTGTGATGTTTGGAACATTATTAGAGTTCACAAATTTGATTGTTCACATCCAATAGAGAGCCCCAAAATGCTCGGAATTGGCATAGTTAACAAACCAAAAACTTGAATGCACAACATAACTTCAGCATCTAATTATGGCCATGATATTTCCAGTCTAGTAAATGATTTTGAATGCTTCTGGTAGAAAACTAAGTTTTTGTTAACATTTTTTAATATATATATATATGCTAAAACTAATTTTTTGTTAACAATACCTCCATAGATCTATTTTATCTCTCTTTATTTAGACCATTCCTTTGGTCATTCTATAAACTACACCCTTCTATTCATGCACAGTCCTCTTGGGCTGAATTTATAAGGTTTCATGCACAGTAAGACCCTCTGTAGATTCTTTCTCAATCATAGAATTCTCAAACTTTATTTCTTGCTCTGGGCTCTCATCTAGTTCCTTCCAGATACATATTTCAAAAATGGAAACCTGTGGAAATAATCTAAAACATGTAAGTTTAAGAAAAGTTTATTTTTTGGGATGTATGATACTATGATAGACTAGATGATGTTTATTTAGCGGGAAAAGAATCTATCTTGTTCACATATCATTGAGAATGGATGAACTTAAAGAGAAAGTCCTTTGTCGAATCCAATCTTTATAAGTATGAAAATGAATAATCCTAATTTAAATTAAAGCATTTTATGAGTGTTATGCTTTATTTATCATGGAAAAAATTATTACATTCGTGTGTAAACCGCATGACACGGGATTTTATATTACACAATTAACTACTACATGAAGGACCTAGAAGCTATGAGAAGTGAACCGAAGCTTCAAAATGAGAATATTGCCTGGTACTGACTGAAATCACAACTAACTGTTGTTACAGATAATTTGTAAAATGTTGGACATACTTTCCTAGCAATCACCAATTACAGATACGGGCATGTTGATTCCATACAACATCTTTGAACAATTGAATTTGTACCTTAAATGCCTAAAGAATCAGTCGTAGCACATTTAACATTGTATTAACACAAGGAAAATAGGAAATCACAACCATCCAGTGCAAAAAATCAACAGACTGCTGAAAGACCAAAACACACAAGTACATCGGAGAAACCCATAGAAGGGAAGAAAACTCTAGGAGATTGAGGCAATGGTCCTCATACCACTATCTTCCAGTCAATTGTAAGTTTGTACAATGTTTCTAGGGTGGAAAAGAGCTTCTACAACAAGTTCAGAAAGCTTCAAACACCTGCAAATGGTCTCTGCACAATGTCATACAACTGCTCTTTAGTCACAAGAATGACCATTATCATATGATCTAGTGTTTTCATGAGGTACTGTCACTTCATTTGTCCTATGGACTCTACATCTTTTGGCACTTAATATATGGTCATCAAGAACATTGATTGTCATGTTCACTTACCCTCTTAACTTTTGAGCACTGTTTCTTGTCATTCTTTCCACTGCCATCTATTATTCATGATTGACTCTCCTTTGTCCATAGATCTGTTTTATCTTCTTAACTTTTGAGCACTGTTTCTTGTCATTCTTTCCATTGTCATCTATTATTCATGATTGACTCTCCTTTTTCCATAGATATGTTTTATCTGTCTTTATTTAGACCATTCCTTTGGTCATTACATAAACTACACCCTTCTATTCATGCACAGTCCTCTTGGGCTGACTTTATAAGGTTTCATGCACGGTAAGACCCTCTGTAGATTCTTTCTCAATCATAGAATTCTCAAACTTTATTTCTTGCTCTGGGCTCTCATCTAGTGTCATACAACTGCTCTTTAGTCATGAGAATGACCATTATCATATGATCTGGTGTCTTCATGAGGTACTGTCACTTCATTTGTCCTATGGACTCTACATCTTTTGGCACTTAATATATGGTCATCAAGAACCTTGATTGTCCTGTTCACTTACCCTCTTAACTTTTGAGCACTGTTTCTTGTCATTCTTTCCACTGTCATCTATTATTCATGATTGACTCTCCTTTGTCCATTGTTGTCCATACCCTATACATCGATAAAAAGCACATACTAACTCTGCCTTCTATGAATTGTGCTCTCATCACTTTGAATCACTGTCCTCTGCTATTTCATGGTTTTGCAACTTCCCAGACCACTGTAGGTTATTGTTCATTTGATGGTTGCCATCTTTTCTTTCATCTGAAATCACATGGGTTGTGTATTTCTACAGCTTGGGATCTCAATATAAAACTTACCTCTATCTTCTAAGATCACATGACCTATCTAGTTATCACTTAGGGCATTGGAAAACTTGTAATCCTTTCAATTGTTCATAAAATTTCTTGTAGCATTGCTATAATGGCTTGGCCTTGAGGACTCTCCCTAGTATGTTGCCTTCTTTTAACCTCTGTTATACTCTTGCCATGCTAAGTTTGGCATTTGAGCTTAACACAATATTGGAGTCCTTACTTTTGAGGTGGTCTTATGGCTCTATTATTAGATGAGGATAACTCAATAGGATTATCATGACTATTTATCTCACCCTACAACCTATGCTTGTTTTGAGGAACTACACAAGACTTTGTTTCTACTTCAAAAATGGCATTATTATTATGCATGATGATTGTCCTATGTGATTGTTGAAGAATCCCTGGTGAGAGATCATTAATCTCACTATATGACTGGGTGATGATTGTCCTCTGTGAGTTTTCTATACATTAGAATTTTATGAAGCATAACGATGATATAAAATTACACAATCTGTGGTTGTGTTCCTTGTTTCAATGGCCTTGAAAAACAATATGTGTGGACACTAATTGTTTAATACTCTCACAAAGCTGCTAGGATGACAATATTTATGTATTATCATTTAATAAAACCTGATTCTAACCTTGTACCGTTGTTGAAGACTCTTAGTGAGCACTAGTAGTATAACTGTAGTTAGAAACACCTCAAATGTTGCCTAGTAATGTTGCCTAGTAATGCAGTTAGGGATTTAAACCATTATATCTGTTGCAATGACTATTCAAACAACTCAACCTCCTTTCTTAATAATTCATCCAACAATTAGATTGTATATTAATTAAGAAATAAATGGAAAGGATGAATGGTTTTTCTCACGACAACCAAGGCAAGTTAAGATTCAAGGATTTCTTTGAATTTTCACCAACTGCACACAGCAGATGAAAGCTTCTATTGTCAGAAAACATGCTCGACTTATAAACTCATATATACTGTATGAAACAAATTAGGTTGCCAATTCCAACATTCAACATAGAAGTAGCCATATTTTGTTCCATAGTCACCTAAGAAGGGACAATAAAAAACATTATGTCCATTTAATCCCTAAATCAACCATTACTTGACTTTCCTGCCCTATTGCTCACAGAAGAAAAGCACACACTTGATCCCGTTTTCCTCATATTTTCTATACATAGAGAACACAAATAAAAGAGGAGAATGCACACAATGAATTTCACTACCAATATTCCTTCTGATATTTCATTGGAGTGTATACAAATTTAGGGAGTCTTTGAGCTTGAAAGTGAGAACAATTTGCAGAGAGCTAAAAAGAAACATATGTTTGGTTGAGGTGTTGTTGCCAAGCAATCTCTTTTTTGTGTATGTGTGTATATATATACATACATGTATGTGTGTATGTGTGTATGTACATCTACATGCATATATGTGTATGTGTGTATGTATGTACGTATGTGTGTATGTATGTGTGTATGTATGTATGTATGTATGTATGTATTATATATACATATGTGTACATGTGTGTGTGTATGTATGTATATGCATATATATATATATATATATATATGTATGTACATGCACATATATGTGTATGTGTGTATGTATGTATGTATTATATATGTATTATATATACATATATGTACATGTGTGTGTATGTATGTATGTATATGCATATATATATGTAATACATGTATGTATGTATGCACATATATGTGTATGTGTGTATGTATCTTATGTATGTCTTCATGTGTATGTATACATGTGTATGTATGTGTGTATGTATGTATGTATGTATTATATATACATATATGTGTATGTGTGTATGTATGTATGTATATGCATATAT
The DNA here is from genome assembly GCA_007258455.2 of Sequoia sempervirens. Lineage (NCBI taxonomy): Eukaryota > Viridiplantae > Streptophyta > Pinopsida > Cupressales > Cupressaceae > Sequoia > Sequoia sempervirens. Next base: position 98,588,107 of record VDFB02256132.1, on the reverse strand, counting down.
ATATATATATATGTATGTGCATGCACATATATATGTGTATATTATTAATATGTATGTATGTATTATATATGTATGTGTATGTGTGTATGCATGTATGTATTATATACTTATATGTGTATGTGTGTATGTATGTATGTATTATATGTATGTGTATGTGTGTATGCATGTATGTGCATATATATATATATATATATACATATGTGATGTGTCATACATGCTTGATGTCACGTGTACATGAATGTCGCCAATGCGTGTATGTACGTGTGTTGTGCAATGTGTTATGGACGTACGTGCATGTACATGCAATATGTATACGTGTGCATACCTTTGTGTTTGGCCTGTATATATGTGCTATGTAATACATGCATACATACCTGTCGCTACATGTTTTATGCATACTATATATGCGTGTATGTTACGTACCTGCACGCACGCACGCACGCACGTATATATACGTATTTTACGTACTATCCCCACAATACATACGTGTACGTATGTGTACACATCACATATATGTACGTATACGTGTACATGCCACATACATACATGTGTACATACACAAATGTATTGAAAGTCTCAGATTTGGAGTTGTCAAATTTAGATTATGTTATCTAAGTTGCAAAAGGTGAACTATTGAGTTAAGTTCATTGAAGAAAAAAATAAATTAAATATGATGAAATAAAGGTCATTCCATGCTTACATTCCATGCTTACAAGGCCAAGGTTTCTAATCAAACATAGCATTCCCAAGGCCTAAATTCATCTTTGATGAAAGAAAAAGATGATATCAAAGGAGATATTGTGCCTACAAAACATGTGTACAATGTTTATATTTTATTCCTAAGGAATTTATTTCAAAGAATTTTAACTTTATTACTTTAATATGTTTTAAGTTAGATCAAAAAATTAAGGAAATGTTAACCTTTTTATTTAGTGTTTGATTTAAAAAATAATTGATTACAAAGAAAGGCTAGATATATATGTGACCAATTGTAATGAAGAGTATTTTTTTATTTTGATCAAAATTTTAGTATAGAGTGGTTGAAAGGATAAATATATTTTTTCCATATTTATTCTTGGTCGAATATTACATGCATCTATGATTTAATAGGTTCACATAGAGATAGATATAAAGTTTGAACTAGATCTCATTAGATACATTTAAATTTAAAAATGTTTTCTAGTTTTGAAACTTGAAAATTTTACCTTTAATTTAAATATATATTTTTTTTAGTTTTGAAAAAAAATCAATTTAAATTTGTTTAGTTCATCATGTAATTTTGTTTTAATGATATGCAGATCTCTATCTATTTATATATATCATGGCCGATGAGGGATCTCATCATTCCCCTTGTTCTGAGCGAGAAGCTCAAACTAGATCAAATATATTTCAGGATAGTATTGCTAGATTGGACAATGCTCTAAAATGTTTAGAGCAAACAATTCACAACTCCCCCAATTTGGCTAATCGAGATAGATTAGTCACTATTAGACAAGAGATTATTAAGATGATCGAGACAATTCGATCATACAATCCTTATGATGAAATCAGCATTAACAGTTTTATTTTTCTCTTGCCAGGAGTGTTACTGGCACAGTGAAACATAGAGAAGTTGCCAAATTAGTTTCAGGTGAAAATGTGTTATCCATGTTCCCATTTTATAGAGGAAAAAATAAAATTAGAGGATATGTGGTTATGAGGTGTGAAGATCCTCTTGTTGCACCATTCATATACCCTAGATGGTTGGCAGCACATCATAGATGGCCTCACAATGATGAGTTGCCATTGTATTTGTCAAACAGTTATATGCAGAATTTCATTTACATATAGAGGTGGACTACACATCTTATCCTGAGCATGCTGGCCAAGGTAAAGGCCATTTTTCTGAAAAACCACAGTTTAGACCTTCAAATTTTCCACTGCCTATGGACAAGAGGGCATTAGTTGGACCAAACCTTTTGGTTTTACCAAAACGTTTGGAATTGGCAACAGCAGGGGAGGCAGCAACAGGCTCCACTTAGAGTCAAATTTTTGAAAACATTGCCTCTATTACGACACAGATTGATCAAATTTCATCTGATCGAGTTGGTAGATACTTATTACACCCAAGGATCAACCTTCCTCCCATTGAGGCTACATCTACATCGTATGATCCATTTATTAGTGCTGATCTACCTACTCTTGCAGATGTCGAGCATATGACCCACACGACTCTACGTAATACGTGTAGACTCTCAATTTTGGATTTACTAGCAGCATATCAGGATATCAGTGAGGACCATGGGATTACTCTTGACAGGATGCCAGACTTTATTAGACAACGATATCCTCATACACATACGAGCCACAGGGTGGCAAATGCAGCTCAGGATATTCCACATCAGCCTATAGGATCCCATGCACATCATGTTTCTATTGATCCTTTAGCTTGTCCAGGTAGTCGTCAGGATGTTACAGGTCACGTTGAGGCTACTGCGACACCTAATCCTGTCCATGGGACATTTAGTCAACTTATTTTTGCTAATAATATTGTACATGCTACAGAGCCCCCTGTGATGTCTTTACATTCTCGTGATCTTAGTGACATTGGTAGAGCCATCGAGCAGGCACAACAGGTACTTTCAATTTATAATTTAAATACATATATTTAAAATTGTGTTCTAAAAAATTATGTAATGCATTTTAAAAACTTCTAGTTGTTTAACTCCTGATTGAAATTGTGTACTTGAAAATTTTAAGCAGTATGGTGATTTGCCAGACTTTGGAAATTTGGAGCATGATGGTGATCCCATGCAGTATGCAAATGAGGTACATTTAAATTTAATTTAAAAAAACTAATTACTTGATGTTTAAGTTTGAACACATTGAACTCAAGTACATTGTAATTTTAGATAATTTTACATATATATGTACTTGAACACATGCAGGGGTTGGGACGAGGCTCAGGACACAGATCGGGAGATATTGGATCAGGACATGGATCCACACATCTTGGATCAGCAGAGTGATTGGTCCATGGATCGAGGGAGATATCGGGTTGTGGATCGAGGGAGAGATCGAGCCATGGATCGAGGGAGAGGTTGAGGGAGAGATCGAGCCATAGATCTAGCCAGAGATCTAATGATTCTATTCATACCATACATCCCTCTCTTTGAGATTTGTTTTATAGTATTACATGTTTGAGATCATATTATTACATGTTGGAGACACTTTTTATGATTTATGTATTGGACATTTGCACGTGTTACATACTTATGTTTTATGGTACACATATATATACTTGTTATGATTTACATGTCATGTAACACCCCTCCATTTTGTGCTTTGTTAATCAGACAATGTTTTCTCTATGATGCTTTGTGTTTTGATTATGTTAATGATGTAAACTTCGTCAGTTAGTGATACTGTATTGGTGAAGGGGACAGGATCACATCACTCACATGCGAGCGACCTGTGATTCCGTGATTTCCTCTTCACGGTGTGTTTTATTATGTTATATGCATGTTCGACACTCGTGTGGTTTGCAGGATGTAGGTACAGGACATCGACTCCACCTAGTTCCACAAGTCTGAGCGTGTCCCTTGTCCGATGGAAATCGATTGGAAGATAGTAGCTAGGTTTTTCTGTGTCAAGCCACTACCCTAGTCTCAGTGTGTCGTCGGGTTGTAGTTGGGTTGGTTGTTTCGTTGCCCATATTACTTTGGTCTTTATTTAGATTCAAATTTTAATGGCTTGCATTGTTAAACTGGTGATTTAATGCTTTTGGATATAATGCTAGGAATGTTACTTACATTATTAATTAATTTAGTTTAATTAATAAAATAATCTAATACTAGATTAGATTTATTTTATTGATTAATTAAATTAATTGTGTGAATTAATAAAGTTATTCCTTTTGAATTAAAAACGTTAAAAGTTTTAAATGCTTTTGTTGAAAAGAAAATGTTAAAGTATATTGAATTCAATTTGAAATTGAAAATTGTTTTAAGTTATTAAAAATTCAAATGTTTTCAAATGCAATGACTTTGGGGTAGAAAAGATATTTTTGGAAATAGTTGACTTTTTTTGGTAAAAGATATTTGTTCTTTTGAATTTGAAAATTGAAATTTAATTTGAATTTCAATTTGTGAATAATTTGGTGAAGTTTGAATTTCTTTTTAGAATTTGAATTTGAATGTGAATTTGAAATTTAATTTGAAGTGGGTTTGAATTTGAATTTGGAAAATTGGGGGAATATATTTCATTTGGGGGTTTTTATTTTTGGGGGTGTGTGGTTTTTGGATGGGAAAATTGGTTGCAAAAGAGGGCTTTTGGATTTTTGGATGGATTCTTGTTTTGAAAATGAAGATCTTGGGAGGAGATTGTCAAAGAATGGAAGCAGCAAAGAATCCCTCATCATTTTGTTCTCCAAGTTTCTGGATTCAGGGTTTGTTCTAGTTTTTGTGTTGAAGTTTTTAAATTTTGTTTAAATTTGAATGGAAGGATTGAACAATTCTGAAACCCTCATTGAAATTATGAAATAGAAAAGAAGAACACAAGGAAGATCCTACAAAACCTCTGTTTGTAGTTGTAAAACTTAAGAAATTATGTTCATGAAGTTGGGTTTAAAATTTTGCTTCAAATTGCTTGTGTGGAAAGAGTTTTCTCAATTTTATCTGTTTGTTGAGAAACAATTTTATATATATATATATATATATATATATATATATATATATATATATATATATATATATATATATATATATATATATCTATTTATGATTTGGTATATATATATATACATATATACATATATGTTTTTGTTCTGAGATGGCGTTTTGAAAAAACGCAGGGTCTTATTCTTTATCCGCATTTATTTTATTTATATAAAATAAAATATAAAAAAGGATGAATTTGGGGGCGGCGGCATGGCCACGGCCACCCCCATGGAGGAGGCGCAACGGCAGCACTCAACAGGAGGCCGGCTGCAAGCTACCTCCCTCATACCTGAGGTCAACCGTGCAGTGACTTCATTTTTTTTTTCATATTATATTTTATATTAATATAATATATATATATTATATATATTATGATATATAAATATTATAATATGTATAATATATATATATTATATTTTATTTGTATTTTTTAATTTATTTTATTATTTAAAAATATAATATATATATTATATGGTATATAATATATTTTATTATATATTTTAAATAATGGGGTTTATTTTAGATGATGTTTTGGAATTTAAATGGAAGTTTAAGAAATAAAATGAAATAAATATTCATTTAATAGATGATTGTGCTTTAGTATAATCATGTTAAGTTGGTGATTTTATTTATAAATAAGGGCAAAAATTGAATTCGAATAATGGATTAAGTGATTTAATTTAAATGCTTATTTATTAAAATGTCTTGATTTTGGAATATAATCGTGAAACTTAGATATAACGATTGATTTATTCCAATCAAATGACTTTGCTCATCAAAAGTTCGATTTATCTATAATTTGATTTTTGATTATTACGGATAATTGAGACAAATGAAATTTAAAGGATAGATTTAAATATAGACCATCTTAAGATGAATTTGTTACGTAATAGAAGCAAAAGTAGATTTCATTTTTAAATGATCTATTTAGAATGTTGAATTTTATAGTCAAATGGTATATTCTAAAAAGAAGATTTAAATAATCAAATGCTTTTATTTTAAAAGGTTGATTTTAATAAGAAGTAAGATTGGGAAAACAAAATATAAATTATTGGTTTAGATTCTTCAATGTCGACAATGTGATTTATATATTTAAAAATATAACAGGATATACATCGAGTATGCACTATTAAGTATATTTGTTGGAATGAATTCGTGTACAAGTAGGGATAAGATTTAGTTGATGGATTCAATGTTGAGTTGATATAAAGACTGATTTATTTGATCTAAATGTTTTATTATAAAATGATTGATTTAAAACTCGATTTTAATTATGATGTATGATTGTGCGAATCGAATTATTTATTTCGTTTTAAATTTCTGTCATGTGATTGATTGGATTTAGAAGATCTTAACGCTAGTTTGTTATTTTTAAAGGATCTTATATCCTCTGCCTTAAATAGTGATAAGGAATAATGTTTGTTCATTTATTGAAAGAAACTGATAAGGTTCATGAAAGGCATATTGTTTAGAACTTATATGTGTCATTAACGAATTAAGTATTTGACGTATATATGTACTTTGGTTTCCGTGTTATGAGAAAAGTTTGTTTGTCAAAATTACATCTTTAGACATTTAAAGAACGTGCGATTATATGACTGATGATTTTAAGTCATTTCTTGTTGATCATGTAAGTCTTCCAGTTGTGTTTCTTGAGATGATGTTGTTGCCCTTGTGATTGGTTATTGTCTTTCTTGGGTAGTGCATGAGACTTGTATCAGTGGAAACCTAGTTCTTCGTACGGGTTGTGTGACCTTGTGATTAAAGGTTGAGTCATGTTTTCAATTCATTATGTGGGTTATCATTATGTTAGTCAACCTTGTGTTAGCCTTGGGTAGTGCACGCTTTGTTTTCAATTATGGACATCTATAGTGATGTGTTACCTTTTGAGGTGTTTGGACTATTTGTGATAAGTGTTAGTGCATTGTCTACCATTGGCATGTGGTTGAGTTATGTGTTGTTGATAGGGGAGTGGCTTTCAACGAGCGTCGGGCCCAAAGTGGTTCCAGGATAACTCGTGTGAGAGTTAGTTAATTAAGTGAAAATTAAAATAACTTATACTAGGGAGAGAGTAGCTTTGAACATTAATAAGATAATTTAGCCTCGCTCATTGGCTCAAGGGCTTGTACGAGACTTGAGATGAGTCGGGAAGGCCTGGAATGGCAAGATTGTTATCTTGTCTTCTCGAAAGATAACCGATTCCGCTCTGGTTTGCATATGGCGCCGGGTTCGTGAGAGGTTACCAGGATATCCTTAGAGGGGGGCCGAGGCCTAGGAAGAATACCATTGGATAACCAATGTAGCCTTTGCGATGACACTCCTCCTATGACAATAGTCGGTATAGTGTTGTATCGTTGGTTTTTATTGTACAGTGATTATATTCGATTTTGTACTCTGGAAGCATTGTAACCATGATGTTAAGTGATGTGGTATGTGTTCTTGTTTCAGTTCATTTTATGTGTTAGCCTGTGTCTAGTGGTAGATGGTCTCGTCTAGGAAATCCTTGTTACTATCTCCTAGCATGGGGGGTGAGCCTTTTGGTTTCACTTGGTTGGAATGTATGTGATCTTATTCTTTAAGTGTTTAATGTTTCAATTTATATTAATGTTTGTTGTTGTTTGGGTTTCAAAGTAACCCTTGTCTCGTGGCCTTAGAGGTTGTTGGCAATGTGTATTCATCTTACATGTTATTTGTACTTAAACAAAAAAAAAATTGGTGCATTTAAGTAGTGAATTGCAACTTCCTCTAGGGTTGCGTGGCGGGGCATTACATGTCACATTCATACAGTTATGTTTTATGGTTTGAATCTAGGTTTGTTATATACATGCATTATTATGGTTTGATGAACTCACTTACATTACATCTATAAATACATCATGCATTAAATTAGTTTATGGTTTTATTTATTTAGCAAGGAACAATTACCTTTATTTAAATTTAAATTATGGTTTGTTCAAATGCACTTGTTGTACATATAGATAACTTTACATTGTGAAATCAAAATGTTGGACTCCACTATCTAATGGTTGCTATTTGTAAATTTAAAAAGATGGACATGTACATGTAATTAATTTAAATAAATAGTTCAAATGAATTTGTCTTTAATAAATAGGTCAAGAAATAGAAAAAATTGAATGCAAATATGCTTGAGATTAATGCTATATTTTAAAGTAGAACATAAAAATGCAATTGGAAATAGATGATAGTTAGATTGAATTCTTTAAAGCTCTAAATGTTCATTTTTAAAGTTAGTATAGGTTAAATACATTTAAATTGTGCATATATCATGCTATACATGAACCTAATTTCTAATTCCATATAATCTAATACACATGTTCATTTGAATGTGCATGCAAAGAATTCTTGAACTAGATGATGAGCTATACTTGTGTCCAGTTGAATGTAAATGAAACAATATATATATATATATATTTGAAAGTGTTCACTTAAGAATGAACCATATAATTCAAAGAAAGCATGTAAGCTATAAGTGGAGTTGAATGTAAATGAAATCAAATTTCTAGTCTTGAAAGTTTAAGAATTCCATGTGGAACATTTATATATATGCAATTGGAAATTGATATATATATTTAAATCTTGAAAGTCATGCACATTTAATATAAATTAAAAATTGATGACAATTCTATATAAATTAAAAATTGATCAATCCATATTTAATTGTACTGGAAAGATGGACCATTACATACATGGTCTCAAGCTATACATGGTAAACAAAGTTAAATTGATGCCAAAATGTAGCTATCTCAAGCACCCTGAACACCATCACTATGATTCACTACAATGTTCATATATTCCAATGCACCTTGAGGTGAACAAGAAAGACCAAACCAAGAGAACCTGGATACAATCTAACATTAAAAAAATGGATAAATAATAGTTCTATACTTAAAAGATAGGAGCTAATGTTCTTAAGCAAATTTGGATTTTAAAGATGAAATCAAATTATAAGGTCAAGTGATTTTTTATTAGGAGATTGGATTTGAAATGGATGATAGTCCAGATTAAGGATAAGGTCCCTAGATGTTGAAAGCTTTGGGTGATGACGAAAGGACAATATGATGTATGGACTAGATTGAGACCAAGTAACCAAATTTTGATGTTCAAGTGATGTTTTTTTATTATTAAGGATGGAGAATGGATGTATGGTTGAGATGGATCTAGATGGATAATTTTTAAATGATTCTAGGATGATTATGGTTAAATGGGTTATTACTTGATAAAACTTGATCTTAACTTGATGATTAGGATGAGGGATGCTTACCTGATGAAAATAATAAAATTAGGATGTGATGATTAGGATACATGAAAATCCAGATGATCATTTAAAATTATTGAATGTCGTGCATTAGTAATGTATAAAAAATAAAGAAAACTAGAGACAACATTTATGTCTAGATTCTTCACCACTCAAACACCAAATCAACTAGATAATTATATAAGTTTGTGGAGTTGAATGTTCAAATGAAATGAAAGATTTGAATGTGAACTTAAGAATTCCACAGAACATAAATAAATTTAAATGCAAAATTGGAACATAGACTAGGTTTTGTACAAATTGTTGCACACATATATATATTCAATCTAGCTCATGTATATAGGTGGAGTTGAACAAATATTTAAATTCAAAGATTTGAAAGTGAAAGTTTAACAATTCCATGTCAAACATAAAAATTTACAATCAAGGAATCTAGAGAGATGATATAAAGGAATTTCTAGAGATTCTCAAGAGTGAACTTAAAAGAATGAACCATGTCCAACATGTAAAAATGCAATTGGAAATATAGATGATTTAAAGGAATTTAGGCAAAATGTAAATGAAAACATTTTTTAAGTCACTACGTTTTGTATCAAGCATATATATGATCTAACATACATGTCACATTCTAAAAAAAAACCCATTCTAAATCATGTCACATGTCCAATCAATACAAATATATATTATCTAGATTTGGAGTCATAAATGTGTACATATATCCAAAAAACAACTTAAAGCTCCTGGTACATAAAATTTGGATCCTCTCTATCTTTAATTATCTCTAAAATCTTCTCATGATCTTCAATAGGCAACCTCCACTTTTGTTTGGCACGTCCTCTTTTAGGTAAAGTTTCTAAATTTATTTTTGTTGCCAAAACTAAGTGACTGTAATGTAGAACCTTTTGTCCTGGTCTATAATCAACAAATATAATACCATTTTTATCTATCTTTATTTGTTGATAATATGTGCCTTCAATAACGACTGATCCAATGGGATACTCTTGTCCATCACCATCTATCATCGATTCGACCAATTTGCTTTTTGGTTGCGTACATCTTAGTAGATAGTAATCTACACCTTCCGCATTTTCAGGATCTACAACTACAACAAAAATATCTCCTATACACACACCACATATTTACATATTTAAGTAAATTATACATTTAAAAGTTGTAAAAATTTATATTTTATATTTGAAACTTACTTAAACATATAATATATATATAAAAATTTAAATCTTGATTTTAACTAAATTAATCAATTTCCATACCTATAACAACTAAATCAGATACACGTTCGTAATCAGCTGAATATAGTGGATCATAGACATTGACATTGTCATCTTCAGCAAAAGGAGGCATTGATATTAATTGTTTCATTTCCCATTGTGAAACATACCCATCTCTAATATTCTCACATTGATCAATATTTGCATTGTCCTCAATGCAATCAATACAAAAACATGATTTTTCTCGCATTCATTGCATAAGGCCTACTACTCCCCATTGTCATGATTTGATGCAGATTTCTAATACCATGAATTGCTTGACAATTATAAGGATTTGATTGATCAATATCTGTTTAAATTCAAACTTGAAAATTCAATTTGAAATCATGTATGTACTTGAACTTTGAAATTCAAATTTTTAACAAATTTTGACTAGACATACATACCTGTAACTTCCCAAAAATACCGTGTTGTATGTTGAGTTGCGAGCAGAAAAATGACTTTTGCACCATTCAACAATTTCGTTTGCATTCCGTATGGCATTACCTACAAGTTGGCACAATTTTCCACCTATTACTTTCAAGGAACTTAAAAGAATTTAATTTAGTTAAATTAAATATATATATCTAATCTTTTAAAAAATATCAAGCTAAATTGGACATATATATATATATGGTAAAAACTTTACATACCAGCAAGTTCATGTTGACGAAGTGCACGCTTCACACATGCTCATGTTCCATCATGCTCTCCTTTTCCATGTCCACTCTCATAAAAATTCCATAAAAATTTTGTGTTGCGTCTAGCATGTTGACTGCTTAACCAAACAAAGGCTTTTGCAGACTTAAATTATCCTATGAAGTTACAAATAATTAAACACTTGAAAACCAAATTATCTTCAAAAAAGTAATTATATATATAGATTTAAACAATCAAACAATTTAAGTCTCAAAGTTAAAAGTAAATATAAATTAAATAAAAATAATTTAAAAACCAATGTACTTACCAGCACATCCATCAGACCATATTCAATATTGTTCTTGATTTATGCCACGTCGTCTTAGGTCTTCAAAAAATATTTTGAAACAATGAGCTACATAGCTTCTATCATGATTCGTATCATCACTGATATAAAAGTGGACCTCTTTGATGATAATTATATCATCTTTGCTACTTTGTATTCCATCGACCGCGAACTCTGCATGCATGTAGCAAACTTGCACGAAGATTGCAACTTGCTCTGAATGATAATATTGACTTTGGATCTTAGTTTGAGGACTAAATGTATAGTTCTCAGAGAAATCTACAATAGAGAGAATACAACCTAGTGGAAAACAATTCTTTGAATAACAAAATTGCTTAGCTTGCCATCTTGCACCATGACAATGTTGGATATGTGGATATATGATATTGTGAAATTTACTCATGAATTCATTATAAGGCAATCCACTCTCTTTGAGAACAATTTTTTTGGCCTCAACTCTTGACTTCGTTAAGTATGTCTCATATTCAAATCTCTTCCAAGTAACTTGCATTTCATTATTGTCAACATGTAAAAGATTCTTTAAATCTCCACAATCATTACATACATTTTTTATACACTGAACATTGAATTCATCCGAATTTTCTGATTTTTCACATAGAAGAGACTTCACAAATTGTGTTGTGCTTCCAGGGATGGCTAAATTTCAATCAATTGTTGTCATAACTTTTCTATATGATTGTAGGTGTAGATAAAATTCAACATGATTTCGATAGCAACAAATTTCACATACTTTATTTATACATACAAATGATGGTCGTAGTGTTTCAAACATCCTTTGACAAATCTTCACATTTAAAAATTCTTGTTTAAATGCTTCAAAAAGTTCACTTTGTGTTGTATCTATAAAATGTTTTGGATGAGAAATTTTTGTACCATCATCACCTATTATTTGTATAGTATCCCTTCTATTGGAAGAAACACGAGAGTGGGTGGTCCAATATTCAACTACTTGTTTCTTTACATCTTCTGAAATTCTATCTTTTTGAGGAACCCTATAAATATTTACCCAATTTTTCTCAATTTTTCCATCTATTTCATCTCTCTTTTCAATATATCTTTGAACAATTCTTCTAGAAACATTTAGTAATTTAGAAATTGCTTGAACTTGTCTTCTATGTGATAATTTCTTACTAGAAATTATAGTCATCAATGCTCTACGTGCAGCACTTAAATCACTAGATCGACTCTTCTTTTCAATACATTCTAATGCTTCTTGCAAGTTTTCAACAATTGTTTGTTTTAAATCTAATGACCTTTTCCTATTATGAACCCCTAACAACTCCAAAATAGGGGTCATTTTTTTTCGTCTAAATAACTTTGCAATTAACTATGCTCTTCCAATTAGAGATTTCTCTTCAAAAAATTCATCCCATATTTTTTTAGAGTGTAATTTTAATGTGCTTTCAGATAACATATCTTGAGATGAAATATTATTGAAAAGAGAATCTTCATCCATCTCCATAAAATTTTCCATACCATAGTCCAAAAAATTTATATTAGTACTAGGTTCAATTTGTTCTTGTACCTGTACGTCACCTTGATCATCAATATTTTCCATGGGTTGTTGTTCAGTAGATGTTCCTTCATCCGCTTTTCTCTTTCTTTGTCTTACTCGTGTTTGATCATACTTCCTCGATCTAGCCCTTGGATTTGCCATCACAAATTACACTCAAATTTGAATGATTGCCTACATACAAATTTGTACACACATAAGCTTTTCATGAAACATGTACATGTAATATAGCATAAATATTTTAAAAAGCTTGTAACTAGATGCAAAACATAAACATAAAATATTTAAACAAAAGTTTTTAATAAATATAAACATGCAAAACATAAAATATTTTTAATTGAATAATAAATATATTTCTACAAATATTTCTTTGATGTTAATATTTTAATTAAAAAAAATAGTGAAAACAAACTTCAAATGCATTTTTCATAAAAACATAATCAATTAAATAAGTTGAAGATCAATACATACCTTAAAAATATCTCAACTCTTCTCCAAATGCCTTTTTTTTTTTGTCGAAATAAGTCTTATAAATTTCAGAAATTATAAACCTTCTAAAATGTCGAAATAAACCTTCTTTAATCGAAAATAGTCAAGAAATTTTTGAAATATTTGTTATTTTTGAATTTTTTTAATTTGAGAAATTAGAAAGAAAATAATTTTATTTTATTTCAGTTATTTTCGGCCAAGTACTTATCGGCCGATAGGTTTTCGACCGATTAGTTTTCGGCCGATCCATTACTGGTCGAGAGGGTTTCGATCGAAAACAAGTCAGCCGAAAATATCTAGTTGGCATCCTACATGGCAGCCAACTCATCATTTCTCAAAATTCTATGAAACATTCATCTTTGGCAAAGTATTTCTCTAGTTAGATTGATCTTTTTGCAAAAAATAAAAATATCCTTTTGTAGAGCTTGAAGTGTAGAATCCAAATATATAATTTTTATAATATTTTTATTAGTTTTAATATGTTTTATTTTTAAAATAATGCAAGTAGGTTTTAAAAATAAAAAAAAGATGCTAATTAGATATTAAAAAAAATATAGTAAACTTATTAAAATGTTTTAAATCTTATATGGGGCATAAGAGGAGAGAGTCTACTTCAAAAGGGTATGTTTTTTTTTTTTAAAATGATTAAAAAAATTGAAATTAGTTTACGGTCCGTGAAAACTGTCAAATTCTGACATGTTTGACTTTAAAACGTTATTACGAGAAAAATATACATCAAAATGTGATTTTTTTTTTCCATGCACAAGATATTGAAATTACCTATTTGGAAAAAAAAAAGGGAGAAATGAAGTTTTTTTTTTTTTTCTTGACGTGAAGTCACTCTTTTATGAAATTTTCAGCATTCCAAAATTTGTCCTTAAATTGATCAAAACATAATAAAAACAATTTTTTTTAAAATTTTAAAAATTACAGGAATAAACTACACCAAAAGTTCTACATTTCATTAGTTTACACCATTTTGAAATTCAAAACATAAAGACCACTTTTATGTGGTCGAAGTTCAGAATTTTTTTTGCTGTTAGCCAATTCCTTTATAAAGTGTGACACAGGTTTGTGCTTTTACCCATAGTCAAACAAAGACGATACACATGCCAACTTCTTAGTTAATTAATTTGGACCCACTCATGCATTCCAAAACTAAATTTGCACTTTTAAGAAACTAGAAGTCATGAGAATACACAAAGCGTATAATTCTCTAACATCTCAACTAGGTGTTTAGATTCTAACATCTCAACTAGGTGTTTAGATTAAAACATGGTATCTAACACAAGGGTCCCTATGACCTTCTAGCCACACATCATACATCTGACAACACAAGCATGTGGAAAGTTACTATAACTAGACATGAGTGACAACATTAACCAGAAATCTCAGTGTTGCAACACTGGCTCTGATACCAGATGTAACGCCCTGCTAAGGGACTTGATGGATTAACACAAAAAACCTTCAACATCATGCCAATAATTTTTTTTTTAAAACTAAAGTGGCACTAACTAATGCAACTCAACAAACTACATGGATAACATCATATCATAATCACATTAAGTAATATTAATCATAGCCTACTTACACACCCATTAACCATGGTCCCCTGACGTCACTACTACGATACATCTACACTAAATAAACTTATAGAAAGACATTTGATACACTAAGATCACATCAAATCAATTCTTTGAATATAAATTAAATCGCATACATCAAATTACATATGATAACATAACTTAATTATAATTAAACCTCATCTAACACTATATCAGTATGAACCTAATCCTAACCAATGCTATGAAATAATTACATAAAGATATATCATATCTACTACTAAATTAAGCTCATATGCATCATAAATACAATATTCTTATGTTAACATTTCCATTACATAATGAACAACAATAAATATATACATATTCAAGATTACATCAATTCATTTACTTTTCTTTTACAAGATTGCTACAATGTATAAGATTCATTCATCTGAGAGGTACATATATATAAGATACATATTAGGCTCAATTTTCTTAGAAATATCATCTGAATCATGAAACCAACTCTGAAATGAAGTGAAAGGAACGACTCCATGGTGCACACGAACTGCACCACCTAAACCCCAATGGATGGTTGGAAAATACCACCCTACCACATGGAACCCTGAGGCCCACTCCCTTCATGCTAGGACACAACACTAGGCCCCACACACAAAAAAGAAATAGAAGCAACAAGTGGCTGACACTAAACATCCAAAGGAGACTACCTAAAACAAGAATCAACCAAAATCATAAGGACTTTCACAAAGACTTCTAGATACTTCCAGGGGCCAAACACATAACACAAACAGATAGGAAACCCAAAACTTGACCATTATACCACAACACATACAATGAAGTACATAACATCATTTGCACAATCTTATAACATGATAACCAACTTTTAATATTTTTTTTCTCAGCAATTCATAATCAAGACCAACAATGCATATCCTTGGTACAATTGATCCTTACACAAAACATAAGACTCAACATAAGATTTCACAAATAAGAAGGGATTATCAACATAAATACAATAACACATGCAAGCACAAATGATACAACACAATACATATCAAAGGATAGAGTTATATCTCCTTATACAACCTTCATAACTAAACTAATTTTTCCTCTAGACAGCAGTAAATCTTCCATCCATAAAATAACCATAAAATAGTCAAATCAACTCAAAATTCAAATCTATCAAAGACCCGGTTCATATTTGGCCCTTGACTACTCAAAAAGATGAGTGAAATTAACCAAAAATGAATCAAGATTTTATAAAATGCAAAACAAAAGACGGCTCTCATAAAAACCCTTTTTTTGACATACTTGATTACAACCAAATGACAAAATGAGAAACCCAACAACTAGATCTTTTCCAAAATATAAAATATTAAAAATTTAATTAATTTAACCACTTTCAAATTCCTATAAATCTAAAATCCTAGTATTTCATTGGCTGGTTACAGTTACAGGGAGAAACAAGAGTATTTGCAGTCATGGAGGAGCAACCTGACAGCAACCCCGTGTTTCAACCATATCTCAAAAATTACGATCTGAGATTTTTGGACAGAATTTAAAAGACAATGAAAAAAAAAATATCCTTTAAATATCTCACCAACCTAGTTCGTAAAAATAGAATTATGGATGACGCAAGAAGACCATTTTACTGAAGACAATAAACATATATTGATTTTTATTCTGAAATAAATAAATGTTTCATTCACACAGAATAAAAATATCTATCATTTATTTTCAAGAATCAGAGAGAAAGAAATCAATCAAATTATTCGTACATTAAAAAAGAAAATTTAAACAAAAGATTCCAAAATCCAACTTGGATCCAACGCTTGGCATGGACGGGAATTCGATGTCAAACTCAGAAAATTTGAACTTCCGACTCCTCAATCTAGAATTCTCTCAAAACCATAATTCACCAGCAAAATCCATTCCCTTCAAATCATAATTAAATTCCAATTCACTCTCCAAATTCCGATTCAAAATCATTCCAAATTTTTCAAAAACCTTAGAAAAATTATTTCAAAACCATGTAAAATTTCTCAATTCTCAAAACCCCCAAAAAATCCCTTCAAAATCCTCTAAATTTCATGCACAAAAAAAAGTGAAAGTCTCAATTTCCCAATTTTTCCCATAAATAAAACTAATTAAATTCAAAAAAGAAAGAAAAACAAAAAAGAAGGTAACTTCCTTTTTTTTCCCCAGAAGACTTCTTTTCCAAAATAAAACAAGGAAATAAAATCATCTCATAAAATAAAATACTAAAATATTAAATTAAAGTCTATCCCCATCTCACTAATGAAATAATTAAAATAAAATAAATAATCAAATTAACTCATTTGTTTAGGGTTTCCCACCAAATAAATTCAAAATATTATAAGAAATAAAAGAACCTCCTTAAAAATAATCACTCCACGAAAATAGTAAATCAAACACAAATATAACATATGCTTACATATTAATATTTAAATACTTATTAATAAACATATTAATATTTAATAAATAACATTAAAATATGTTAATATTTATAACCTTATTTTCATAAAACATAATACACATATAATCATAATAATAGTAATAACCAATATCCACGCACACCAAAGAATAACTATAGCAATATATATACATATATATAATAACATAACCGATCTAGAAGCTAACTTCACTTAAATAGGTCATAATCAGAGACCAGGCATAAACCACAAAATAACTTCACATAAAAAAAATATTCACATCAAAACATAAATAATGAGAATGATCACATCAGTGACTAACCTGACTTACCAAAGGACTTAGCACCATTAGAACTGAATCCACATTCAAAGCTAAACATTGGAGTCACACAATTACATAACCCAACATAAAAATTCACATATGCAACACTCCAACCATAGGGTAAAGGAGATCGGGCATTGTCCCTTGAAGACCCGAAAAGGTGGTCACACACTGAATCAATTATCCCTACTTGGGGACAATGGCTAGGGTTAGGGTAAAACTTGGGCCTAGATGTTATCTCCTCAACTACCATTGGTATTAGAGGCACATTTAGACCTGTTAATTCAGGTGGAGACGTAAAATGGTCTTCTTGCGTCATCCATAATTCTTAGTTGAAGCACTAAGAAAGAAACTCTAGCAAACGTATCTCATTCTTGTATGTCCCCATACGTCCAATGGTACGATGTCATTCTTTCCTCCTAACCTAACCACATACTATTGCATCACCCAACTATCCAAATAAATCTCTGCATAATAATAATAATAATATAACAATATGCATGTCATACTCACAAAAGTACTAACAAAAGCTCATGTTCCATCTGCAATCGCAACACTTGAACACAAGTCAGTACCTCTTCATTATAATAAATATAATCATAATCAAAATCATAATATCATATCATCATGATAATAATATATTAAAATTATGTGAAAATCCTAAAGATAACCAAAACACTTCCATAGCACAAATATGCCCATAGATTGCATCCTAGTAACAATTATGTCTGAACACACACACATCATGATAAACCTATCCTTAACATATATAATAAGTGTAATGCCCCGTCGTGCGAACCCCAAAGGACAACCAAGCATTAATTACCACAATTTTTTTTTAAGTTAACATAACATACATGTAATACACATTAAGTCAGGACATGAATTTCATTTAAGCAAATTCACTAACACATACATCCCTTGGGGTACACGAGGAGTCATTACGAGACTTAGATCCACACAACAACAATAAAGAATATAAGCCAAAGACATTATCCATAACAAAGTAAACATTTACAAATGTAACACATACATGGTGAAATCATTAATAAGAAACTGTATGTGTACGTAAATACAACAAATACATGATTAACTCAACACATAAAGATAACCTTCGTCATATAAACTCAAAGGACACAACTCCACAAATACAACACATCGAATAACAACTGCCAAGGACCAATATCCACACAAGGTTTTCCAAGATGAAATACTACCTTACATCGCATTACAATGTTCAAGAGGTACAATGATACATAAGTGTTTCCAAACATGAACGGAAACCATACAATAAGATAACATGATACAACTGAACAGATGAATACAAAGTATCATAACTGGCTCCAAGACAAATACAACTCTGGAGTCGCCGCAACAGCACCAACCCACACCTCTCAATCCTCGACTGGGGACCCAATGGGGTGCTTAGCACGTTCCACCTGACCACGTGGGTCTGAAGACCCACCCCCCATGCTAAGGAGCTGACAAGAAAGAGACCTCAACCAAGAATGCCATGAGACCAACCCAATAAGAATATCATAGTAACAACAACTCCAAAAGCATCAATAGAAGATTCCACAGACCATGAATGACAACAACCAAGATCCAATCATAGTAAATACAAAACCATAAGGACACATCATAGATAAATCAACAGCAACAATCATAACACTAGCAAAGTAAATTCAAGGCAACAACATAACACACATCCAAAAGAAATTGAAACAACATTCAAAATACAATTTCAGAGGCAACAAGAAACAAGGCACAAGGGTGTCTAGTGGAGAGTGTCATCGCATAGCTCTCATGGGTTATCCTGGCCCTTCCTCCAACTTGAGGCATCAACCCCCATCTATGGATCTCCTAGCCCTTCCTCCTACTTGAGGCGTCGGCACCATAGGGTAGCTCATGCGGAGCCGTTAACCTCTCCTGAGGATGAGGTAACGACCTTGCCAACCACGGCCTTCTCAGCCTTCCATTAGTCTGTGAAAGCCCTAATGAAGACAAGGTAACCATAATTTTTAATCTTGTTATGTGATTACTACCCATCCCTCATAAGTTCATTTATTATGTTTTCACTTGATTAACAAACTCATTCGTGGGTTATCCTGTGCTCTTCCTCCTACTTGAGGCGCCGGCCCCCACGAAGAGCCACTCTCCCTGAGACCCAGAACACAAACCAAAATCCAAGGGTTGTACCCACAAAGAACCATGATATCCAATCTCAATAGAAATACATGCGAGGCATTACCCATCTCGCCAAAATCACAATACAGAATTTCCAATTACATGGTACAACCCAAGCATAAGTTCAAAATCACCATTATGATCAAAATATTGACAAAATCAGATCAATAAAGAACCAATATGAAACAAGTATTCCTTTGCCTCTGGAAGACTCTCAAAATGTTAACACAAGGGTTCCCTATCAGGAACTGGCAACAGTAACAAGATCTCAATAAACTATTTTCAATTCACAATTAACAATACAACAAGTGATGACATCACAATGAGATCTTCAACTCAAACAAAAACCATTATAATCAACTCAAGAACCATCAAGGCTTAAGTAGGCTCTCAAAAGGGAAATAACTAGAATCAACTAAAGCCCAAGATCCACCATAACACTAACATCAAGCATAAAATTTGAAACATGGACACAATACCCAATAAACGCCATAGTTTACAATGCAAACAGCCCTTACAATACGACATAAATACTCCTTAGATCAGACCTCATTCCCATTAGAGAATTAACCCGAATCAATTCCAAGATGGGAGAATGTGATAAACCACATAACTCTATACCCAAGATCACCTTACTTGATTCACACATTAATAAATACAAACAACAAGTTTAACAATGTGACCATGAATTACATAGTTTTCCACACAAATCACACAATGACCACATAGCACGATAATTTACAACATTTATTTCAACAATTAATTGCGATGTCATTACACAACTTAACTCATCTAACTTAATTATTTAATTTCCAACTATCAATAATGCTGTAAAATAATTCACTTTAATAAATTACTCAAATCAACTAAATAACTAAATTTTCCCCTGATATTAATTTTTAAATAAGAGTTAAATTTTCTAAGGGGATGACCTAAATGAATTTATCCAACGAAAACTACAATTGGACCAATATCTCATCTCTATATCAAAAGGCATATACCTATTCCATACTAAGATAAAAGTCAATATTAAAACAAAAATTACACATATAATGTACTAATAATCATACCCCTCAATTCCTAAATCTCTAATTCTAGTGATATTCTCCAATTTTATTATAAATTATATCCTAATACATTTAATTTAATCTAATCTATAGAATATATATCCATTTAACCATTGTTCATTACCTCAAAAGATAACCCAAAGTCAAAAGATAGGAAAGACTATTAAGTGTCAGCAGTCGAATTAATAAGAGGTACACATTTTCTTATATATATATTTATATAAATATAGATTCATTTGGAGGCAACAAAGACACTTCGCTCTCTCAGCTCAAAGAACTCGACAAAGGAAACAGGGAGGCTATTTAACTTATTACACCCTTGCACATCCAAAAGTTGTAGTTGTGATAGGTTGCCAATGGTTTCAGGAAGGCTGTTTAATTCTGTAACATGCCTCAACTCTAAATGCTGAAACTGCGATATATTGACAGTAGAATCAAGCAGGTTATTTAGACTTTTGAAAATTCTTATTATTTTCAAGCGCACGGCTGACAATGAAATCAGAGAGATTATTTGAACCTTTAAACTTTCTATTATGTTCAAGTGCGCGGCTGAGACAGTTTGGCAATGAAATCAGAGAGATTATTTAAACTTTTAAACTATGAAAATATTATATTTTATTTTTAGTGTTGTAATTGTGATAGCTTGTCATCAGAATCAAGGCAAAAATCCTTTAAAAAGGGGTCGACAGTCATGCGTACCAGAGGAGGAAGGAAGATAAATGTGTGGACTGTTTGTCAGATTTCCTAAGATGAAAATTAAGGAAAGCTCATTAGACTGCTTCCACTAAGAAGCTCCAACGAATATCAGAATGAGACCATTTAAATAGAACTAATGAGGTAAGGCATGGTGTAGGCAAGTAATCACCAAATACTAGACATCTACCTACAGTTGTAGCTGCCATGCACGCAAGTATTGAGATAAGGCCTTAAGAAACTCTAAATCAATTGCAAATGGTTGGTGCAAAGCCAAGTAACACCACCGCTATCCACATACTCTCTACCCGTGCCAAAAGGGGAACTTTGAGAAACAAGGTAGAGACATCCAACAAACACATCGAAGGGAAGGCGTTATCATAAGTTAAAGTTGTGAATGCGCTGGTAGACATGCATGCAACAAGGGAATTATGGACAAGGTTGTATGCTGCCCTACAGAAAGTCAGAGAGATGTATCTCATCGAATGTGACGACTTCAGGATATGGGATATTCATCAAGGAGGTACAAGGAATGGAAATCAATTGTAGATACATTTCATATAGACTATAAGGCAGCAATAATATACACCAATAAAAGCCAAAAGATTAATAGAAGCTAACATCATTGCCAAACGATTCCAGCGAAGGTAAAACTACCAGGCAGTATCACATCACATATAATCAGAGACAAAGATACAGAATGCAGCCAAAGGTAGTCGATGCTACAAAATACAATCCAAGAAGAATGGGTTTACAACCAAAAACCAGCGACCTCTTTTAAGAAAAACAATTTTCATAGAAACGACTTTATAAATCCTCAGGAATTATATTTACTAAATACTAATTGTCAATCAAAAAATAAATAAGTAAACTTTGGTTTCCTAGCAGTGTATACATTTAGCACAATAATCTTCAAAATAGAATTAAGATTTAAAACCATTGGAACTTGGATATCCTCGCTGGTTGGATCAAGAATCTGGTGCCAAAACAACTTTTGCATCCGCACAATCACTTCTTCCCCACCTTAATCATTCCTTCCATGATTTTTAATATTCCCTTGTATTTTACTTGATAATGATAATTTGCAGAGAAAGCTTCCCAATGACTCACCAGAAAATTCCCTCCCCCCTGAATTAGAATCCTCCATTAAGATAATACATCTGAGGTCGTTATTCTCCCTTCCCCCTTTCTTTTTTTTTATTTTTAAAAAAAGCAAAGAATAAACCTCTTTTAAAGCAAATTCCCAGCGAGCCCCCCCAAAAGCACTGAAGGGGGAGAGTTATTTTTATTTCTAAGATTCTCAAACGTTGAAAGTTTCCTCTTCCACAATTAGTTCGAACTATGCATGATCAAAGAGAAATATTTTTCTACCTTTTATTTTGCTTTCCACATCAGTTTACACCTTAATAAAAATAAATAAAATCATTCTACTTTCCATATTTAATTAAGACTGATATAATAGTTATTTATCTTTTTCAAGCTTTTACACTGCAGTTCACAATCTTATCTCCTAAATTCATTTTAAAGAATCACCTTATTTTTCTTAATTATCCTCGCATAATAATAAATTATCAATTATAATTAAATATAATACTTTTAACAATGAAAACAATTATATATATAAATAATAACTTTTTCTCTATATTTCGTAACCTTAATTTATTTAATCCTTATTCTGATTTTCTAAATTCTTGTAGGAAAATTTTAATTTAATTAACGAATTAAACAAAACCATTATGTTTATCAAGCAATTCAATCACACCGCAAACAACAAAGCACAAATAAATACCTATACCAATATCTAGAAAAGCCACAATGGAGGGGCACTACAATAAGTCCTTTCCTAACCTTATCACATAGTCCATAAATTCATAATTTACAACATCAACTGCTTAACATTACTAGCACATACCTTTAAATATCCCTATTATTTTACCTTCATCTCCAAGTTCCAAAGCCAAACTACCTGCACATCCATGGTGAGAATGGAGGGGCACTACACAATAAAATATCATAGGCAGAAGAAAGTTGGAGGTCACTTACAGAAATGATGAAGCCAAACGACGGAAGATGTTTGAAGATAGGAAAGTTGGTCTCTTCAAGAAAGCATCTGAAATTTTTGTTCTCTATGGTTGCAAAGTATTTTTTCAAATTGAATTTGAAGATGGTGAAATATTTGAATTTGGAGAGGATTCAACTTCAACTACTGATGGAGCTCCTTTTTTGAAGTCATTCTCACAATGACAATGACAGTCAACAACACCCTGCTCAAGATGAAATTCTCTCTATGCAGAGTCCCTTGGGAGACATATTTCCCCAGTCCCCTTGCTAGAATAACTCTTTCTTGGAAATGGAGAGAGATGAATATCATAGCAAATGTGATGTTGGTCCATCCTCTATTGATTTGACATCTAAAACATGTGACTATTTTTTTGAATATATGGGTTTTTAAAATGGAATTTGTTTTAACCGTTTCATTTAGTGATAAGGTTGAGATGAAAAGCTATGTAAAAAGTGGTCAAATTTTTGTATCTTTAGAAATTTTGTGCTTTGCTTTTTCAAAAAAAAATCATAAAAAAAGCAAATCATCATCATCAGTTTTTTAGAGGCTTGAGTTCCATTGGATTGCAACTTAGTTTGGTGAAGCAACAACAAAATATCATGGGCAAAAGAAAGTTGGAGGTCACTTATAGAAATGATGAAGCCAAACGATAGGAGACGTTTGGAGATAGGAAAGCTGGTATCTTCAAGGAAGCATCTAAAATTTATGTTCTTTGTGGTTGCAAAGTATTTTTTTGAATTGAATCTTAAGATGGTGAAATACTTGAATTTGGAGAGGATTCAACTTCAGCTTCTAATGGAGCTCCTATTTTGAAGCTATTAGCTCACAACACCCTACTCAAGATGAAATTCTCTCTATGCAGAGTCCCTTGGAAGACATATTTCCCCAGTCCCCTTGTTGGAATAACCCTTTCTTGGAAATGGAGAGAAATGAATATTATAGCCAATGTGTTGTTTGTCCATCCTCTATTAATTTTCCATCTAATTTCTTCAACCAGATGGACTCCTGGCAAGAAATGTGATTCTCTCATATTGGTGACAACCTAACTTCAGAGTGAATTTGTTCTTCACAGGACACTTTTGAGAATCAGTCATGCCCCTCTACTTTTGATATCAATCTGGAAGAAGTGACATACAATTATGTATATAAACTTACACCTATATCATAATTGTATATGGAGAGCAATTCTTTTATAAAATGCCTCCAAAAATTGGCATATCATAATGGTATACAGAGAGCATTTCTTTTATAAAATGCCTCCAAAAATTGACATATATAAATCTTGTTTGTAGTGTATAAAATTGATTTGTGTATTTTTGATTTATTTAGATGCTCAATTTATTCAGTACCTATCAAGAATGTTTATCTTTCTTTAAATTTAAAAAATATATGTATGTTTATGTTTCTTTTTCTTGGCAACGCCTCCTCCATTTACTTGTTGATATGTGCCTTTGACCTATACAATTCAACGAGTAGCACTAGAAAATGGATGTATCACCTCTTATAGTTGAGTAATAATTTACAAGACTTTTTCTTCTCTTAAAAAACGAGTAGTAATTCAATTAATCCAAAACGCACTTATCACATAAAGGAAAAATAAGATAGATGATGCAAAAATGTGCTAATTGAAGACCTAACAAATTTACAGTGAAAAGATGCTCTGTGCATTTTAGGTATTGGTGTAAGATCCATTAGTTCATTAAAAAAAATTGTATGAAAATATTTTGTTTGGGGTTGTTACATGGCACTTGTGCATAAACGAACATCATTGGAAAATATGAGCAAAAGATAATAGTGAGGAGAAAAGATTATAAGCATCATGTCATGAAGCAAGAAAATTCTAATAAGAAGCATTACAAAGGAGTGAGAGAGAGGTCATGGGGTAAATGGGCTACAAAAATCAGAGACCTAGACAAGGCAGTTCAAGTTTGGCTAGGCACTTTCTCCACAACAGAAGATGCAACCAAAGCTTACGATGACTCTGCTTTAAAATTCAAGGGTAGAAGGGCCAAGTTGAACCTTCCAAAGAGAGCCTCCCTCCCCCACCATATGAATAATAAAATTATAAAATATTTTGATAGATAAAATACGTCGATATATATCTTATTATATTATTATTATTATTATATTTTTTATTTTATTTAATATTAATTCAAACAATAATAATATCACAATCTAGATTTACAATGATAGAAACATATAATGTTACATTTAAATTTATAAAATATTTTTTAATTATTATTATATTATGTTTTTTTGTTTAATTTAATATTAATTCAAACAATAATAATATTATAATCTAGATTTATAATGTTAGAAACATATAATGTTACATTTAAATTTTATAAAATATTTTTTAATTAGAAAAGAATTTTGAAGAAATTTTCATTTTCTAAGAAATTTACATTTTTTAAGAAATTTACATTTTCTGAAAGTTCGCTTAAATTTTGGTTTTTTTTATGTTTTTTACAATATTGTGTTTTAATATTAAATATATTCTCTTGTTTATTTAAAATATTATTTGTTTAAAGAATATTGTGTTTTTAATATTAAATATATTCTCTTCTTTTTTAATTTAATATTATTTTTATAAAAAATATGTTTTTTTTATTTTATTTAATATTAATTTAAATAATAATAATATTATAATCTAGATTTATAATATTTAATGGTATGGCCGAGGAAAAAGGAATGGCTACTACTGATTTAAAGGACATGGATATTAATGTGTTGACCCCTGGTAATGAAGAATGCTCGAAAGATAAGCATATGAGCATGGAGAGAACAAGAATGGAAAGGCTGGAAGAAAGGATGGAGCTCCTTAAGAAAATGATGTAGAAAGAAGACAATGCTAACAGGCTTCATTCTTGAGAATGTTGTGTTGAACATGTGCAGGGTTATGGATGCGGTGATGAAAAGAGCGATGATGGATACTATCTCGGGATAGGGTAAAATCAAGAAATAGTAGAGGAAAAAAGAGAACAAGGATGATTCTAATTTGTCTAGAAAGATGGAGATCAAAGATAGCCTTGAAGATTCAGTGGAGGACCTGAAGAAGGCTTGGAGCCTTGTTGAGGATGCTTAATCCTCACTTTTTGTTAGTCTTGCTTTTTGATGCTTAATGTTATATGGTTTTTTGGCTCTTCTGTTAGGCTTTTTTGTGGTAAAGGCTCGATATGCCTAAACTGTATAATTTTAAGTTTTATTTATGTTCTGAACATTATGAACTTGTTGGGTACTCTTTATAGGTTATGTTTATATTACCTTATTTTCTGGATCGAAGATTATATGGAGTGGTTAAATCTTTATTGGATCCTTGATAGGTCAATATCTTTTCATGCGGTTGATATAGGTTGAAGTTGGTTTTTGGTTGGTTGGGTGTGGGGAAGTAGTTCTTCTTCAATTTTGCTTTCCCCTTTATTTTGTTGGATTGTTGCTTCAGTAAGGGATCAGGGACCTTTACCTACTTAATCAATCAAAAACATATAATGTTTTTTTATAAAATATTTTTTAATTAGAAACAAAATTTGAAGAAATTTTCATTTTTTTAAGAAATTTTCATTTTTTAAAAGTTTCCTAAAATTTCTTTTTTTTTTTGTGATAGTCTACAATGGAAGCACAACATATCAAAAATCTATTTCCTATTTACGTCGATAGACGTAACTCTACAATGGCAGCACGCCATATAGGTGGTCAACAAATCCGTGAAAGAAAAAAATAAAATTATTTCCATTTTCATGCGCAACAATTTTTTATTGATTTTTTCAATTATTTAAAAAATTCACATGATTTTTTATTTACTTTTTCAATTATTTAAAAAGTGGAACAAAATTCTATTTTCGTAGTTATAATATTTTTTTGTTTTTTCCATCTAATAAGTCATACAATGATTTTTTATTTATTTGAAGTTTGCTAATCGAAAAAATAAATGGCTTGATATCTTTCGACTATTTTATATAGATTATCTTGAAGATATATATACTAATAGAATGTTCATACCGGAGACACATCATTTTTGAGGAATTTTTTCAAAATATTCCCAATTCTAGGGTTAGTGTTAGGGTTAGCATTGAGGTTAAGGGTTTTGTTCAATTAGGATTATTTTGGTTATGGTTATGATTAGGGTTTAATTAGATTAAGGGTTAGGGTTCAATTAGGATTAAGGTTAAGGTTAAATTATATTTCAATCAAGGTTAGGTTTAAGGTTATGATTTTTGGTTAGGTTTAGGGTTATGGTTTATGGTTAGGGTTAGGGAAAGGTTAGAATTATGATTTATTGTTTAAAGATACATTTATAGTTATAGTTAGTGTTACAGTTATGGTTAGGTTTAGGGATAGGTTTATAGTTAAGATTATGGTTTAGCTTATTATATCTTTATTATATATTATAGCTTTAATGGAGTACATGTATTTATGTCGATAAACGTAACCCTACAATGGCAACACAGTGCTTATATGAGGTTAGCACAATCCATCATAAAAAAATATAAAAACAAACATATTTTAGAAACAAAATAAAAAAATATTGTGGAATAAACAAAAAACAAAAAAATACCATTTTAAAAATTGTACATTACATTTTTTATAATGTAATAATAATATAATTGTAGGATAAAACATGAATTTCAAATTTTGATTACAACACATGACTAACTCACACAATTTTGTTTCCAAAGCACACAATTCTTAAAAAGCATAACAGAATTTGACCAAACATAGACTATAATATTCAGTAAAATAACTAAATTGCTTAGGCAACCCTAGTACAACTTCAAGAGAATACAAGGGGTTCACATCATCAAGGTAGGCTTAATTAGCTCTACAACTCATCATTCATCACAACTTAATTCAGAAGACTCCTTCAAGTCACAAGCTATGCCAATACAATATATCAATATTAACTCAAGTAATGAAAAGAGAGAAAACCCTAGGGCCTAGACCTAATTCCTCAGGGGCTCATCTCTAACGACCTTTCCTACGTATAGATTTTCAAGAGGAATTGTAATTCAACAACTTGATGTAGTACCCCTTCGTTTATGCTTATGCTTCTGTTGTTATGTTTTCACACTATTAGACTATGATATTTTGTTGGATATTTTGATCGTTGGTTTTGAGCGATAATGGATTTATTTTGTGACATGATACATTGTTTGGTGATTATTGATTTCAGACATGATTTGATATAGCGTAGATGTTTACTTTCAGTTGTATATTGCTATGTACATGTTGATGATGGACTAACAGCTATTTATTTTGTCAGTTTGTTGTGATGTGTATTGGTGTGGAGAACGGAATCGCATCACTCGCTTGCGAGTGCCCTATGATATCCGTGATTTTCTCTACACGGTATGTCTGTTTAATGCTTTATTTATATATTTGTATGCATGTTATTGCTTGGTTGTAGGAAATTGCAGGTACATGACACCGACTCCACCTGGGTACTCAGGTCTGAGCGTGTCAAGACTCAACGGAAATGTTGATCGGGAGATAGTAGTTTGGTTTACCCTAGTCTAATCTATAATCCTGGTCTTAGTACTTTGTCAGTTCCAGTCTGAGTCTAGGTTGTCTTGTATTTTCTGTTTGGATAAATTTGTTGAAAGGAGAAATGTCAATTTTAAATAATAGTTTATTATATTTTATTTACCGTTATTTAAATTAATTTATAAATGTTGAAGAAATTAGTGTTTGTTATTTAATTAATTAATTGGCTTATTTGGTTAAATGGTTTGATCTAAAAGGATTAAA
>VDFB02256132.1:98447879-98558664 GCA_007258455.2 Sequoia sempervirens | reverse complement strand
TGAGATTTTTGGATAATATTTAGAAGACAACTAAGTGAAAAAATGCTTTAAATATCTCACCAACCCAATTCGTAAGACTAGATTTATGGCCGACGCAAGAAGACCATTTTACTGAAGATGATAAACATATATTGATTTTTATTCTGGAATAAATAAATATTTCATTCACACATAAAATAAAAATATCTATCATTTATTTTCAAAAAATATGAGAGAGAGAAATCAATCAAATTATTCATACATTCAAAAAGAAAATTTAAATAAAATATTTGAAAACCCAACCTGGATCCAACGCTTGGCATGGATGGGAATTCGATGTTGAGCTCTGAAAATTTCAACTTCCAACTCCCCAATCCATAATTCTCCTAAAATCACAATTCCTCGGCAAAATCCATTCCCCCTCAAATCATAATTAAATCCTAAATCATTCTCTTCCAAATTTCGATTCAAAACCACTCCAAATTTTTCAAAAACCTTAGAAAGATTAATTCAAAACTATGTAAAGTATCTCCATTCTCAAAACCCTCAAAAAAATCTCTTCCAAAATCCTCTAAATTTCATGCACAAAAGTGAAAGTCTCATTTTCTAATTTTTCCCATAAATAAAACTAATTAAATTCAAAAAAGAAAGAAAAACAAAAAAGAAGGTAACTTCCTTTTTTTTCCCCAGAAGACTTCTTTTCCAAAATAAAACAAGGAAATAAAATCATCTCATAAAATAAAATACTAAAATATTAAATTAAAGTCTATCCCCATCTCACTAATGAAATAATTAAAATAAAATAAATAATCAAATTAACTCATTTGTTTAGGGTTTCCCACCAAATAAATTCAAAATATTATAAGAAATAAAAGAACCTCCTTAAAAATAATCACTCCACGAAAATAGTAAATCAAACACAAATATAACATATGCTTACATATTAATATTTAAATACTTATTAATAAACATATTAATATTTAATAAATAACATTAAAATATGTTAATATTTATAACCTTATTTTCATAAAACATAATACACATATAATCATAATAATAGTAATAACCAATATCCACGCACACCAAAGAATAACTATAGCAATATATATACATATATATAATAACATAACCGATCTAGAAGCTAACTTCACTTAAATAGGTCATAATCAGAGACCAGGCATAAACCACAAAATAACTTCACATAAAAAAAATATTCACATCAAAACATAAATAATGAGAATGATCACATCAGTGACTAACCTGACTTACCAAAGGACTTAGCACCATTAGAACTGAATCCACATTCAAAGCTAAACATTGGAGTCACACAATTACATAACCCAACATAAAAATTCACATATGCAACACTCCAACCATAGGGTAAAGGAGATCGGGCATTGTCCCTTGAAGACCCGAAAAGGTGGTCACACACTGAATCAATTATCCCTACTTGGGGACAATGGCTAGGGTTAGGGTAAAACTTGGGCCTAGATGTTATCTCCTCAACTACCATTGGTATTAGAGGCACATTTAGACCTGTTAATTCAGGTGGAGACGTAAAATGGTCTTCTTGCGTCATCCATAATTCTTAGTTGAAGCACTAAGAAAGAAACTCTAGCAAACGTATCTCATTCTTGTATGTCCCCATACGTCCAATGGTACGATGTCATTCTTTCCTCCTAACCTAACCACATACTATTGCATCACCCAACTATCCAAATAAATCTCTGCATAATAATAATAATAATATAACAATATGCATGTCATACTCACAAAAGTACTAACAAAAGCTCATGTTCCATCTGCAATCGCAACACTTGAACACAAGTCAGTACCTCTTCATTATAATAAATATAATCATAATCAAAATCATAATATCATATCATCATGATAATAATATATTAAAATTATGTGAAAATCCTAAAGATAACCAAAACACTTCCATAGCACAAATATGCCCATAGATTGCATCCTAGTAACAATTATGTCTGAACACACACACATCATGATAAACCTATCCTTAACATATATAATAAGTGTAATGCCCCGTCGTGCGAACCCCAAAGGACAACCAAGCATTAATTACCACAATTTTTTTTTAAGTTAACATAACATACATGTAATACACATTAAGTCAGGACATGAATTTCATTTAAGCAAATTCACTAACACATACATCCCTTGGGGTACACGAGGAGTCATTACGAGACTTAGATCCACACAACAACAATAAAGAATATAAGCCAAAGACATTATCCATAACAAAGTAAACATTTACAAATGTAACACATACATGGTGAAATCATTAATAAGAAACTGTATGTGTACGTAAATACAACAAATACATGATTAACTCAACACATAAAGATAACTTTCGTCATATAAACTCAAAGGACACAACTCCACAAATACAACACATCGAATAACAACTGCCAAGGACCAATATCCACACAAGGTTTTCCAAGATGAAATACTACCTTACATCGCATTACAATGTTCAAGAGGTACAATGATACATAAGTGTTTCCAAACATGAACGGAAACCATACAATAAGATAACATGATACAACTGAACAGATGAATACAAAGTATCATAACTGGCTCCAAGACAAATACAACTCTGGAGTCGCCGCAACAGCACCAACCCGCACCTCTCAATCCTCGACTGGGGACCCAATGGGGTGCTTAGCACGTTCCACCTGACCACGTGGGTCCGAAGACCCACCCCCCATGCTAAGGAGCTGACAAGAAAGAGACCTCAACCAAGAATGCCATGAGACCAACCCAATAAGAATATCATAGTAACAACAACTCCAAAAGCATCAATAGAAGATTCCACAGACCATGAATGACAACAACCAAGATCCAATCATAGTAAATACAAAACCATAAGGACACATCATAGATAAATCAACAGCAACAATCATAACACTAGCAAAGTAAATTCAAGGCAACAACATAACACACATCCAAAAGAAATTGAAACAACATTCAAAATACAATTTCAGAGGCAACAAGAAACAAGGCACAAGGGTGTCTAGTGGAGAGTGTCATCGCATAGCTCTCATGGGTTATCCTGGCCCTTCCTCCAACTTGAGGCATCAACCCCCATCTATGGATCTCCTAGCCCTTCCTCCTACTTGAGGCGTCGGCACCATAGGGTAGCTCATGCGGAGCCGTTAACCTCTCCTGAGGATGAGGTAACGACCTTGCCAACCACGGCCTTCTCAGCCTTCCATTAGTCTGTGAAAGCCCTAATGAAGACAAGGTAACCATAATTTTTAATCTTGTTATGTGATTACTACCCATCCCTCATAAGTTCATTTATTATGTTTTCACTTGATTAACAAACTCATTCGTGGGTTATCCTGTGCTCTTCCTCCTACTTGAGGCGCCGGCCCCCACGAAGAGCCACTCTCCCTGAGACCCAGAACACAAACCAAAATCCAAGGGTTGTACCCACAAAGAACCATGATATCCAATCTCAATAGAAATACATGCGAGGCATTACCCATCTCGCCAAAATCACAATACAGAATTTCCAATTACATGGTACAACCCAAGCATAAGTTCAAAATCACCATTATGATCAAAATATTGACAAAATCAGATCAATAAAGAACCAATATGAAACAAGTATTCCTTTGCCTCTGGAAGACTCTCAAAATGTTAACACAAGGGTTCCCTATCAGGAACTGGCAACAGTAACAAGATCTCAATAAACTATTTTCAATTCACAATTAACAATACAACAAGTGATGACATCACAATGAGATCTTCAACTCAAACAAAAACCATTATAATCAACTCAAGAACCATCAAGGCTTAAGTAGGCTCTCAAAAGGGAAATAACTAGAATCAACTAAAGCCCAAGATCCACCATAACACTAACATCAAGCATAAAATTTGAAACATGGACACAATACCCAATAAACGCCATAGTTTACAATGCAAACAGCCCTTACAATACGACATAAATACTCCTTAGATCAGACCTCATTCCCGTTAGAGAATTAACCCGAATCAATTCCAAGATGGGAGAATGTGATAAACCACATAACTCTATACCCAAGATCACCTTACTTGATTCACACATTAATAAATACAAACAACAAGTTTAACAATGTGACCATGAATTACATAGTTTTCCACACAAATCACACAATGACCACATAGCACGATAATTTACAACATTTATTTCAACAATTAATTGTGATGTCATTACACAACTTAACTCATCTAACTTAATTATTTAATTTCCAACTATCAATAATGCTGTAAAATAATTCACTTTAATAAATTACTCAAATCAACTAAATAACTAAATTTTCCCCTGATATTAATTTTTAAATAAGAGTTAAATTTTCTAAGGGGATGACCTAAATGAATTTATCCAACGAAAACTACAATTGGACCAATATCTCATCTCTATATCAAAAGGCATATACCTATTCCATACTAAGATAAAAGTCAATATTAAAACAAAAATTACACATATAATGTACTAATAATCATACCCCTCAATTCCTAAATCTCTAATTCTAGTGATATTCTCCAATTTTATTATAAATTATATCCTAATACATTTAATTTAATCTAATCTATAGAATATATATCCATTTAACCATTGTTCATTACCTCAAAAGATAACCCAAAGTCAAAAGATAGGAAAGACTATTAAGTGTCAGCAGTCGAATTAATAAGAGGTACACATTTTCTTATATATATATTTATATAAATATAGATTCATTTGGAGGCAACAAAGACACTTCGCTCTCTCAGCTCAAAGAACTCGACAAAGGAAACAGGGAGGCTATTTAACTTATTACACCCTTGCACATCCAAAAGTTGTAGTTGTGATAGGTTGCCAATGGTTTCAGGAAGGCTGTTTAATTCTGTAACATGCCTCAACTCTAAATGCTGAAACTGCGATATATTGACAGTAGAATCAAGCAGGTTATTTAGACTTTTGAAAATTCTATTATTTTCAAGCGCACGGCTGACAATGAAATCAGAGAGATTATTTGAACCTTTAAACTTTCTATTATGTTCAAGTGCGCGGCTGAGACAGTTTGGCAATGAAATCAGAGAGATTATTTAAACTTTTAAACTATGAAAATATTATATTTTATTTTTAGTGTTGTAATTGTGATAGCTTGTCATCAGAATCAAGGCAAAAATCCTTTAAAAAGGGGTCGACAGTCATGCGTACCAGAGGAGGAAGGAAGATAAATGTGTGGACTGTTTGTCAGATTTCCTAAGATGAAAATTAAGGAAAGCTCATTAGACTGCTTCCACTAAGAAGCTCCAACGAATATCAGAATGAGACCATTTAAATAGAACTAATGAGGTAAGGCATGGTGTAGGCAAGTAATCACCAAATACTAGACATCTACCTACAGTTGTAGCTGCCATGCACGCAAGTATTGAGATAAGGCCTTAAGAAACTCTAAATCAATTGCAAATGGTTGGTGCAAAGCCAAGTAACACCACCGCTATCCACATACTCTCTACCCGTGCCAAAAGGGGAACTTTGAGAAACAAGGTAGAGACATCCAACAAACACATCGAAGGGAAGGCGTTATCATAAGTTAAAGTTGTGAATGCGCTGGTAGACATGCATGCAACAAGGGAATTATGGACAAGGTTGTATGCTGCCCTACAGAAAGTCAGAGAGATGTATCTCATCGAATGTGACGACTTCAGGATATGGGATATTCATCAAGGAGGTACAAGGAATGGAAATCAATTGTAGATACATTTCATATAGACTATAAGGCAGCAATAATATACACCAATAAAAGCCAAAAGATTAATAGAAGCTAACATCATTGCCAAACGATTCCAGCGAAGGTAAAACTACCAGGCAGTATCACATCACATATAATCAGAGACAAAGATACAGAATGCAGCCAAAGGTAGTCGATGCTACAAAATACAATCCAAGAAGAATGGGTTTACAACCAAAAACCAGCGACCTCTTTTAAGAAAAACAATTTTCATAGAAACGACTTTATAAATCCTCAGGAATTATATTTACTAAATACTAATTGTCAATCAAAAAATAAATAAGTAAACTTTGGTTTCCTAGCAGTGTATACATTTAGCACAATAATCTTCAAAATAGAATTAAGATTTAAAACCATTGGAACTTGGATATCCTCGCTGGTTGGATCAAGAATCTGGTGCCAAAACAACTTTTGCATCCGCACAATCACTTCTTCCCCACCTTAATCATTCCTTCCATGATTTTTAATATTCCCTTGTATTTTACTTGATAATGATAATTTGCAGAGAAAGCTTCCCAATGACTCACCAGAAAATTCCCTCCCCCCTGAATTAGAATCCTCCATTAAGATAATACATCTGAGGTCGTTATTCTCCCTTCCCCCTTTCTTTTTTTTTATTTTTAAAAAAAGCAAAGAATAAACCTCTTTTAAAGCAAATTCCCAGCGAGCCCCCCCAAAAGCACTGAAGGGGGAGAGTTATTTTTATTTCTAAGATTCTCAAACGTTGAAAGTTTCCTCTTCCACAATTAGTTCGAACTATGCATGATCAAAGAGAAATATTTTTCTACCTTTTATTTTGCTTTCCACATCAGTTTACACCTTAATAAAAATAAATAAAATCATTCTACTTTCCATATTTAATTAAGACTGATATAATAGTTATTTATCTTTTTCAAGCTTTTACACTGCAGTTCACAATCTTATCTCCTAAATTCATTTTAAAGAATCACCTTATTTTTCTTAATTATCCTCGCATAATAATAAATTATCAATTGTAATTAAATATAATACTTTTAACAATGAAAACAATTATATATATAAATAATAACTTTTTCTCTATATTTCGTAACCTTAATTTATTTAATCCTTATTCTGATTTTCTAAATTCTTGTAGGAAAATTTTAATTTAATTAACGAATTAAACAAAACCATTATGTTTATCAAGCAATTCAATCACACCGCAAACAACAAAGCACAAATAAATACCTATACCAATATCTAGAAAAGCCACAATGGAGGGGCACTACAATAAGTCCTTTCCTAACCTTATCACATAGTCCATAAATTCATAATTTACAACATCAACTGCTTAACATTACTAGCACATACCTTTAAATATCCCTATTATTTTACCTTCATCTCCAAGTTCCAAAGCCAAACTACCTGCACATCCATGGTGAGAATGGAGGGGCACTACACAATAAAATATCATAGGCAGAAGAAAGTTGGAGGTCACTTACAGAAATGATGAAGCCAAACGACGGAAGATGTTTGAAGATAGGAAAGTTGGTCTCTTCAAGAAAGCATCTGAAATTTTTGTTCTCTATGGTTGCAAAGTATTTTTTCAAATTGAATTTGAAGATGGTGAAATATTTGAATTTGGAGAGGATTCAACTTCAACTACTGATGGAGCTCCTTTTTTGAAGTCATTCTCACAATGACAATGACAGTCAACAACACCCTGCTCAAGATGAAATTCTCTCTATGCAGAGTCCCTTGGGAGACATATTTCCCCAGTCCCCTTGCTAGAATAACTCTTTCTTGGAAATGGAGAGAGATGAATATCATAGCAAATGTGATGTTGGTCCATCCTCTATTGATTTGACATCTAAAACATGTGACTATTTTTTTGAATATATGGGTTTTTAAAATGGAATTTGTTTTAACCGTTTCATTTAGTGATAAGGTTGAGATGAAAAGCTATGTAAAAAGTGGTCAAATTTTTGTATCTTTAGAAATTTTGTGCTTTGCTTTTTCAAAAAAAAATCATAAAAAAAGCAAATCATCATCATCAGTTTTTTAGAGGCTTGAGTTCCATTGGATTGCAACTTAGTTTGGTGAAGCAACAACAAAATATCATGGGCAAAAGAAAGTTGGAGGTCACTTATAGAAATGATGAAGCCAAACGATAGGAGACGTTTGGAGATAGGAAAGCTGGTATCTTCAAGGAAGCATCTAAAATTTATGTTCTTTGTGGTTGCAAAGTATTTTTTTGAATTGAATCTTAAGATGGTGAAATACTTGAATTTGGAGAGGATTCAACTTCAGCTTCTAATGGAGCTCCTATTTTGAAGCTATTAGCTCACAACACCCTACTCAAGATGAAATTCTCTCTATGCAGAGTCCCTTGGAAGACATATTTCCCCAGTCCCCTTGTTGGAATAACCCTTTCTTGGAAATGGAGAGAAATGAATATTATAGCCAATGTGTTGTTTATCCATCCTCTATTAATTTTCCATCTAATTTCTTCAACCAGATGGACTCCTGGCAAGAAATGTGATTCTCTCATATTGGTGACAACCTAACTTCAGAGTGAATTTGTTCTTCACAGGACACTTTTGAGAATCAGTCATGCCCCTCTACTTTTGATATCAATCTGGAAGAAGTGACATACAATTATGTATATAAACTTACACCTATATCATAATTGTATATGGAGAGCAATTCTTTTATAAAATGCCTCCAAAAATTGGCATATCATAATGGTATACAGAGAGCATTTCTTTTATAAAATGCCTCCAAAAATTGACATATATAAATCTTGTTTGTAGTGTATAAAATTGATTTGTGTATTTTTGATTTATTTAGATGCTCAATTTATTCAGTACCTATCAAGAATGTTTATCTTTCTTTAAATTTAAAAAATATATGTATGTTTATGTTTCTTTTTCTTGGCAACGCCTCCTCCATTTACTTGTTGATATGTGCCTTTGACCTATACAATTCAACGAGTAGCACTAGAAAATGGATGTATCACCTCTTATAGTTGAGTAATAATTTACAAGACTTTTTCTTCTCTTAAAAAACAAGGAGTAGTAATTCAATTAATCCAAAACGCACTTATCACATAAAGGAAAAATAAGATAGATGATGCAAAAATGTGCTAATTGAAGACCTAACAAATTTACAGTGAAAAGATGCTCTGTGCATTTTAGGTATTGGTGTAAGATCCATTAGTTCATTAAAAAAAATTGTATGAAAATATTTTGTTTGGGGTTGTTACATGGCACTTGTGCATAAACGAACATCATTGGAAAATATGAGCAAAAGATAATAGTGAGGAGAAAAGATTATAAGCATCATGTCATGAAGCAAGAAAATTCTAATAAGAAGCATTACAAAGGAGTGAGAGAGAGGTCATGGGGTAAATGGGCTACAAAAATCAGAGACCTAGACAAGGCAGTTCAAGTTTGGCTAGGCACTTTCTCCACAACAGAAGATGCAACCAAAGCTTACGATGACTCTGCTTTAAAATTCAAGGGTAGAAGGGCCAAGTTGAACCTTCCAAAGAGAGCCTCCCTCCCCCACCATATGAATAATAAAATTATAAAATATTTTGATAGATAAAATACGTCGATATATATCTTATTATATTATTATTATTATTATATTTTTTATTTTATTTAATATTAATTCAAACAATAATAATATCACAATCTAGATTTACAATGATAGAAACATATAATGTTACATTTAAATTTATAAAATATTTTTTAATTATTATTATATTATGTTTTTTTGTTTAATTTAATATTAATTCAAACAATAATAATATTATAATCTAGATTTATAATGTTAGAAACATATAATGTTACATTTAAATTTTATAAAATATTTTTTAATTAGAAAAGAATTTTGAAGAAATTTTCATTTTCTAAGAAATTTACATTTTTTAAGAAATTTACATTTTCTGAAAGTTCGCTTAAATTTTGGTTTTTTTTATGTTTTTTACAATATTGTGTTTTAATATTAAATATATTCTCTTGTTTATTTAAAATATTATTTGTTTAAAGAATATTGTGTTTTTAATATTAAATATATTCTCTTCTTTTTTAATTTAATATTATTTTTATAAAAAATATGTTTTTTTTATTTTATTTAATATTAATTTAAATAATAATAATATTATAATCTAGATTTATAATATTTAATGGTATGGCCGAGGAAAAAGGAATGGCTACTACTGATTTAAAGGACATGGATATTAATGTGTTGACCCCTGGTAATGAAGAATGCTCGAAAGATAAGCATATGAGCATGGAGAGAACAAGAATGGAAAGGCTGGAAGAAAGGATGGAGCTCCTTAAGAAAATGATGTAGAAAGAAGACAATGCTAACAGGCTTCATTCTTGAGAATGTTGTGTTGAACATGTGCAGGGTTATGGATGCGGTGATGAAAAGAGCGATGATGGATACTATCTCGGGATAGGGTAAAATCAAGAAATAGTAGAGGAAAAAAGAGAACAAGGATGATTCTAATTTGTCTAGAAAGATGGAGATCAAAGATAGCCTTGAAGATTCAGTGGAGGACCTGAAGAAGGCTTGGAGCCTTGTTGAGGATGCTTAATCCTCACTTTTTGTTAGTCTTGCTTTTTGATGCTTAATGTTATATGGTTTTTTGGCTCTTCTGTTAGGCTTTTTTGTGGTAAAGGCTCGATATGCCTAAACTGTATAATTTTAAGTTTTATTTATGTTCTGAACATTATGAACTTGTTGGGTACTCTTTATAGGTTATGTTTATATTACCTTATTTTCTGGATCGAAGATTATATGGAGTGGTTAAATCTTTATTGGATCCTTGATAGGTCAATATCTTTTCATGCGGTTGATATAGGTTGAAGTTGGTTTTTGGTTGGTTGGGTGTGGGGAAGTAGTTCTTCTTCAATTTTGCTTTCCCCTTTATTTTGTTGGATTGTTGCTTCAGTAAGGGATCAGGGACCTTTACCTACTTAATCAATCAAAAACATATAATGTTTTTTTATAAAATATTTTTTAATTAGAAACAAAATTTGAAGAAATTTTCATTTTTTTAAGAAATTTTCATTTTTTAAAAGTTTCCTAAAATTTCTTTTTTTTTTTGTGATAGTCTACAATGGAAGCACAACATATCAAAAATCTATTTCCTATTTACGTCGATAGACGTAACTCTACAATGGCAGCACGCCATATAGGTGGTCAACAAATCCGTGAAAGAAAAAAATAAAATTATTTCCATTTTCATGCGCAACAATTTTTTATTGATTTTTTCAATTATTTAAAAAATTCACATGATTTTTTATTTACTTTTTCAATTATTTAAAAAGTGGAACAAAATTCTATTTTCGTAGTTATAATATTTTTTTGTTTTTTCCATCTAATAAGTCATACAATGATTTTTTATTTATTTGAAGTTTGCTAATCGAAAAAATAAATGGCTTGATATCTTTCGACTATTTTATATAGATTATCTTGAAGATATATATACTAATAGAATGTTCATACCGGAGACACATCATTTTTGAGGAATTTTTTCAAAATATTCCCAATTCTAGGGTTAGTGTTAGGGTTAGCATTGAGGTTAAGGGTTTTGTTCAATTAGGATTATTTTGGTTATGGTTATGATTAGGGTTTAATTAGATTAAGGGTTAGGGTTCAATTAGGATTAAGGTTAAGGTTAAATTATATTTCAATCAAGGTTAGGTTTAAGGTTATGATTTTTGGTTAGGTTTAGGGTTATGGTTTATGGTTAGGGTTAGGGAAAGGTTAGAATTATGATTTATTGTTTAAAGATACATTTATAGTTATAGTTAGTGTTACAGTTATGGTTAGGTTTAGGGATAGGTTTATAGTTAAGATTATGGTTTAGCTTATTATATCTTTATTATATATTATAGCTTTAATGGAGTACATGTATTTATGTCGATAAACGTAACCCTACAATGGCAACACAGTGCTTATATGAGGTTAGCACAATCCATCATAAAAAAATATAAAAACAAACATATTTTAGAAACAAAATAAAAAAATATTGTGGAATAAACAAAAAACAAAAAAATACCATTTTAAAAATTGTACATTACATTTTTTATAATGTAATAATAATATAATTGTAGGATAAAACATGAATTTCAAATTTTGATTACAACACATGACTAACTCACACAATTTTGTTTCCAAAGCACACAATTCTTAAAAAGCATAACAGAATTTGACCAAACATAGACTATAATATTCAGTAAAATAACTAAATTGCTTAGGCAACCCTAGTACAACTTCAAGAGAATACAAGGGGTTCACATCATCAAGGTAGGCTTAATTAGCTCTACAACTCATCATTCATCACAACTTAATTCAGAAGACTCCTTCAAGTCACAAGCTATGCCAATACAATATATCAATATTAACTCAAGTAATGAAAAGAGAGAAAACCCTAGGGGCTAGACCTAATTCCTCAGGGGCTCATCTCTAACGACCTTTCCTACGTATAGATTTTCAAGAGGAATTGTAATTCAACAACTTGATGTAGTACCCCTTCGTTTATGCTTATGCTTCTGTTGTTATGTTTTCACACTATTAGACTATGATATTTTGTTGGATATTTTGATCGTTGGTTTTGAGCGATAATGGATTTATTTTGTGACATGATACATTGTTTGGTGATTATTGATTTCAGACATGATTTGATATAGCGTAGATGTTTACTTTCAGTTGTATATTGCTATGTACATGTTGATGATGGACTAACAGCTATTTATTTTGTCAGTTTGTTGTGATGTGTATTGGTGTGGAGAACGGAATCGCATCACTCGCTTGCGAGTGCCCTATGATATCCGTGATTTTCTCTACACGGTATGTCTGTTTAATGCTTTATTTATATATTTGTATGCATGTTATTGCTTGGTTGTAGGAAATTGCAGGTACATGACACCGACTCCACCTGGGTACTCAGGTCTGAGCGTGTCAAGACTCAACGGAAATGTTGATCGGGAGATAGTAGTTTGGTTTACCCTAGTCTAATCTATAATCCTGGTCTTAGAACATTGTCAGTTTCAGTCTGAGTCTAGGTTGTCTTGTATTTTTTGTTGTCTTGTATTTTCTGTTTGGATAAATTTGTTAAAAGGAGAAATGTCAATTTTAAATAATAGTTTATTATATTTTATTTACTGTTATTTAAATTAATTTATAAATGTTGAAGAAATTAGTGTTTGTTATTTAATTAATTAATTAGTTTTTTTGGTTAAATGGTTTGATCTAAAAGGATTAAATTATTTAATTAAATTAATTAATTAATTAAATTAAATTGTTTTAAAAATTGTGTGTGTAAATAGATTTAATATTTGAAAATTAAATAAATTGCGGAAATTGTATATTTAAATTAAATTAAATAAATGCATGCTATTTGAATTTTAATTTTTAAATTTAAATAAAATTATTATGTGCATGCAATTTGAAAAAAAAGTTATCCGAGAAGTGGTTGAGATATTTTGCAACCACTTCTCAACATGTGTGTGAGTGCAATAATTGTTGGTTGTTGAGGAAATTTGTTTACGGAGTTTATTGTGGATCTGGGATTGCACAGATGCTATTCAATTTCCTCACGGGAAAATTATCAGAGCTTTTGCAAAATTTCTCTGTTTGTGCTATTTTGAAATACTGTATATTTGTGGAAAATCTTTTGTTTGAATTTTTGGATTGGGATTTGTTGTACGGGAAGAAATAGGAAGCTACAGGCATCAGAGGCTACAGAGGGTTTCTTCACCAGTAAGCAAAGGAAAATAGGTATTTATCTTGCAAATGTTAATTTGTTAGTTTTGAAAGGGGATATATTTCTGTAGGAAGAAAATTATGTTTTGCTGTGAGAAAATTTGAAGATTTTAGAAAGCTTTTGTAGAATCTTCTCTGTAGAATGTATTTAAAGTTTTGTGAGGAAAATATATTTTGAAAGAGAAATTAAACCACTGGGAAATTAAATTTTGTATGGAAATATACAGTTTTCCCTATTTCCCTTTTTAAAACCCTGTCTATAATTATCTGTGTAAAATCCCAGGATAATTTGTATATATATAAAATATATATGTATATATATATTTATACATACATTCCTTTTCATATATAAATTGGAATGTGAAAACCCCTTTTTATTTATAC
This sequence comes from Sequoia sempervirens, assembly GCA_007258455.2. Classification (NCBI taxonomy): domain Eukaryota; kingdom Viridiplantae; phylum Streptophyta; class Pinopsida; order Cupressales; family Cupressaceae; genus Sequoia; species Sequoia sempervirens. The sequence goes on along the minus strand of VDFB02256132.1, from coordinate 98,544,769 downwards.
AAGATTATAGAAAAATCTTTATACAGGTGAATTGAAATTTTATTATTTTAACAAATTTTGTGAATCGCCGTATAGGCGAATTTTATTTTCTTTAAAAAAAATTTCCGGACCGAAATCCGAATGGCGGAGGTTGTTCCACAGATTTTAATTATGTTAAAAAAAAATTTAAAAAAAACAGTGGTTGGGGGAGGGCCGAAACCCTCCCCATTCAATGCATAGAGGGCGCAGCCCTGGTAAGGGCCGCGCCCACTCCCAAACCCTAGGAGCCGCGGCCAGGCTGCGAATATATATGACTTTGTTACTTTTTAGTTTTAAATACATTCGAATAGTATTTGGTATTTTAAAAGTTAATTTAAATGTGTAAAGTCTATAATTCAGATTTTATTTAATGGTTATATTTATATGTTTTATATTTGTATTTATATTTATATATATATATATATTTATATATATATATATATTTATATATATATATATATTTATATATATGTATATATATATATATGAATATGAATATATATATATATATATGAATATATTTGTTGGAATTAAATATAATATTTCTATATTAATATTTATATATTTACATATGTTTATATGTTTGTATATAGATATTTGTAAAGTTTGTGAATTTATTAAATTAGAAAAATAATTCTGTTATTTTAAAATTTCATGAGAAATTTGAAATTGTGGAAGTATAGAAAATGATCATATGTAAATTTGTGAAAAATAGAAGAATGAATTAAATGAAACAATTACATTCATTGTTCTTAAAACAGATCTTTTATTAAGATGATATATAAATATGATGTTTTCAAACTGATACTTATGGATTTAGTATATCCAAATGATAGACGTGAAGTTGCTTTAAATTGTTTTAATTTATGATTTGGCAAATTGGGAAAGTCTTTAATGATCAAGTCTTCCAGACCAACTGTTAAATGGGGATTGTGATTGTTAAGTTAAATTCTTGAGTTAACTAAGGATGTGTACATGGCTTTGTATGGTGGTTTGACACCTATTTTATGAACAATGACTTGATGTCCGTTATAACACTGTTAGTGTTTTATATTGAATTAGTTTTATGCACACCTAGTAAACCTTAGTCAGAGAACATAGATTCTTTTGTTATGTTTAGGGGAGTGGCTATTTGTAAGGGCCGACACACAAAGTGGTGTTAGGGTAACTTACAAATAGTTAAGTAAGTCAGTGATAATTAAATGACACAATAGTTAGATTAAAACTCTTAACAAGTTGAATCATGCCTCGCTTATGACTCTTGAGCTACTTCAGTCTTGAGTATAAGATGAGAAGGCCTGAAATGGAAAATCGGTGTCTTGTTTCTTCAAGAGACATTCGATTCCGCAATGACTTGCAATGGGGTCGGGTGTCGTAAGAGGTTACCAGGGTAACCCAAGGTTGGTTGCCGGAACCTAAGAAGAAACACCAGGGTAACCTTTGCAACGTTGTGATGACACTCCACCTAGAATAACAGTTAACTTTGTACTTGTAATACATTCAATTGTCAAAATCTGGAAGCAATGTAACCTTTAGTTTGTTGTGTACTAGTGTCTAGCGTTAGTAGATTAGGTCTAGGTAACCTTATTACTATCTCCTAGCACGGGGGGTGGACCTACGGGTACCACATGGTTGGGTGGAACGTGCACCTTACTCCGTTGGGTCCCCAGTTTTGTGATCATGGCATCGAGAGCTTCATGGATGGAGAGCTCGCACTTGGATCTTGTGTGTACTTCCTCATTGTAATTTGTAAATTTGTATTGTAAAACATTCCTCAAATGTTGTGAGGTGAACTTTTGTAATTGTAATCATTATTGAACTACCTCATCAGATGGATGAGTATTGTATATATTATCAAATGCAATGTATGAAACAAATTTGTACTATATGTTATATTGAATGGAGTATTAAATAAAACACAATGTTTATCTTTAATGTTTATGTCAATATTAAATAAAATGTGCAATGCGAAATACTTAAGTCACTTATGGAAACTCAAAGTAGTGTAACATCGCATAGCTTAATGAATGTATGCAACTAATTAACTTAATAATTAAACTTTAAAAAAAAATTATTACACCAATATACACAATTGCAACATTCTTAGGTTATTAAGACGGGGCATTACACTTGAGTTCACCCAACTCATATTTCATTGAACAAAATTCACACATAACACCTAGGTTTAAAAAACCACTAACTCAAAATGGTAGTAAATACTAAGAATGAATAACAACGGTGACTCTATAAGAGCTCCTTCTACTATAAGGAGTGATTAATAATCTCAATTACAACAGCCCTCAAGGGCCACTTGCCAACATAGATAATCAAGAACTGGTCTAGAATGAAGGTAACCATAACATATCCTGAATAGGTAATTATAATTGAAGTCATGGTTTTAATCCAACCATACAAAGGTCGCCATTTGACACTCATAAGATTAGGGGGTGAAAGGTTAACGAACCAATCCACCTACTATATTTTTCTTGGCAATTCAACCTTCATACACTGGGTTGACTAACATAAGGAGTATAACCCTTAGGTTCAAATATCGCTCTACAAAAATTCATCTTATGCCTTTAATCTTTTAATTATAGAATATAAGAGTGGGTACACAACCCTTTCTAGGGTCCTCTTACCCCAGATAGTCTCACTATCAACTACCACCCACTTAGGTGAAGCCAAAGGTCTAAAACCTCTATATGAATAGGCACGGTTTTAAAGGACAGTTTATTCATAAACAAAACACATCACGCTTACACGTCAATTTAATGATTGTACTTAATATCTGCTTCACTTCATGGATGCAATTCTAGGTAAGTGAAAAGTAAAATGACCACCTCTGACCACAAGATAATTTACAGCAATAAGATAACTCAAAGAATATAACTTGCTCTCCTCCCGACCATATTGGCATCATGAAGCCTCGTGAGCTCTATCCAAACCCCCGAGCAAGAAATATTTTAGACCCATGATGATGAAATGGGGTCTTCTATTCAAATAATATAAATTGATATTTCAAGACAAGATTCATCTAAGCAACTATCAAATAGTTCCATGAGTGTGATACTTAAATCTCGCTAAACGGAGCATTCTAACAACCATGATTCATACCAATTATTTTGTATCAAACACACACACACACACACACACACACACATAAATTACAATTGTTGGCATTAAAGAATAAGAAGGAAATAGGGTTCTGATTTCAACTTGTTTAGGGATAACATCAAAATCGACATACGATGGCTTATGAAAATGGTTTCACTTGATACCAATGGAATGGTCGATGGAGGCTAAATTTAATCACACAATCCCAAAACACTCATAGATACAATTCAAGTATAACAAAAACTCCTAGGTATTATCCTCGCTAAAACAATAGATGAAAAACACGGCCAATGCCCCCAATACACTCGATAGGGTCCAATATACAAATGCATCTATGCTCACAAAAACACCAAGTGGGTATTCTTAAAAGAAGCTAGGAATAAACCCCCATACCTGCATAAATATTATCCAAGGCCTGAGATGGTGTGTTGAGCCCTTGCTTAGGCTCCACCATTCTTTGTCCTCTATGAAACCAAATGAAGAACTTTAGACATACGATCCTATCTGAAACAGTAGTGAGACTCTAACCTTTTCAACCTTTGTCGCCCAGAGACCAATCACATGCCACTCATTTCTCTTTTCTTCATTGAAAACTTCTACCTCTACGAGTCATGCCCCTCTAACCAATTTCCTTCCCCTCCATTTATGGCGTAACATAATTTAGGTTTTATTTTATATTAAAATGCCATCCTTGTTTGCTCCAACTCCTTTTTCTTACCTAGTTGTCCTTTTGCATTAATGGTGGTGTCCATTTTCTTCATTCCTTCACAAGAATGTTGCCTAGAGATGACATCTCAATTTTTGTGCCTTCACTTCCTTCGCCTAATTGCTGACAAAAATTGGCCTTTGAATGTAGGCCATTGGGCTTAAAACTTGTTCCTGTAATAAGCGTCACACAAATACCTGCCTTTCTTTAAAGTATCATCGTCTAATTTGACCTACTTTAAATTTTGGTCATAGATCGCTATTGATTCATAAAAATGATGTGAATCAGGTGCAACAATCAATACTTGCCACGTGTTGCTATCCTACATGCCCACATTGGTCAACCAAGTCAATGCAAGCATACGCAAGATGGTGGGATTACTCCTTCATTTTTCTGACCTTAAGCTTATCAACCTTCGAGGTTCGGGTGTCAAGTATCCTACCGACCTCATGCTTGGCGTGCATAGAAAGACCTTAGAAGCAAGCCCAAACACCTAACTTTGAAGCTCCTTACACTGAAATGCTTTGAAGACCTCAAGAAACAAGACCGAACTACGATGTCCGATCCTCTTTATACCCGTTAGATTTCGGCCACCGACCTTACCCATTACCATTTTCCCTCCTTTACACCATCACAACCAACACTCTAACCTTTGAAACACCAAAGTGCGAGACTCCAAATAGTGCTTTACATTGTCGGAGATCACTAATTCCTCTTGCCTCACACTTGAAGTGCATAGCCAATATTAACAAGTAGGTTTGAACACACATGTTCGATGCTCTTTGCACCTATCGGGGTTCGGCCATTGGCCTTACCCCTTACCACTCAGCCTGCCTTTACTCCATTGCAACCTTCCCACCAACCTCTGAAACATGCTTGAGTTTTTCAAATGGGAGGGTTATCTCTTCCATTATCATTTTCATGCCTTTGCGGTAAGGTGTAAGCCAACCTACTGACTCGCGATACCCGAAAAAACCATTGTGAGCATCGAAAAACTTGACTCTTTTGGTTTCTGGCCTTCGAGCTTCTTCTTATCGAATACATGACAATCTTCTAAGACATAATCCTCTAAGCCGACCTGCAAACACTAAAAACATCTCGGATGTTGAGATTCGAGGTATCTTCTAGATACATACTTATCAAACAGTTCAATTATAAACCTTAAGGCCAAAACCGCAACACTGAAGCCATTTTGGGTGTCACGGTTTAGGGTGACCTCATACTCCTTCCTTTATTTCATGTTAGGGCATAAGCATTAAGACCAACCGAAAAACTCCAAACCCATTTCATGTGTCGGGGTTTGACCTTACCTCCTACCACTTACCTTCCCTTTGATAAGGCATAAGCCTTCCTACCAAAATACAACACCTAAACACTTCACTCGCAAACCTTAACCACTTCATGTGTTGGCCTTTAGGCTTTCTTCATACTAACTGCTTGCCTTTCCAAACCGTTAAGGCGTAAACCTCAAGGCTGAACCATCATGCTGAAACCTTTTTCGGGGGTCGGGGTTCCTCCATACCACTTTCCTCAGTTAGCATTTTGATAAGCCATAAGACTTATTGCCGACCTCCGATCCAAAAACCTTTTTGGGTGTCGGCCTTCGTTGATCCCTTTTTACCGCTTACTTAACCTTAAGTCAAGGCGTAAGCCTCAATGTCAAAGTTTGATGTCTAAAATATTTTCGGACTTAGCACACTCTTCCTTCCTTTGCTTTAGGGATTTGGTATGAGGCATGATCGAAGCCTGATGCTAGACGCCCTTTCAAACTTGACTCCAACTTACTTCATACTTAAAATTATGTTAAGGTGTAAGCCTTAGCGCCGATCTCTGATACCTGATAGAAAACTTAACCTCGCTAACCCTAGACATTATGGACTTTACTCAATCCTTCTTCATACTTTGAAGAATTCGGTATAAGGTATGACCGAAGCCCGAAGTCCAAAGCTCGGTCGGACTTAGCTGAAAATGACTAATTCTTCCTCTTTAGCAACGATATAGGTAGGCCAAGGTCTGAAGTCTGAACTTTTAGAACTCTCCAAGTCTTGTTGTAATGACACCCTAACAACCCTATGATGTCCTTTTGGTCTCAAACAACAACTCTATATTTGATATCACTCAGATCTCCTATTGACCTCAATGAGGTGTGTTTGTTGAACTCAATCAACTCATTTCCAGCAGCCTCTCCTTTGACATCCATAAGATTCCCTTGTGACAACAATGAAAATCGTGTTACCAACAAATTAATCTAACTATAGTTGGGTTCAGTTATCCTCATCAAATTAACTCTTTATTAGCATCTCCCAAATATTAGTATGGGTATGATGTTCTAATCTAAGAGAAAATAAAAATTTCATGATAAGGCACAACCCAAAAGAAAAGGAAACTCAAAGACCCTTCATCTATCCTTATTTACTTACTATCTTAATCTATCTTAGTTAAGCAGTACCATAGGGGTCAAATCTGCACCTGCTATATTTACTAAAACCTCTAAGGCTCCTTTAGTGACTTGAGTCACAATACTTACTATGAGGAACCTCAAGTCAATACTATAGAAGACATTCACAATCAACATGAGTCAAAAAATAAGAAGGGAGCTTTATTACTAGTGGACCTTAGAAATCCATATAGCATAACAAATTATAGTATCTATCAATGTATATTTAGTCACATACCTTAATAGAATCATCCACATAATAATTTAACTAATCTACTCTTAGAATCAAATGACTAAAAGTACAGTGGCACTCAAACACCGTTGGGTCTTGTATCATCTAAATGATGCACCATAAGTCTACACAACAAAGTAGCATAAGTTTAGAATAAAAGGGCTATGCTATTGATATAAAGGGAGGGGCCTTACATCCTCCCCCCCTTGTATAGAATTCCTCTTGAAAGTCTTTTAGGTTTGGAACTTAATAGCATTATAATAACACTCAAGAAATGGATTAGTCATGCTAATGATCCTATTTCCATGATGAAGGAAATAAAAAAAATTAATTAGGAACATGCATTTTTGTTTCATATTAGACCAAAGAAATATTTACACAAATTCACACAGCAACTTTGTACAGCAGCATAACTCATAGAATAGTAGTCACAATGATCAGTGATTGCTCAAACAATGAGCCAGAGATAATCCTATGAAGGGTAGACACTTACAAGTAATCATAGCAACTGTACAAGGTATTCAATTATACAATAATTATTTTCACATGATTGACCGCAATAGTAGACTCAAAAGGACACATAAGAGATTACTTTCATAAATTTAGCATCCAACCATTAAAAAAATAAAACTTGTATCCCATATGCTCACAATATATAAATAAAATACACGGTTAACAACCATTCATGTAGCCATAAATTGTTACCCATGCAACCATATTCAACTAAGTTACAAAATTATATCAACAAATAAGCATCCTTTAATACATCTCAAAATCCTAATTGCCATGTATAGCACTCATGGTGTTAGAAAATTCCTTTCCTCAAATATCCCAACATGTCTCAAGAGTTATCAGCTTCACATTTTTATCCAAATATGTTCTTAAGAGAATAGCTTAACTTATAATTTTATGGTACTCATACCATGTCTCAAGGAATATTAACTTTCATCATTTGTTACTTTCACACAGTTCACAGGTATGCCACATCACATTTACTTGCAATTTCACACATACACAAAACAATAGTAGGGATGCTCTTCCCAATTGGGTGTGCTTATCCTCATACAAAGGATGCTCTTCCCAAATGGGTGCACCTTTCCTCATACAGTCACATAATTCACAACATAAGGCTAGCACAATGGGGTTTACAAGGATGGATATTCTTGGATGCCATAACCATTAGGAAAGATGGTCTCGAGGCCCTTCTCTAAGGACTCCTCCATATAAACAAGAATAATCATAGAATTATGGGAAGCATGGATCAATGATTGTTCCATACCGGTCCCATTTGCAACCCCTTTCAAAATAATTCCCCAACACATCTACCCCCCTATAAGACCTACCAGGGAACCCCCCGGGATATGGCAGTTTATAGATGTCACATTACACCACACATGCCAGCAATTTGCAAACAAGGAGAAAGCCTCAAGCCAAGTAACATAAGATCATAAACCAAAATTTCAATAAAGCTCCCAAAGAGGAAACCATAAATTCAAGAGAGAAACAACATAAAAATCAATTGTAGCTACATTGCAACATTCCTATCATAATTCAAAGATGAAATTAAACAAGTCCTTGAGGCAAATCAGACTATAACAACCTTCAAATGGCTAAATAGCCTAATAAAATAAATGTTAAATTCCACAAATTGTTGGCGCATAATAAAATAAAACATCAATCAAGAATTACAAATAATTCATATTTCAACACTAAAATTTGCACATCATGAGCACCATGTGACTTGGTAAGCCACCTAAGGGGAGGATGGGAATGGTGTTTTTCTAACCACATAAGTATAATAGCATGCAATAACTGGTGGTCCCTGACCACATGAATATGAATAACTGGTGGTCCCTAACCACATAAGTATGAATCACTGGTGGTCCCTAACCACATGAATATGAATAATTGGTGGTCCCTGAGCACATAAATATGAATCATTGGTGGTCTTTGACCACATGAATATAAGTAACTGGTGGTCCCTAACCACATAAATATGAATCACTGGTGATCCATGTAACTCCATCATTTACCCATGGGTAAATAAACATCAAGGATTAGGTTTGCACTATGAACCAACAAGTGTGAATCTCATATGTGGGGGAGTAGGCAACAGTCAACATCCATGGGAGTATTACAATGACTCGACATAGATCCTTTATCAGGATTAGGGACAACACCCCGAGCTCATAATTTTCCAATGTGTGAACATGTGCCTCTCAACCCCTATTTACACTAGCTGGCATCTCACTCCCATAAGGGGGGAACCATACACTAGGGGTACACATTTAACATACAAATAAGACTAACACAAAGGAATACATCACATTTAATTTAATAAAGACACTTACACACTTAACACATTTACATAAACTCACAACTAGCTAGCTTACATAAAGGCCATCACAAATGGTACACATAGGGGATTGTACTAGACATCCACCACCCTTATCCCAAGTCGGATACCTTGTATCTCGTAATTGGGGCACAACACATATACTAGTTTCCACATGCCAAATCACATTAACTATCAAGAACCTTATCGTTCCATTCCATATGAGTCAAAGATACACAACATACACTTACTTTTACAACTTTTTCTATCCACAAAAGTTACCACAATACACAACATAAGCACCATTATGAAGTATTCACATACACCGAGAATACAAAATAACTTCTCTTTTCTTTTATTTTTTCAATTTTCATCTTTTAAAGCAACAAACCATTTCCTTGTACATACTTAAATCACAAAATATTCTATTCTACCAAGTGGCATACACAACCATGATAAGGCACTTTTTAAGAAAAGCTACCCGATACTCAACACATGATAAGGAAAACACAATCTAGCTCGTTATCACCACAAGCGCAACATTCCTTTTTACTCAGAATTCACTTATTCATGCACTTAACATTTGCATCTCTAATGAGTTAACAGCTATATGGATTTTATGACTAATAATACAATTGGGGACCTTAAGTCTCATCAATATATTGCTACTATAACGATCATGCATTATGCATTCCTGACATACCATGTAATGAAAGAAGAAACTTAGATTCAGAATTTAACAATGCAAGGTTTAATAAGGAATTCATTCCCTCACCACCATTATTAGTTATCTACTCCGCACATGATTCCACTATTCCCTTTTATCTTAAAGCAAATTTATTTCATACACAAGTTCATGCATACATCCTAAGGTAAGAATGCAATTTTGGAACCAAGGTCTTTTACTCAATCATACCTATTTCTCTTGTATTTACAAGATAGCTTTACACAAACATGCATTCAATTAATTTTCAAGGCAACATGCTCAATTTGGAAGCACTTCATTTCTCTTCACACAAGAAAAGAGACACATTTTCAAATCACCCCAAGACACATAGACACATAGATTTTGAAATAAGAATTATAGTGTTTTACACTTAGTTATTCACTTGCATTATGAGGTTAGATGATGTTTATTTTAGTAAAGTTGTATTTTCTACACAATAGTCACGCCTTAAGAATCATCTTTCATCTCCATAAGGTTCAAGGTTATAGGACAACATGAGGGTGGATTTTATAATAATAATATCCTTAGTTTTCTAGCCATTCACTTTGTTTTCATTTCTATTTTCATTCTAGATTAACTCAGTCTTCACAACGATAATTCACCATAACATGCTAATCAACAGGAATGAAACATACAATTGACACATTTAATATGCCAAATCTTGTTCATCTTAAACACTCACAAGTCCTACGGGAGGGTACATAGGTGCATTTATATTTAAATCTTGGCAAGTCAAAATCTAAAAATTGGGATATTTAAAATTCTTCATAATCAAATGCATCATTCACACGAGGTTACATAATGCTTAATCAATATAGCAACATAGTTATTTCCTTTTTAATTAACTCTTTCACAACCAAAATTATCAAATAATAAGGAAAGGAAAGCTAGCATAAGGTCATTCTATCCATCCCTCACAACGAGGAGATAAGAACCCAAGGTAAATTCACACAAGCACAACACAAGGGAAACAACACTAACCTGAGTTCCCAGTGTTGCAACCGTTCTCTAATATCAAATGTAATGCCCAGAATTTCTTTACCCAAAATATTGTTAAGGACAAAACACAAATTTCAAATTTTGATTACAACACATGACTAGCTCACACAATTTTATTTCCAAAGCACACAATTCTTAAAAAGCATAGCAACATTTGACCAAACATAGATTATAATATTTAGTAAAGTAACTAAATTGCTTAGGAAACCCTAGTAGAGCTTCAAGAGAAGACAAGAGGTTCACATCATCAAGGTAGGCTTGATTAGCTCTACAACTCATCATTCATCGCAACTTAATTTAGAAAACACCTTCAAGTCACAAGCTATGCCAATACAATATATCAATATTAATTCAAGTAATGAAAAGAGAGCAAACCCTAGGGGCTAGACCTAATTCCTCTAGGGCTCGTCTTTGATGGCATTTCCTATGTATATATTTTGCAGAGGAATCGTAGTTCAACAACTTGAGTCCACCCAACTCATATTTTATTGACCATCATTCACACATAACACCCAAGTTTAAAGCACCACTAACTCACAATGGTAGTAAATACTAAGAATGAATAACAATGATGAGTCTAATAGGGATCCTTCTACTATAAGGAGTGATTAAAAATCTCGATTACAATGCCCCTCAAGAGCCACTTGCTAGCATAGATAATCAAGAAATCGTCTAGGATGAAGGTAACCAAAACATACCTTGAATAGATAATTATAATTGAAGTTGTGGTTTCAATCCAACCATACAAATGTCATCATCTAACACTCATAAGATTAAGGGGTGAAAGGTTAACAAACCAATCCACATACTGGATTTTTCTAGGCAATTCAACCTTTATACACTGGGTTGGCTAACATGAGTATAACCATTAGGTTCAAAGATCACTCTAAAAAAATTCATCGTATGCCTTTAATCTTTTAATTATAGAATATAAGAGTGGGTATGCAACCCTTTCTAGGGTCCTCTTACCCAAGACAGTTTCACCGTCAGCTACCACCCACTTAGGTGAAGCTGGAGGTTTGAAACCTCGATATGGATAGGCACGGTTTTAAAGGACAGTTTATTCATAAACAAAATGCATCACGCTTACACAAAAATTTAATGATTGTACTTAATATCTGCTTCATTTCATGGCTACAATTCAAGATAAGTGAAAATTTCAATGACCACCTCTGACCACAAGATAATTTACAGCAGTAAGATAACTCAAAGAATCAAAATTGCTCTCCTCCCGACCACATTGGCATCATGAATCCTTGTGATCTCTAGCCAAACTCCTGAATAAGAACTCTTTTAGACCCATGATGATGAAATGGGGTCTTCTATTCAAATAATATAAATTGATATTTCAAGACAAGATTCGTCTAAGCAACTGTCAAATAGTGTCATGAGTGCAATAAATATTGCCAAACAGAGCATTCTAACAACCATGATTCATACCAATTATTTTGTATCAAACGCACACACACACACACATATGTAAAAAATTACAATTGTTGGCGTTGAAGAATAAGAAGGAATTAGGGTTTCAAGTTCAACTCATTTTGGGATAGCATTAAAATCAACATATGATGGCTTATGACAAGGGTTTCACTTGATACCAATGGAATGGTTGATGGAGGCTAAATTTAATCACATAGTCCCAAAACACTCATAGATACGATTCGGGTATAACAAAAACTCCTAGGTATTATCCTCGCTAAAACAATAAATGAAAAACACGGCCAACACCCCCAATACACTCAATAGGGTCCAATATAAAAATGCATCTACACGCACAAAAACACCAGGGGGGTATGCTTAAAAGAAGCTAGGGATAAACCTCCATACCTTCGTAAATATTATCCAAGGCTTGAGATGGTGTCTTGAGCCCTTGCTTCGGCTCCACCATTCTTTGTCCTCCATGAAACCAAATGAAGAACTTCAGATATATAATCATGTCTAAAATAGTAGTGAGACTCTAACCTTTTCAACCTCTGTCACCTGGAGACTAGTCACATTCCACCCATTTCTCTTTTCTTCATCGACAAATTCTACCCCTATAAGTCATGCCACTCTAACCAATTTCCTTCCCATCCATTTTTGGTGTAACATAATCTAGGTTTTATTTTGCATTAAAATGTCATCCTTGTTTGCTCCAACTCCTTCTGCTTACCTAGCCGTCTTTTTGTGTTAATGGTGGTGTCCATTTTCTTCATTCATTTACAAGAATGTTGCCTAAAGCTAACATCTCAATTTTTGTGGCTTCGCTTCCTTTGCCTAATTGCTGACAAAAACTAGCCTTTGAATGCAAGTCATTGATCTTAAAACTCGTCCCTGTAATAAGTGCCACACAAATACCTGCCTTTATTTAAAGTATCATCATCTGAATTGACCTGCTTTAAATTTTGATCATAGATCACTATTGATTCACAACAACAATGTGAATCAGGTGCAACAATCAATACTTGTCATGTGTCACTATCTTGCATAACCGCATTGGTCAACCAAGTCAAGTCAAGCATACGCAGGATGGTGGGATTACTCCTTCATTTTTCTGACCTTAAACTTATCAACCTTTGGGATTCAGGTGTCGGGTATCCTCCCGACCTCATGCTTGGTGTGCATAGAAAGACCTTAGAAGCAAGCCCAAACACCTAACTCTAAAGCTCCTTACACCTATCAGGGTTCGACCTTTGGCCTTACCCTCTACCCTCTACCTCATGACTAACATTCTTTGAAGACCTCAAGAAACAAGACCGAACCACGATGTTTGATCCTCTTTATACCCACCGGAGTTCAGCCACCGGCCTTACCTATTACCATTTTCCCTTCTTTACACCATTGCAACCAACACTCTAACCTCTGAAACACCAAAGTGAGACTCCAAACAATGCTTTAAGTTTTCGGAGGTTTCTAATTCCTCTTGCCTCATCCTTGAAGTGCATAATCGAGCTTAACAAGCAGGTTCGAACACACATGGTCGATGCTCTTTCCACCTATCAAGGTTCAGCCATCGGCCTTACCCCTTACCACTCAACCTTCCTTTGCTCCATTGCAACCTTCCCACCAACCTCTGAAACATTCTTGAGTTTGTCAAATAGTGGGGTTCTCTCTTCCACCTTATCATTTTCATGCCTTTGAGTTAAGGTGTAAGCCAACCTATTGACCCATGATGCCTGAAACATCCATTGTGAGCATCGACAAACTTGACTGTTTTGGTTGTCGGCCTTCAAGATTCTTCTTACCAAATAATTGACAATTCGCTAAGGCATAATCCTCCAAGCCACCTTGCGAACATCGAAAACATCTCGGATGTCGAGATTCGAGGTTTCTTCTAGCTACATACTTATCAAATGATTCAGTTATAAACATTAAGGCCAAAATCGCAACACTCAAGCCATTTTGAGTGTCACGATTCGGGGTTACCTCATACTCCATCCTTTATTTCATGTTAGCGCATAAGCCTTAACACTGACTAACAAACTCCAAACCCATTTCAAGTGTTCAGATTTGACCCTACCCCCTACCACTTACCTTCTCCTCAATAAGGCATAATCCTTCCTACCAAACTATGACACCTGAACACTTCACTTGCAAACCTTAACCATTTCGCATGTCGGCCTTCGAGATTTCTTCATACTAACTACTTTCCTTTCCAAACCGTTAAGGCATAAACCTCAAGGTCGACCCATGATGTCGAAACCTTTTTTGAGGGTTGGGGTTCCTCCATACCACTTTCCTCACGTAGAATTTTGATAAGCGATAAGACTTATTGCCGACCTTTGATCTCGAAACCTTTTTGGGTGTCGGCCTTTGCTGATCCCTTTTTACCACTTAACCTTAAGTCAAGGTGTAAGCCTCAATGTCAAAGTTTTATGTTTGAAACCTTTTTGGACTTAGCACACTCTTCCTTCCTTTGCTTGAGGGATTCAATATGAGGCATGGCTGAAGCCCAATGCCCGATGCCCGATGCCCTTTCGAACTTGACTCCAATTTTCTTCGTACTTAAAATTATGTTAAGGCGTAAGCCTTAGGGCTGGTCCTCGATGCCCGATAGGAAAATTAACCTCACTGACCCTAGCCATTATGGACTTAACTCAAGTTGTCTTCATACTTTGAGGCATTCGATATAACGTATGACTGAAGCCCAATCAAACTTAGCTCAAAAATGACTAACTCTTTCCTCTTTAGCAATGATACAAGTTGAGGTCCAAAGTCCAAACTTTTGGAACTGTCCAAGGATTTCTATAATGACACCCTAAGGTTAATGAATCCTTCTTCCTAACAACCCTATGAGGTTTTTTTGGCCTCAAACAATAGTTGTATATCTGATATCACTCACATCTCCTACTGACCTCAATGAAGTGCCTTTGTTGACCTCAATCAACTCATTTCCAGTAGTCTCTCCTTTGACATCCATAAAAATTCCCTTGTGACAACAATGAAAATCATGTTATCAACATATTAATCTAACTATAGTTGGGTTCAGTTATCATCATCAGATTAACTCTTTATTAGCATCTCCCAGCTATCAGTATGGGTATGATGTTCTAATCTAAGAGCATATCAAAATTTCATGATAAGGCACAACCCAAAAGTAGAGGAGACTCAAAGACCCTTCATCTATCCTTATTTACTTACTATCTTAATCTCCCTTAGTTAAGCAATACCATAGGGGTCAAATTTGCACCTGCTATATTTACTAAAACCTCTAAGGCTCCTTTAGTGACTTGAGCTACAATACTTGCTATGAGGAACCTCAAGTCAATACTATAGGATACATTCACAATCAACATGAGTCAAATGATAAGAAGGGAGATTTATTACTAGTGGACCTTAGCAACCCCATATGGCATGAAAAATTATAGTATCTATCAATGTAGATTTAGTCACATACCTTAATAGGAGCATTCACATAAGAATTTAACTAATCTACTCTTAAAATCAAATGACTAAAAGTACATTGGAACTCAAACGCCGCTAGGTTATGTATCATCTAAATGATGCACCTTAAGTCTACACAATTGAGTAGCATAAGTTTAGAATAAAAAGGGTTATGATATTGATATAAAGGGAGGGGCCTTGCAAGAGATTTTTATAAAAAGCTCCCTGAAACGGATATCCATTTCGAAGAGTTTATTTTTTAAATATTTTTAATATATTTTTATGTTAATGATATAATATATTATATCATATCTAATATATTATAATAATATAATATATGTAATTATTATAATATATAATATATTATAAATATATATGTAATATATTTGTAATATATTATATTATAAAGGATATCCATTTTGTGCAGGAAACAGATATCTATTTTTTATTTAATATTGGATATCCATTTTTTAAAAGCGGATATTTGTTTTGCTTTGATGTTTACCATAGCAAATTGTACTTTTTACCAACCCAAATAAAAAGTCAAAGATGTTTTTCATGATTTTTCCTAAATCAAATCACTTTTTTTTCCATCACCACACTTTTTTTTCCATCACCACTGTTTGGCCCATCATGATCCTGCATTTAAAGGTCTTAATACTTTCATGTGTCAACCAAGTTTGATTTAAAATACATTTGATTGAAGATCGACTAGGTTCAATCAAAGGTCATTTAAATTTTGATAGGTCTTCCATTCAAAGGGGTTTATCTAGTCTTTAGGTATTTTGGTCACCTTGTTTTTAATAAAAATCAAAGGTCCTTCATTTGATTGTGCTTTGTGGCCCATAGGTATTTTTTCCACCCTATATTTCACAACAAAAAGTTAATTTAAATCATTTTTAATTAAAAACTAATAAAAAATAAATTATTCAATCAAATTTATAAAAATGTGCATGCCCTAGATATCATTGTTAATGATTTATGTTTAAAAAATTATGAATTGGTCTTATTTCTACCTCAAGTTAGGTGATAAGGGAAAATATTACTCATAAAAAATAATACAGAGTATAAGAAAAACCTATTAACAAACATTTAAAAATAAAAAAAATTGAAAATTGAAAAAGTATATATTTAGAATCTAGACATACAATCTCATAAATCACTAATTTGCACCTATAGACATGTAAAAATGACCTAACACATATCACATATCCTAAAATTGCATTTTTCCATTATCAACATCACTTTTCATTATCACTATTGCATTTCATCTCATTAACATCATTAATCCCCTTTTTAACATCATTAATGTCATTAACCCTATTTTCCTCTATTAATTGAATAATCTTTAATTCACTATATCGCCAGCTAATATAACTTTATTTCTCTTGATTAATTAAATAAACACAAATTATTTAATTATGTCACTAATATACCCTATTCATCTAAATCAATTAAATTGTTATCATCAATAATTTAATTAAACCACTTTCCCTTCTCTAAATTTGAATAATTAAATCAATTATTCAAAGTCATTCAATATGGTCAACAAACAAATATATCTCTATTTGTTAAATTCAAAATCAAACTTGCACATTCATCTCAAATATTAATTAATTATCCTCACCCCTTTGTGATTGAGTAAATCATTACCACTAATTTCTTAATCTAAATTAGTTGACTAACCCACCTATTTCTCAATCCCACTAACCACTCAATTTGACTTCTTCAATCCCACCAATCATTCCAATCTAATCCCACTGATTATGCAATTAAAAACTCTAATTGGATCAATCAAAGAAGCTAGTTGGCCAATCTATTTCCTCTCAACGGTTCTCAATCGTTGATCATGATCTTTTACTACTAAATCTCGATCGTTCATCTGAAAATATGAAATCTATATAACAACCTTCTTCCTTCTCAAAAAAGATCAGAGAATCTATAGAATTTGTGGAGAGGTTATGTCAAAATAGCCTTGAAGCACATTTATAACATTTACATCGTTGATTACCATTAACACACTTTTGAAGATTTTGAAACAATAATGGAGTCTTTGTATTATTCCAACGCAATCCAACATCAATGCAAGCACACTTCGAAATGGGATGGTAATGTTGTACTTAGTGAATTCAATTTATGTTATCTTTATGATTGCATTGCTTGTTGATTTCATTATTTTATAACTTCATTTCATGAACTTATGGATGGGATTTTATCTTGCTTTGATCTCTTTAGTTTGATTTCATTGTTGTTTTCCTTATGCTAATTTTCCCCCTTACACAGCACCATGTTAAAATTATTAATGGTTTGCTTCCAATAAGTGACAAAAGATGGAATTTTGGATAATTCTTATTTGAATGGCCCACTTAGTTTAAAATTGAGATACACCTTTTCTGCTTCCACCTAAATAATATCACTATCTAATAAAAATGGGTACATATTCCTTAAAGAGGATCTAGTCATAAAAACTTTTCGTTTAAATCCACATTTACAATCATACCCTTTCTTCATCACCCATGCCATATATCATTATCAAAAGGAATTTTAGCAAGATAATCTACACTTTTAAAATCCTTTTCTTATTTCTTATACCAAGTTCATTTGCTACTAGCTAATGCTAATTTTGTTTTATAATGATAATGTAGACACGAAAAATGTACTGAATGATCTTATACACCTGATCTTGATTTCACTAACACCACTTCATCTTGAATCATCTCCTTTGCTGATCCTTTAATCAAATAATTTATATTTGATTAAATTCATTACATTTCATCTCTTAATTAAATAAATTAAATTTATTTGATTAAGTCATTCCCTTCTATTAATTAAATAAATCATTTTGTTTAATTAATTCTAACGTCCTCTTTTAATTAAACAATTAATTGTATTTGATTAAATCATCATGGTCTCTCTGTTTAATTTATTTATTTATTTTTGTTTAATTAAATCTCTAAAGTCATTCTATTAAATTAAATAAATTAATCCTTGTTTGATTTAATCTAACATCATCCCCCTTTAATTAAATAAATCAAAATCTTTATTTAATTAAGTCAAAATCACATTCTTCTCATTTTGATTTAAAATAACCCAAAAGCCTAAGTCAAAATGGTCACATCAACTAATCTCTCTTAAATTAATCAAATCATGATTAATCTTAATCAAAATCCATCACATCCTCTAGCTTTTGCAACTTGCACAAATAAATCATTTAAATGATTTATTAAATCTTCTAATTTCCCTCAACATGGCATCAAAAGGGAATATTCCTCCAAATTTGAAAATCCCTCCAAGTGGATTTGTCCTTCCAACAAAGCATTTAACTCCTCTTACATGTCCTTGTGCATTGAGCCAAGTGGCATTTAATTCATTTTCATCCCCCTCAAACTTGTCATTTCACAAATTTCAAATTCCACCTAATATCATTTATTGGCACATTCATCAAAATGTGCTCAACCTTCCTCCATTCACATCTTCACAAGTGGCACTTGGCCATTGGATGTTGAATGATCCCACATTCATCCCTTTTGTCTCATTCTCCATCACTCTCATCTATAAATAAGAGGTTTTTCTTCTCATTTTGGATCCACAAGTTATGCATTTTGAATACACAATTTGATTCAAAGTGATAATCTTGAGATTTTGAACTTTGCTCACTCATCATTAATCCATTTTCAAGTTTTATAGCTAGGTTATGTAGGATTTTATCCAAGGAATCAACAACTCTTCACCAAATCATCACAAAGCTTACAAGGGATTGGGAAAGGGCCAATTTCCACATCAAATTAGCACCAATTCCCCCATGGGATTGAGAGTTTGCATGCTGAAATAGGATTTAACAGTTTTTTTTGTTTTGTTCTTCATTTCTTTCCTATTTTGAGCATTGTAGATGAATTGCATAGGGAATCTTAGTTCTAACTTGCATATGTATCTAATTTTTTATTTTTTTCTATGTTTGTGTAGGTCTGGGATTGGGGTTCACATTTTGGCACTAGAAGGAGGGTGAACTTGAAGATTTCAACACATTTTTCTCAAAAATTATGTGGTTTTTTGTTAACTTTTGTGCCTACAAGAAACTACGCCGCTATCAGTCCAGCAGTGCTATACAGCGACGCTAACAGTCCAACAGCGCTATATAGCAATGTTGAAAACTCCAAACTCCACCATTGTGTGTTCCCGCCCAGAAATTCAAATTTTTAGACTCTAATGTTGGGCCATCTCTCTGTCGCTGGGTTCCCAAATTTCAAACAACGTCGCTTGCCAAAATAGCGTCACAATTGCGCTCTTTGTCCCTACTGCAGAGCACTGTTGTCAGTCCTAGTGGCACTATATAGCACCGCTAACCTCTTCAAACTGCGACGTATATGCGGGTTGTGTCGTTGGGGTGGGGTAAAATTTTGATTTCAAGTTATTTTGACATGTGTCTTTTTTCCTTTGATTATTTTGAGCTATTAACTTGTTTTTTGCCTCTGTGTTTCTTAGACTAATCAGTTTTTGCAGGTGGAGTCAAGGGAGGAAGCAAGGAGAAGTTTGAATTATAACATCATTTCTTTGTTGTATTAAGTGTTTTTAAACACTTTTGGGAGAAATTATAATCCCTCTCCTAAGAATTTTCTATCTTTCATATTTTTAGGACTCACTAATTTTCAATTTGGGATTAAAAAGAACAAGACAAAAGGATTAAAAAGAACCTTAGGGACACTTACTAGATTTTGTTTAAAGGTTTAACAATTGAACAAGCAACATTTATATTTCCTTTTGGTGCTTAAAAAGAATTCACTCTTGCTTTGAAAGGATAAAATGAACAAGTGTTTTTATGTTTTGTAATCACCTACCCAAAGTAATATCATCTAAAATACGTATGCGCTTCTCTCACGCCTCAAGGCGATCTTGAGAATTAAAAGGCTTTTGGTGATTTTAAGTTATGTAAGTGATTGCCTCCACACTTCAATTTGGGTTTAAAATTAGACAAAACTTGTGAGTGTGAGTGGAACATATCACGTGTGTTCTCTTTTTGTTTCTCAACAAAGATTGATTGAACTACGGATGTGTTTGCTCGCTTATGTGTTATCTTAGAGGGCCTACCTTGTGGGAAAAAGTAATCACCCAAGGGAATGACCCAACCAGGAACACACTAAATCCAAGCAACTTCCAACCAGTATATAACTGTGGGTACTTGAGGAAAGGCAAGTATCACGAGGATTGTTCCGACGACAAGGGTAGCAATGGTCTCTCACCGCATGGATGATCCCCCGCGAACGGAATGCCCCTACTAGAACCTTTGTTTAGAAAAGACTAAAATCCTTAATCTATTTGTTGGTGCAAGAACGGTCGTTCTAAAGCTGCCCCACATTTTTATAGCTCTTAGTATAGATGAAAAGTATGCCATGGGAGTTTCATGCGTATTGATGCTTGGCTGACCCAAGAAGTGTGTGTCGTGGAGGGGATTCAATGTGGTCAAGCATCTAGTCATCCTCTAAGAGTAGGTGTAGCTGGATTTATCCAAGTGGGGATTCAACAAATATTGTCTTTCATATCCATAGGGTTGTGCATGTTCTTGGAAACAAAACACTTTTCTTGAAGTGGAAACGTTGGGAAAACAAACACTCAACATGAATATCAAAATTCCAAACCCTTTAGGAAGCAAATACCATTGAAAAAAAATCAAGTGTTATTGATTGCCCTAGGGATTCTATCCTTAGAGGTTTCTAAATATTTGGATTTACATCTCAACTTGCTTACTAAAATCAACAATAGGAAACTTTTTCCATAATTTCCTTGATTTCCACATAAAACACATTGTGGGATGAGAAGAAGTTAGGACATTAGACATGTCTAGATTGAAAATCTAATCAAAATATTTTTTGTGGTAAAAAGAAGTCACTAAGAAAAGCTAAGAACAATTGAACCCCACACATGTGCTTCGTCCAATGATTTCAAAAAATATCAAAATCCGGAAACCCAAGTTCAAAGCTCTTAGTCTAGAAGCTCATCAAAATCGTCTCTCAACATTCTATGAGTTTAGAGATAGATTGGTCTTCAACTTCTACAAAAGAGCTTCAAGGAACAACCCCAATTTGTATTCATTTTATTATTATCAGAATCTGAGAATTTTTCAAAAATTTGAGCATCTTGTATGAGAAGTAAAAGTTTGTTCTTCAAAACCAAGGTCTTGTAAACAAGAGTCCTTTTAGGTACACATAGGATCAAATTCAAAACCTTCATCCATCTTTCAAACATAAATCAAAGTCATCTCACCAAAAATTCTTGAAAATCTTGAAACCATCCTTTATGCTAGATTTTTTGGCAAATCCATGAATCAAAATCCTTGAATCAAAAATCAAAACATTTTGTTTAGCTAGGTATGTGTAGATGTATCCTTCTCCATATGCTCAGTTAAATTATCATCAAATCATCTTGTTTGGTTAGTTGTGGTTAGATGCATCCTTCTCCCTACATTTAGCCAAATTATCATCTTGTGAGCAAATTTATCCCATAGATAACATCCAACATCTTGGGGTCCATTTGTTCATTATCCAAAATCAATCCAAATCCAAGAATCAAAATTCAAATCCAAATCAAGGTCAAAACCAAAATCAAGCAAATCCAAATCCAAGAATCCAAGAATCAAAAAGTCCCAAAAGTCTAGCATCCCCCTCAAGATCTTTTAAGAGTTTAATCATCCATATCATTTCACCATCACACCGTTGATCCTTAATTATCTTAGAGATTCTCTTTTTGTAGGTCTAAAGTTAGATCAATCTAAAGAATTAGAGATTCATCTCCCACATTCTTGAAAATTGATCCCTATTTTATGGTTCAAATGAGATCACAACACAAGAAGAACATGGAGAATAACAAAGAAACATCAACTTCGAGCGACCTAAGTCAAACCGCACCTGAGATCAATCCCATTGGACCTAGCAACCCACTACCTGATCTTTCTCTTATAACACAAGATCCTCAAGAGGAAGGGAAAGTGGAACACATCACCAACTCGGGGATGACCCAAGATGAGATCATAGAAATGCTTCAAAATGTCGACAACCACATACTTGTCAAGACCATGATAAAACTGAACCCTTCCTAATACATGCTTGAATTGATAAAAGAAGGAGCTAAACTTCCTTCTGATTTCAATGTGAGCACTATTGTGGAAAAGCCTTTCATGCCGCTTGTACCATTCACCTCACCCACTCAAAGCGTCATTCAACACATTCTGCAATCCATATCATCTATTTCCACCACACAACCCATTGTTAACAAGGGGAGTTTGCTATTCCATGCCCTTCAAAAACACCCCCTTGTCAATAATCAAAATTTGGACGCCAATACCATCACAGGTACATCAAGTACCATTCCCCAAAATCCCCTCCACCAATATGTCCCACTCGCATTCCATGACACCAACAACACATCTTTCCATGCAACACTGGCATATGCCCTTGACACCCAAGTTTCCCTCCCATTGGTACAAGCAGGCTTATTCGAACCAGGTGGACTTTTTGGAGCCTCATCTTCATCTACTCTAGAAAATCTTCCATCGATTACATCACTTCTACCACCACCTCCACCACAGTTGCCTCCACTACCAACATCAACATCATTTCCTGGTTTAGGGCTCCCCCCTTTACCTAGCACAAATCAATCAAGTCAAGGAAATCTGTCAAACATCAATCAATTCGTTGCATGTAATCCTTTGAATATACCACTAATATCACAACAACAGGTGGTATCCATCCAGGTAACGAAATCAATCCCAACACCCCAAAACATGGTCTCTCAAGGACCCAGCACCTCTATCACACCAACCACCACAATCACTCAAAACACATCTCAACCACTCACCACCACATCTAACATCCAAAGTCCACCACCACCACCACCAAATCCAAATGTGGCAAGCCAGTATAGCATAGCACTATAAGCTCACCAAGCCTACCAAAAGGAACTCCAACAATACCAAGTTGTGCAACAAATGAAAACCACTTAGGCTACTCAAGCCACGCAAGTCGCTCAAGCTGCTCAAGCAGCGCAAGCCGCACAACAAGCAGCACAAGCTCGACAAGCGCAACAAGCCGCCCAAGCACAATCTTAAGCATTGTTACAACAACAACAAGCCACTCAAGCTACTCAAGCCGCTCAAGCCGCCCAAGCGCAATCCTAAGCATTGTTACAACAACAACAAGCCCAACAAGCCACTCAAGCTACTCAAGCTGCTCAAGCCGCCCAAGCCGCTCAAGCCACCCAAGCTGCCCAAAAAGAAAAAGCACAAGCATAAGTGCAAGCACAGGCACAGGCGCAAGCACAATACCTTGCACAGTAGCAAGCATACCAGCAGGCCTTGCAACAATATCAAGAGTAGAAAGAAGCAGCCCAACAACAAGCGTTGTTGGTGCAACAACAGCAGTAGACCTAACAACAGGCATTATTAGCACAACAGCAATAGGACCAACAACAAGCGTTATTGGTACAGCAGCAATTACAAGAATAATTGGTGCAGCAAAACATGCAAACACCGTCCACCAACACACCAACCAATCCACCCATCCCTCCAACAATTGAACCACCGCAAAACACCTTCATCCCACCCCTTGATCCTCAAGATGATGTATCAGCACAAATCAAATTTCTTTCACAACAAGTGCTCGATCTTCAATTAGGGAAAACCACAAAACCACCAAAGAACTTGTGCTCCTATCCATTCGACATGAGCATTATCATGAAACCATTCCCAAAAGGATTTGAGATCCCAAAATTTGAAAAGTATCAAGGGACAGGAAACCCTGAAGATCACATTAGGGAGTTCCAAGTGCATTGCATGGAGGTCACATATGACGAAACTTACCTAATGTGACTATTCCCTCAGATTTTAGCAAGTGTGGCCATCAACTGGTTCTCTCATCTCTCAGGAATCAAGAAATTCCAGGAAATCGTGGACGCATTCATACAAAACTATTCCTTCGACATAGGTATGGATGTGAGCCTGGAAGAACTATCAGCTATGAAACAATCCAAAGGAGAGACATTTCCTTCATTCTTACAATGATGATGATCAAAAGCCAACAGAAGTAAATGGGCCATGCCTGAGGAACAGCAAGTGTGCACCATCAGTGCAAATCTTAACAGAATCTTGTCTTTTCATCTCAAGATGCAATGCATCACAACCTACGATCAGTTGATCCCTAAGGCACTCAATATCCAACGAGCCCTTATCTCACAAGGGGGAACACCTTCTTATCAAGAAAGTCACCCATCTACCAGCTATAATGACAAACCTCACACATGGGCGAAAAACAAAAACGTTACCAACGATGGTGTTGTTGATGCCAAAGTTGTCATCAGTGCCCCTCAATAAAACACACAAGCACCTCAACAACCAAAAGCCAACAATCAAAACAATCGACAAGCCAACAATGTCACACAACAACTAAACAACCAAACAATCAACAACATGGACAATCAAGGCAAACCGCCTCAACCAAATAAAAATTCTCCTAAGCGGAAGTACACACCCCTTGGGGAATCGGCTGAATCTATCATGAAAAGATTTGTGCAGGAAAAGCTCATCACAGTTCCCACCTATGACAACTATCAAGAGCCCTTGGTAAAACCATCGTGGTACAATGAAAATCACCTTTATTATTTCCACAAAATCAAGGGGCATACAATTGCTAATTGCATGAGGTTGAAAAACTTGATCCAAGACCTCATAGATGACAAAATCATAAATGTGGAACAACCGGAAGGAAACCAAGACTTAAATATCTACATGAATCTGATGCCTAATCATAACAAGGGAAATAATAATAATGAAAAAGGAAAGGGTGCATTCAAAAGTGTAAACCATGTGTATGATCATGTCGTTGCATTTCTAGATGAATGGGTCACTGTCATTAATGTCAAGGGAGCCAATGTCGATTGTGGAGACACCACAAGAGGTGGAAAATTCACCATCGCAGGACCATCTCAACCATCTAGAGCATCCACCTCCAATCCAAGATCTTTCCCCTGTGGCTATAATGTCCTAGACCAGCTAAAGAGAACCCCAGCTCAGATCTCCATCATGGAGTTGTTGAAGATATCACCTGCACATAGGAAGATCCTCGAGGAAACATTGGCTTCATGCACCGTCTCCGCGGATCTTAATGCTAAACAATTCCAAGCTATGGTTGGAAACATCATCACCCCAAATCTCCTTACATTCTCCGATCAGGACTTTCCCACCCAACTGTCTCACAATCGTACACTCCACCTTGAGGTCCTAGTGCATAAGACCAAAGTCAAGAGAGTCCTCGTGGATGGGGGTGCAAGTTTAAACATATGTTCCCTCAAGCTTATAAAGAATATGGGAATCTCAGAGGATTCCATTGAAAAAGTAAAAGGCATCATAATCAAGGCTTATGATGATCAAGAAAGAGTGTCTCAAGGCACTATCCAACTCCTTATTCAAGTAGGGCCCGCAATTATGGAAACCACCTGTCAGGTCCTTGACCTCGATTTTCCTTACAACATTCTCTTGGGGCATCCGTCGATCCATGGGATGCAAGCAGTGGCATCAACCTTCCACCAATGTGTCAAGTTCACATACCAAAACCAAGAGGTCATGATTCATGGGGATCTCAAACCCTTTTCTTACTGCAAGAGCCTAGAAGCAAAATATTATAAAATCCCCCAAGTGTAGAAGAATGACAAAGGGCCCTCAACCCCATATGTAGACCCAGCTACTTTGGACTCCACTTCTAAGACAAAGACACCTGACATCCCTGATATCTCTGAAATCAAGGTCATCATCCAAGACAATGGGTGTGGGGATTAAAAAATGAAGAAAGGCGCCTTCATCGTAGGAGAGTTACCTCAATCTCCTAGGTCTCATAGTCAACCCCAACCATCTGGGACATCATCCCAAACTTTTAGAGCTGACCCTTCTAGATTCAGAAGCTGGGGAGACCTAAGCTAAGAAGTGGTAGATGAAAGAGACATATCCAACTTACTATACCAAGTTAAAAGGCTCATGCCTGATCTACCCATGGATGCAAGCAGCAAGGGACTGCAAATGATGCTTAGTATGGGCTATGATAGAAATAAGAAACTTGGACAGAATGACAATGGTCTCCTAGTACCAATCATTCCTAAGACACGCTTAAGAAATCTTGGCTTTGGATGTACTCCTCCAAGTGTAACCATACATGGCAGAGGTCCCCCAGTTAAGGCAGTCAAGACTCCCCCTCAGCTATCAGTAGTCGAACTTTGCTTACCCGTGTCCACAGGCCGAGTTATAAACAACTTTACATTTGACATAACCGATGTCTGTAGTAGTAGTAGTGATGAGGAAGATGCCATAACTGATTTACCCATGATTTTCAAAAATTCCTCCTTACTCATGATTAGTACCTTGTCATTTGATTCAACCAGTCAAACCCATGAAATAAACCTAGTCTACCCCCAGCTCATCAATTACAACCAACGAGGACCACTGGTTCTAGACACATTCAAAAATGATGAAGCGCTCTTGGAATTCATGGGACTACGGGATACAATACCATGCGGAGATCACAAGGCCGAGTTTTACATTATACTGGACACACGCCTATTATGAGGAAATGATTGAATCCTTTAGTCACAAAAGCAAAAACTTGAGAATAATCTCTAGGTCCTTATGTGAAAACCACATTGTGGCACTCTCTGACTTGAAAAAAGTAAAAATAAAGGACGTCTTTGATGGTGAAAACCTCTCTGAGGTGTCAGAGGATGAAGTATTCAATCTTCCTCTTGGTGCCATCCATCAAGAGAAGTCAACGGTTCTAGCAGAAACGTGCAATCCAGTCAATTTGGGAACAGAAAAGGTACCACACAACATTCTATGCAAAGTCTCTTTCAATAGAAGAATAGGAAATCCTAGATTTGTTCCTAAGAGAAAGGAAGGTCAACTTTGCATGGACCTATGTCGACATGCTTGGACTTGATCCAGAGGTTGTGGTTCATCACCTAGCATTATATCCTGAAGCAAAACTTGTGAGACAAAAGCTAAGAAAAATGCATCCCCACATAGCATTATTGGTCAAAATGGAACTACAAAAGCTCTTGGATGCAGGATTCATACGGCCAATAGATTATCCAGAGTGGATCTCCAATCTTGTACCTGTCTCAAAACCCACTAGGGGCATTTGTATCTGCACATATTTCAGAGATCTAAACAAGGCATGTCCCAAGGATGACTTTCCACTTCCAAACATCGACATGATAGTGGATTTGACAACAGGACGTGAGATGTTATCCTTGATGGACGGATTCTCAGGATATAACCAGATCATGATATCAAAAGAGGACCAACATAAAATAGCCTTCACATGTCCATGGGGGACATACTGCTAGAATATGATGTCGTTTGGGCTGAAGAATGTAGGCGCGACATATCAAAGGGCCATGACACTAATATTTCATGATATAATCCATAAGACTGTGGAGGATTATGTGGATGATGTACTGGCCAAATCAAGGGAAAGACAAGATCACATAGTGGCATTGAGTGCCATCTTTGACAAACTTGAAAAGTACAAGGTCCACTTAAATCCAAAGAAGTGTGTCTTTGGAGTACAATCAGGCAAGCTCCTAGGATACATTGTGTCCATGAGGGGAATTGAGGTAGATCCAGCTAAGGTCAAGGAATACTTGAAATAGAGGCACCCAAAACATTGAAACAGCAAAGAGGGCTACAAGGAAGACTACAATCAATCCGCAAATTCATAGCACAACTGGCAGACAAGCAAATCTCGTACTCTCATCTACTCCACAAGGGGGTAGCATACAGATGGGATGACAAGTGTGACCAAGCCTTCAAAAAGATCCAGGAGTACTTACTCACACCGCTAGTACTCATGCCACCCATCCCAGGAAAACCCTTGACCTTATACATATCAACAGCAGTAGGAGCTCTTGGTGCTCTCCTAGCACAACACGATGAAACCGGGAAAGAAAGATCCATCTATTACATAAGCAGAACAATGGTGGGGCATGAACTAAACTACACACCCATTGAAAAATTTTGCTTAGCAATCATCTTTGCAACTCAAAATTTTAGACATTACATGTTAGCACACCAAATCAATCTTATTGCAAAGATAGATCCATTAAAATACCTACTAACCAAAGCAATGCTCACAGGAAGAACGAAAAAATGGGTTATGATCTTCACACAACATGATATTGAGTATGTGGAACGCAAGGCCATCAAAGGACAAGCAATATCAGATCAACTGGTAGAAGGACCCATATATGTAGAAAATCCGCTTGTATCGGAATTCCCTAATGAATCAATCTTCAACTTGAGTGTGGCATATCATTGGAAAATGTACTTCGATGGATCCTATACACAACACGGGTCAGGAGCAAGAATTTTCTTCCTCACTCCACAGGGAGATTGCATACCTAAATCATACAAGTTGTCATTTCCATGCACAAATAACATTGTCGAATATGAGGCTCTAGTCATAGGGCTAAGGATCATAGTGCAGTGGAAAATAATGGCACTTAAGGTATACGGGGACTCACAACTCATAATCAACCAGGTAAACGGTGAGTACCAAATGAAGGACGACAAATTGACTCCCTACAAGAAGTTGGTGGAAAATCTTAAAGAGTTCATCAATATTTCATTTGAGTAGCTACCCAGAGCAAATAATAGAGCAGCGGATGCCATGGCTACAATTGGATCACTCCTAGAGATCTCATGCAACGTCCCAAAACAAGATTTCCTCATAGAGAAGCTTCTCGTGCCCGCATTCGAGGTACTGGAGTCTAAATTTGTGTGTGAAATCATTGGTCCCAGGGATCCCTTGTACCATGATAAATATACTTATATGAGAATAGGAGTCCTCCCCATAGACATAACCTTGAACTTGAAAAAAGCCTTTGTCAAAAAATCATCCCATTTTGTAATCCTAGGAGATACCCTCTACAGTAGAAGTATTTGAAGGAACCTCGTTACGCTGCATAAACGTTGAGGAAGCCTTGACTGCTTTAACTGAGGTACATAACGACATTTGTAGTTCACACTCGAGCAAAATGACCTTGGCTAAGAAATTGCTAAGGACTAGGTACTATTGGCCAACAATGGAAAGAGAAGCACATGACTATGTCAAAAGGTGTTTACAGTGTCAGCGGCATGGGGACCTCATCCATGCACCAGCTCAGGAGCTCCATCTGATTATCACACCATGGCCCTTTTCACAGTGGGGGCTCGATCTCATTGGAAAAATTACCCCCACCTCATCCAACGGACATAAGTTCACCATCACCGCCACTGAGTATTTCACGAAGTGGGTGGAAGCCATCCCCATGACCTACATTATTGGAAAGCAGATATCCAAGTTCATCCTGAACTACTTAATATGCCATTACGATGTCCCACAAGCCATTATCTCAGATAATGGGACACCTTTCAAGAATTAGGATGTCTGTGACCTATGCCATAAATTCAAAATCCAACATCACTTTTTCACTCTGTATTATCCCCAAGGCAATGGCCAAGCAGAAGCCACCAATAAGACCATCCCAAAAATCCTCAAGAAAACAGTCAATGACACAGGTCGTGACTGGAATTTGTAGTTAAATCCTTCCTTATGGGCCTACCGCACAAGCATCCACACACCAACAGGTGCCACCCCATTCTCCTTGGCCTATGGATCAAAAGCCATACTCCCCATCGAGATCAAGCTCTCGTCACTAAGAATATCACTGCAGAACCTCATCACGGATGAAGAATACTGAGTATCAAGACTGAATGAGTTGGAGTTATTTGATGAGAGGAATATGGACACCTTAAATCATTTACAAGTCTATCAAAACTGACTCAAATGGAGCTACAACAAGAAAATCAGGACTCGGACATTCCAAGTTGGAGAGTTGGTGCTAAAAGAAAATCAGAAAAATTTCCCCAATCTAGACAGCAAGGGTAAGTTTGAACCCAATTGGTTGGGACCCTTCGTCATCACAGAAAGCTACAATTCAGGGGCATATCAGTTATCAACTCCAGAAGGCGAGCCTCTACAGGAGCCCATAAACAGCTCTCATCTCAAAAAGTTTTATGCCTAATCTTTCCGAGTATAAAACCAAAAATACAAAAAAAATAGAAAATGTCCTAAAAAATGGTCACCCTGATGAAAACCTGGAAAATAAGCATCTTGGTGACAACAAAAAAAATCAAAAAAGGGATTAAAAACAATAGAGAAAAATCATCCTCTAGTGAAAACCACTTCGGTGGTGCTTTGGGAAAGTACCTTGGTGAAAACTTGGCAAACAGGCGCCTTGTGTAAATAAGCACCTTCCATCCACCAAGATCTTTGTGGCTTATTTTGCATCATCCATCCACCCATCCACCATCCATCACATCCCATATCTCCATCCATCATCTGTCTACATCTGCACCATAGCTTGGTCCTGTGTTCATGTCATAATCCCTCATAGTACTACTCGGCCCATTCTCAAGGTCAGTTTCTCCTGCCTTTATCGGAGTAGTCTATTGCATCATGCTGGGGGAATGTTCTCATCAGATTGGATTTGTGTATGTTCTTGAAGTCTTCCCAAAATCAGAAAATCCAAAAACATCCAAATCATATCAAAATCCCAAAACAGGTCAAAAAATGGGTCAAAAAAGTCAAAAACAAAGTCGTCTTGTCAAACTATAGGTCTCTGAGCTTTGAACATAGGCAAGGTTGATCATTGATCTTCCCCCGAGACACTTAGGTCAGTCCTTTAGGGGTTCATCATAAAAAACCAGCAATCCATTTGTTAATATCTCATCAATAATCGAGTATGTGTCAATCAAACTACGTGGTCTCTGTGTGTATAACATAGGCAAGGCTAATCTATGAATCAAGCCCTAAGGCCCCTAGGATAGGTCTTTAGGTTAGTCTCTTGGTCAAAATCTTAGAAAACCCAAAAAAATTGGAAAATTTGAAAATTAAAACATTTCCAAAATCTTAAAAATACCAAAAACAGCCTCAAAACATTTCAAAACTCCAAAAACATCCAAATATTTGAAAAAATCCATCTGTCTCATCTCGCTTTCACCCGCAATAAACATCACTCATAATAAATCATCGTCATCCTCAACCTTTGGTGAAATGGTCAGAAACAAGTCTAGCAGGTTCAAAAGTGAAAACTTAAACATCAAGGTCTCAAGTCTAGGTCAGTAAGTAAACAAGTTAGTCAACTCTTTGTGTCAATAGCTTATCATCCAATCAGTCCCAAATCAATCATCTTATATCGTCATGTCCTAGGATGCATCCTTCCCACAATGGACATCAACATTAGGTATCACTGTAGTTTAGTCTTGGCTAACGGTATTGAAGAACATTAGCCTGTTTGTTTACTTGATCTTGGTCTTTTTGACTTATCTTATTTGTGCTCATTTCGATGACCTCTCGATGATGTCCCAAACGAAGGGATTTAGAGAGAAAGGAATGGGGCAATGATCATGATATTTTTATCTAATGTGCTTGTTGGATATTCTTGTAATATAACTTAGTCATGTGTGCTTTGTTTGGCTGTAGGGAAGATGTTTTAGGTATCTTGTTGACCACATAGGAAGGCTTGCCTTTCTATGTTTTGGTTTGAGATGTTTAGAATATCTGAACTATATTTTGAATGAGGTTTCGTATTTCAGGTGTGAACAAGAGTACTCCTATTTGATTGTTGATTCAAAGTCCATCACACTAGGTACAACGCCATCCTGGTTCTTTATACCTTGATGCATTGTACCTATGTGTATTATCAAACATAAGGTAAATGGCCCTTTTAAATTCCCAATTCCTGGTAAAAAAATCGTCATCATCATCTTATAACTTGTTGGATCCTCTTATTTCTTTTGTCTTCTTTTCGCACTAACATGGTACCATGACAATTAATCACAAATCATCGTTAATGCATCCATCCTACATCCACAAACCGTCAGCATAATGCATATCATATCATATCATATAGGAAACATTAATCATTTCACATGCATTGCATTTCATCATTAATATAGATTGGTTATTCTAAGCATCTCATAAACCACACATTTGCATCGATTACATAAACATAAAAGCATCATAACATAAGCATCATCATATCATATCATTCACATCATCCATGTATGCATCATCATATTATCCATAAATGCATCGCCATATCATACATTGAAAAGATATTTAAAAAGAAAAAGATTGCATTTCATCATCATCCATTAGGTACATTTCATCATCATCTCATCTCATATATCATCAAAATAATAAAATACTGTCATGGTTCAAGATCGAGATCAAGTGTGTCTAATAAATATAGTACAAATCGCCCATGGGGCTGCAAAAATGAGCCCATGGATCGTAAAAAGGAATAATGTCTGATAAAAAATGAGCTAGCCCTGTTGGCTGCTCCCCTCGCCAGGCGGTCTCTCTCCCTAACCCTCTGGGGGCCTGTATCATGTCTGTTATGAATAGTTTGGGACCTGTGATGTTTGGGGCACAGCTTGATGGTAATGCACATGATAATAATCTACCTCTCAGATGGCATCTCAGTATGCCCGCAAGGGCACTATGCTCCTGGAGGAGGATGCATCCATTCTCTCTAACTATTGTCTCCAACCCATCTTTGATGCCGCTTGTAACTCTATAGCCTACCACTGCTCGACAGCCTGATCCCTCTCTATTTTAAGGGTCAAGACCTGTTGTCTTGCATGATCTTGCTCGGCCGTCAAGGTGGAAATTTGTCCCTGCAAACCCTGTATCTAAGCTTGAAGTTGTAAAATATGACTATCCCAAAGGTCTGGTTGTGGTGGTGGTTGGATGGGCAGCTGGTCCTAATGACCATCCTTAGGCGGTGTCTACTTCCTATCCTGATCCTATCAGGCCTGATCCTGATCCCGCCTCGAGGGATCCTATTGTACCCTGTCCTGATCAGGCTGCTGGTGTGGTCTACCTCCTCCCCAGCCCCCATCTCTGTTCCAGTCTCCTCTACCTGCTCAGCCTCGCCCGCACTCTGCACCTCGGCCTCTAGGTCTCCTCCTCGGTAACTGTGCACCAAGAACTATCAATTGAACTGGAGGACAGAACCAATCTCTGTACACTTGTGTGATCCCTAGGTCCGCCTGTCCCTGATTATAAGGCCATGGTCTGGCCGCTAGCTGCATAAAAAAATTTACTACATCTGCTATAGGGATCCTCTAACCCCATGTCGTATCCCTCATAGTACTTACGAAGATGGCCACATATTGGTCATCGGGTCAATCCTATGTATCCCCAAACTGGCGGGCCACTCTGTCAGGAAAATACCTCTCAATCATGGTGTGCTCCCTACTCTACACCAGTTGATCCTGCCTAGCAAAGAATAACTGTTGGACATTGTTGTACCAAGTTGGCTGACCAAGATAGGGTGTCCAAGTAAAAACTATCATCTCATTGATGACATGTCACTAGTGTTGAATGATTGTTGCTCTGTGCATGAAAATGATAGTCCACCCCTATATCTCTAGACAACTGGGTCATCTGGCTCCATGTCTATGGGAACAACTCTCACAGGGCGAAGCACTGCAATGTTCTTTGAGGCCCAAATATGTAGCAATGTAACTCCTGAGATGATGGACCTGTTATCGCAGTACACAAACTCGTGAAGATCATGGAAAAGTGAGGCCAACATCACTGGTCCCCAGGTGAAGCACTCCCTCCGTCAGAGCATTCGCTCCCAAGCAAGCCCCCATCCCAGGCTGAAGTATCACCCGCATTGGTCTGGTGCCACGAGTCCCGAAGTGATCATAGCTACTATCAATCTGAAAGGCAGTTCCACATGCCTATATCGCTCGAGCTCGATCTGTCCCTCCAAAAAAATAATCCCATCTTGTCCCATGATGTCATAGCAGGTGTCCCTCCCGGCCTCCACATCATAGATCAATCTCTCTCCATTGATGGGCAATCACAAAATGTACCACACATCCTCCAAAGTCACTGTGGCCTCACCGATGGGAAGGTGGAACGAACATGTCTCATTGTGCCAGCGCTCTGCTAGTGCAGTCATCATGTCGAGATGTGTCCTAATCGGTGGGGCATAAGTGATGTACCATAATCCGATCACTCCTAGGTGCTCCTGGAGTACCTCGTCCAGAGGAGGATCCTGTGTCAATCTGGCCAAGATGGATGACATGTGCTCTCATGAATGGACTGGCTCCATGTCCTCCTGCATCAGTAAAGACACTACGTCAAGTTTCGTAAAAAATAGGGATCCTATTTGAGGTTTGTGCGACTAAATTGGAAAATGCGTCACTATCCGCAATTGCGTCATTGTTTGAAATTTTCAAACTACGCCACTGAAGGCCAAAAAGTCCCAAACTTTGTCGCCATAGCGTAGTTTGAAAGTGGCCTAGTTTGACCCCTAACCCTAAAAACCAAAGAGGATCATCACGACGCCAAGTGCATATGCGGCACAGTTTGCACCAAACCCTATTTTTTTAAAGTTCACCGCTGCGGCGTTATGTGCATATGTGGCGTAGTTTAGGCCTGCGTAGCACTGATTTAAGCTTTTCAGCGGCACTATATAACACCGCTTGACTTTGATTGACTTTGGACCCTAATAAATGTGAAAATCAAAAAACAAAGTTGGGGCAAGATGACATACCACAGGTCCTGTGTCGGGAATCCTTTGGTACACTCACACATGCTTGGAAATGTGTAATGGAAGCACGCATTGCACCATCTTGATCAGTCCTCAAAGCTCAAATTGCAGAATTCTCTAAAGGCTATGTGTGCAAATGAATTGGAAGTGGCCCCTCAAGGCCTATTTAAGCCTAAAAGTTAGGGTTTTTTTACCCTGTTTAGCCATCCAACTAGGGTTTTGGACCCTCGAGCCTGTTTTTGCCTAACTGAAGGCAGTTTTCCATCGTTTTTACATTTTTTGCACATTTTTGGCATCCCAGAGCCTTTCTAGACCCGTCGGGCACCTTGTCCTCTTTTTTTCGTGAGATCACCCAAAAATCCAAATTTTCGTCTGATCTTTCAAAGGCGTAGTATTTCAACATGTTTCTTCTCGTCGAGGCAGCAGTGGGGCATTTAAAAAATTGGAAAAAAATTGGCTTTTGATCAAGACATGTTTATTCTTTGAACCAACACAACAAGTGCATTGCTTCAAAGAGGGGCAAAATATAGACACAGAAAATGTACTGAATGATCTTATACACCTGATCCTAATTTCACTAACACCGCTTCATCCTGAATCATCTCCTTTGCTGACCATTTAATCAAATAATTTGTATTTGATTAAATTCATCGCATTTCATCTCTTAATTAAATAAATCAAATTTATTTGATTAAGTCATTCCATTCTATTAATTAAATAAATCATTTTGTTTAATTAATTCTAACGTCTTCATTTAATTAAACAATTAACTTTATTTGATTAAATCATCATGGTCTCTCTATTTAATTAAATAATTTATTTTTGTTTAATTAAATCTCTAAAGTCATTCTATTAAATTAAATAAATTAATCCTTGTTTGATTTAATCTAACATCATCCCCCTTTAATTAAATAAATCAAAATCTTTATTTAATTAAGTCAAAATCACATTCTTCTCATTTTGATTTAAAATAACCCAAAAGCCTAAGTCAAAATGGTCACATCAACTAATCTCTCTTAAATTAAT
Source organism: Sequoia sempervirens (assembly GCA_007258455.2). Lineage (NCBI taxonomy): Eukaryota > Viridiplantae > Streptophyta > Pinopsida > Cupressales > Cupressaceae > Sequoia > Sequoia sempervirens. The sequence goes on along the minus strand of VDFB02256132.1, from coordinate 98,508,665 downwards.
CAAATCATGATTAATCTTAATCAAAATCCATCACATCCTCTAGCTTTTGCAACTTGCACAAATAAATCATTTAAATGATTTATTAAATCTTCTAATTTCCCTCAACATGGCATCAAAAGGGAATATTCCTCCAAATTTGAAAATCCCTCCAAGTGGATTTGTCCTTCCAACAAAGCATTTAACTCCTCTTACATGTCCTTGTGCATTGAGCCAAGTGGCATTTAATTCATTTTCATCCCCCTCAAACTTGTCATTTCACAAATTTCAAATTCCACCTAATATCATTTATTGGCACATTCATCAAAATGTGCTCAACCTTCCTCCATTCACATCTTCACAAGTGGCACTTGGCCATTGGATGTTGAATGATCCCACATTCATCCCTTTTTCCTCATTCTCCATCACTCTCATCTATAAATAAGAGGTTTTTCTTCTCATTTTGGATCCACAATTTGATGCAAAGTGATAATCTTGAGATTTTGAACTTTGCTCACCCATCATTCATCCATTTTCAAATTTTATAGCTAGGTTATGTAGGATTTTCTCCAAGAAATCAACAACTCTTCACCAAATCATCATAAAGCTTACTAGGGATTGGGAAAGGGCCAATTTCCACATCAAATTGGCACCAATTCCCCCATGGTATTGAGAGTTTGCATGCTTAAATAGGATTTAATAGTTTTTCTTGTTTTTTTCTTCATTTCTTTCCAATTTTGAGCATTGTAGATGAATTGCATGGGGAATCTTAGTTCTAACTTGCATATGTATCTAATATTGTGTTTGTTTGTTATGTTTGTGTAGGTCTAGGATTGGGGTTCATAGATAATAAAGAAAACCAAGAGGTAGATAGTCTGAATCCAAAATTATCTTTTTCCTATAGATAAATCCATCCAAACCTCTTTGTGAATGGCAATAGCCTCTGGAAAGTTATTAGATGGACATCTTAATCCTTCAATAAACCAAAGATAGCCTCTCTCTCTTTTTTTGGTATACAACTCTAACAATTTTGGTATGCTTAGGATTATTCTTCTCACTACAGCATAGCAGGCAATTAGCACCTAAAATAGTGTCAAAATTTAGTGCATTTGAGTTCATCAATTGGACACATCTCACGACGCAAAATTCGTCACTAAATGGCATGTTCACTTCGGCGCCGGATTTTGCACCAAGTTTAGCGCTGACTTTTGAAGCTTCCAGTTTGGCTTTTGATTTTGCTTCTTTTGTTTCTTCCAGGTTTGCTTCCAATTTTGCTTCCAGTGTTGCTTCTAGGTTTGCTTCCAATTTTGCTTCTTATGTTGCTTCCAGGTTTGCTTACAGTTTTGCTTCCAGGTTTGCTTCTTGTGTTGCTTCCAAGTTTGCTTCCAATTTTGCTTCTAGTGTTGCTTCCAGGTTTGCTTCCAATGTTGCTTCTAGGTTTGCTTCCAGTTTTGCTTCCAGGTTTGCTTCCTATTTGGCTTCCAATTTTGCTTCCATTTTTGCTTCCAGTTTTGCTTCCATTTTTGCTTCTGATTTTGCTTCTAGTTTTGCTACCAATTTTGCTTATGATATAATGTCGCTTGTTGCATCTAGCTTTGCTTCCATTTTTGTGTCTTTTTTTTCGTCTAATATGGCTTTTGTTATTGCATCTTTTGTTGCTTCTAAAATTGCTTCTATTATTATTTCTTTGTTTGCTACTTGAATTGCTTCTATTTTTTCTTCCTAGATAATGCCAAGTTTTGCTTCCAAGATTGCTTATGGTTTGCTTCTAGTTTGGCTTCCATTGTTTCTTCCTTTTTTGCTTCTAAAAATGCTTCTTATTTTGCTTCCATTTATTAATTTATTATGTTTTATTTCAATTTACTTAGTTAAATATATCATACCTCTTAATTAACTCATATGATTATAGAGTAAGTAATTTAATTATTTAACTCATATGATTAAATAACAAGATAATTATTATAACATGATCATCATCTATAATTAAAACAAGTGAGTCAAATATCTATAATTTAATTGAATTTGACAACATCCATTCTGAGCAGTAAATTAAAATCATCATACATAATAAATATCCATCCAAAAATCATTGACCACTTTCAATATATACAAATTGACAAGTCAATACTAATAATATCATCATCATATATAACTAAAACAAGTGAGTCAAATATGCCAGTAGATCAATAACATGTCAAAATGATTCATGTCCAACAATCAACATAAGTCAAAATGATACATGTACAAATGATATAAGTAAAAATGATAAATTATGTAACTCAAAATGATACAAGTCAAGATGATACATTTCCAAATGATATAAGTCAAAATGATACATGTCAATATGATACAACTCAATAATATGGTACTACAAGTCGTGAGAATGATAATATGATAGTAACCATGAAAAGAGGCATCATATCGATATATCAGCAATGATCCATGATGCAATCTATATGATCATGAATGTCACTAGCTACTACCAGCAACTGCCTCATCGTCATCATCACCATCGTGATCATCATCATCATGATCATCGGCATCGTCATCATCATTGTCATCAGCCTCGATGTCTTTTGTATCTGCATCATCATCATCCTCTGCCATGTGATCTGTACCAGAACCAACACTTTCTGGATCTATATCATGATGAGGATTATCTTGATCTTTTGGAAGACCCGTGTTCTGCAAAAAATATATATTTAAAATGAAAAGTTATTATTTATTTCATGCAATAATTTATTTTTCTGTTATATATCTAATATTATTGTTACCAAAATTTCTACCTTTAGCTCATTTTGGTAGAATTGGAATTGTTTGCTATATCTAAGGTGAAAGGTACATTCATTTTATGTTGATAGTTCATTTGCAAATGAGGGATTTTAAATAAGATTCAGTTTATTATGCAAAATTCACACAACACAGAAGATTCATCAAAATTGCATAGTGTTGTATTTTATTCATTTTGAAATGAAGGAACATACAAGATTAGATAAACATTGTTGTTTCATTCTTAGAGGGAAAAAGAGTGTTTAAAAGTCCCACACAAGCCATGGGAATGACTAAACCACATTGATAAAACATAAGAGCTAAGTTATTTAACTGAAGATAAGAATAGGAAAGCATATAATGAAACATTATATCCTTCATTGCCTATTCAATGTTGTTGTTGTTCTATCTTCAGCTTTGTCATCAACTTCCCTCCTATCTTTAGTCCTTCATGCCCTAGGTTCAGGTGTACCTACAAGATGTTAAAGGGATTTTTTAGAGCTTGGGACATAAAATTCATCATATGTTATCAATAGTTGAATAACTTAAACCTATGAGCTATCAATCCAATTTAGACATATCATAAATGTACAAGAGATAATCATGATCAGATCATCAAAGTGAAAGTGAAATCATCATCAAAAGGAATATTGAACTGCTTTTATCTAACACATTTGTTGAATGTGCAGGTACAGGTCTATCTTTCATTTCATGGTTCATCTCATTTCAGCATGTGGAGTAAAATGGGCTCCCACAAGGGTTGAGCCCAGCATGCTGCCCTCTTATTTTGAGAGGGAAGTATAGTGTTGACAAGAAGTAACAAATATGCTAAAATCTAGTATTCAAATGCCAAATGACATAACAGTCAAGAACAAAGGCTTATGCATCCATCGAAGTGATAAGTAGCTTTACTTGCACATGGAATATTTGTCAAGGGATGAGCAGTGTTGGTAGCTACAGGATTTTTTTCCTTCACCAAAAGATAAACATGTTACAACAAAACTGCATATAAGTAATGGAGGAAGCAAATAAAGCAAAGAATTTTTTGTTATGCATTTCATTAAACAAGAAAAGTAAAAATACAATAGTAGCCATGTGAGATTTTTGAACAAGAAATGCAAATGGAGAGAAAAACCCAGATGATAGTGCAATGGTGGACTTTAATGGAAGGAAGATTTCAGTTTGTTTTCTCAGGAAAATGAACAACATAGCCTCTTTTTCTATTATATCCAGAAAAAAATGTCAAAACCCTTGAGTTTTCTCAAGGATTAGAGAATACCCAGAAGCCCAAGTCTGCGGCTAGTATATCCACGGGGTTCTTAAATACATGTTTAAAAATACATTTTATTCACTATGACGCTTAAGTCGAAGATATACACAAAATAGATAGCCCAGAATTATCCATTGAAGTCACGATTGTATATTAAGAAAGGGGTTTCAAAAAAAATCACATTAAATGGAGAAATCTCAAGAGTATTCATCATTTTTATTCACTATGGAATGGAGCATAATCTATAGAAAATAGAAAATTGAATAATATATACCTTTCATCAGAGAATATGGACTACCCAGAAATTTACCTTTGCTTATTTTTTGTATATAGACCCGCGGGTTTTGCTACAAAGGAAAGCTCCAAAAGCTTATCCATGGCGGTCTCAAGTCAAAGGTTCCATCAACAAAGGAGAACACAATAAGAAAACATCAGAAATCATGAAAGGGTCGTAGAATAGAAGGCCTGCAAATGTTTCTAAAATGAATTTCAATACTTTTTTTGATAGAGGAAAAGACTTATTATACCTTCTCTTGTAGATCATCAAGCTAGATCATCAGAAAGTGCAGAAATGTGAAGATATTTGAGCTACAAAGTTGAAACCCTACCCATTGGCGGCGCGGCTGAACTCTCTCCAAAATGCAAAATATGAAGAATGGGTGATATGATTAGGGTTTGGGCTTAATTATTCCATGTCCTAATTTGATTTGATAGTCATTTTTTACTATCTTTTACCAAAAACAAACATAATCATTCCATGCCCGTGGTCATGACTTGCTAAGTCATTGACCTAATAATCATAGAAGGCTCATATATTATGAGACAAATATAACTATGTAATTAAATATTAAAGGTATTTTCACCTTAATATTTAATATGTAAATGTGAAAGAAGGAGAGCAATTACATATTAAATATTAAAATAATCACATTGATTATCTTTAATATTTGATCATATAGTTACCTTCACTTCACAATCATGCAAAAAGTCAAGACGGGAGTAAAACTCAAGATTGAATGGATTCTCATTGGATTTCTAAATTGGAGTCAACTGATCATGCAACCAGTGCAACTGAAGATACTTTTCATGCACTTTGGAGTCAAACTGACGTCATTTCCATGTAGTTTTGGGGTCTCCATCAATCCAACTGTTTGAAGGGAGGAGTTGAGCCTATTCATACTCATTTTCATGCAGTTTTGACTCCTCTTTTTGAGGGTTTTCATATTTTCTCATCGGGGGGATATTTTCACTTTCAGTGCCACCTCCATGCACATTAGAGCCATTTCAAGTTTACACTTCAATTACATACAGTATGAAACAGATTTTTGAGTTGTTTAAGCTCAGTTTACAATAGTGGTGGGCCCCATTTTCAGGCAATTTTGATTTTGCTCATGGATAGCTTTGGAGTTCACATATTTTTTACTTCAGTTAGCTCAACTTCTCTTTTCGGTCTCATTCTCTTCTATCTTTTGTATATATTGAGAAAAGACTTGTCTTTTTTCTCAGTTCTTGTTTTCTGCCTTTGCATTCTGCAAAGAGACTATCTTGTAACTCAGTTTTATTTACAGTTTAATATATTCAGCAGCTTTTACAGGTTATGAAGTATTGTCACTTGCAAATTTTCCTTCAATTTTCTTATTAAAATCAGGTGTTTACCTTCTCAAATTCAAGTTTTTTGTTTATGTTAGTGATTTGGATGCAAGTTTAATGTGTTTTAAATCAAAACCTTTAAATTTATGTCTCATTAATGGATGCATGTACACAAATAGCAGTTTAGCCATAGGTCATTAATTGTGCCATAAATTAACTTTCCCCTTGAAGTTGTGGAAATATAACTTTTCCTTCATAAAGGATAGGATATCAGGCCTCTTTGTGAAATATTTATGTGTTTAAGTTGTCCAGTTTGAGTTGTTGAAATAGATTTTATGAGAGATAGTTGTGATATCAATTGCTCATTTTATCACTTAGCTGCATCACCATAGTTCAGATTTTTAGTTTATGCATTCATTTCATATTTTTTCTTCCCTTTTCCCTACTATAAATCGTTCATTCATTAGAAAATCATAAGGGAACCAGCCCATAACCTGGAGGTTTGTCCTCATTATAGGGTACCCACAACCTAAGTATATTCCAATGTTACATGGGATTGTTGAGCTTTTCAACTTTGCATTCGGGTGCAATCCCTCCTAATAACAATTACAACATATGAAATGAAACCATAATCATATTACATCATATCAAAGTGCACATACCATAATAAAATTTCAAAAAAGTTACAGCTAATAAGTCATTCCAATGATGTAAAATATGCAACAATTCTAATAAACGTTAGTAAAATATGCCAGCATTTGGTGGAAGAGGAAGAAAGATGACTAGAACTCTGGAGGCCCACCATAATGGATTTTGGTATTCAACCATGAGAGCAGAAGAGAGAGCTGATATCATGTATCAAAACATTAAGCATGCATTCTTCCAGCCAGCAGAGAAGGAGATGATTACTTTGCTTCATTTTCATTTGCATAACAATATCATGGTGTGAACCAAGAAGACCAAGGATGTCCAGTTTTATGTGGAGGTAATGGATGTGGTCCAAAATTTAGGAGGGGCAAGAAGGTCAATGTATGATCCTGATGAAATTGAGGAAGAACAGCAAGAGAGGGACAGGAAAAATAAAATCAATGCAGAATTTCAAAGATTTTTCAAGTGAGTAACAGAGCTATGGGAGCAACCTCATCTAAAATATTTTCAACTAGAGTTTGATATACCATTTAGAGAGTTTGGTTTTCATGGATTTCCTTTCAAAGCATTTGCTTTTCTTGTTCCTACGGTAAACTGTTTGGTAGAGTTGGTGGAAATACCTTTCTTAGTAATCACTATTAGTGAGATTGAGATTGTTAACCTTGAGAGAGTAGGACTTGGGAAAAAGGAATTTGATATGGCTATCGTTTTCAAAGAATTCAAGCGGGATGTACTCCACATTGACGACATTCCTCAATCTTCACTTGATGGCATCAAGGAATGGTTGAACTCCATGGATATAAAGTATTATGAAAGCATAATGAACTTGAACTAGCGGCCAATTTTGAAGACTATTACTGATGATCCAGATAAATTTATTGAAGATGGTGGTGTTGGAATCAGGAACACTGAGAGGGGGGGTTGAATCAGTGTTCTACAATATTTAACTTTATCAATTTGATCTTTAAACCATTTATAACATTCAACCAAGAGAAAGATGCAAACACATAAAGAAACCATTCACAACACCATAACACAAGGATTTTTACGTGGAAACCCTATTATGGGAAAAACCACAGTGGAGGTCAATCCACAATTTGAGTACTCAAATATAAGTGTTTTACAGAAATGGGAATGCACTTGCATTCAGGCGCACTACCTAGAGCTCACTGCTCAAAAACAGAAAGGCTCACTGCCTTACAATTAATGTCAAAAGACAACTAGATTGTTGAACTATGAAATAGCATCTACAAATTCCTGAGAATAGTTCTGGTTAAGCTCATCAATCGAATTCTTGACCTTATGTCTGATTCTTCTCTTCTGCTCTGCTCTTCTTCAATTCACATCACAAAATCCTTTTATGCACAAGTGAAACTGTGGATATTCACTCTACAACACTTTTGATATTCGCAATATACATAAACACACTTCGAAAACACACCAAAATGATATAATCGATCACTTATATATATCTGCAACAAAAGATTTAATCAACCATATGTCGGCTTCAATAAAACATAAAATATTTTCCAACCGTCAGCTCAAATCATAAATAATTTTCAATGCGCACCATCCAAAGTCAGCCACAGCATAGTGAGGACCCAAAACAAAATCCTCAAACCCAAAAATACCTCAAACAATTTTTCCTCGAACATCTACAATACGTCATAATTACTTAGTCGGCCTTCTAGCACTGTTAAACAAAAAATCAAACAGTTGGTTCTCCTAACTCATACACCAATTGATGTGACGGCACAAAACTCAAGAATAAGATGTTCCAGATACCCAATGACCTTCCTTGAGATCCACAACCCAAACTGATGATCTGGTAGTGCATATGGATCGAAAAACTCAACTTTAGTCGAATACCTTGTTCTTCACTTTGTCTTCTGGTATGACAAATACTGAAGTGTGGACTAGATCAATGACTTAGGTTGCCATCAATGAAAACACCAAAAGCCATATGCCAATAATCTCCCCCTTTGGCATTGATGGCAACACTTAGTGAAAAATGACTAAGTGTCGGAACCAACATACTGCAATCCTTCAAGACTTCAAAAAGTCATAGCTGACACTACTCCCCCTGAATTTAATAAGGCATTTTTCGCTACTCTCTCTCCCCCTTTGACATCAATGACAAAAATATTTTCCTACAGTAATCCCTTTTGAGGTGTAACCAAAAACTTACTCAAAAACTAATTCAAAATTTTGAGGAAATACAGCCGCTACATGTGTTAGAAGATTATTTTGTATTTTTCCTTCATCTCTGGAAGAAACTTCTTCCATGCTTCTACTGCAATCCCGGTGATTATGATCATGTTGTTGTTTTCAGATGTCTGGTTGATAATCTTGATGAGGGATTCTGAAATGTTGATAGCTTCTTCTAATGTCTCTCCTTTCCTCAGTATCTCAATCAACTGTTCCAGTCTGCATTCTGTTATGTCCTTCACTTTCCAAAAGGTGTCAACAATCTTGTTTCTAGTGTTTTGAACATTTGTATGCTCTGACTGTAATTCTTGAATTCTTTTCTTAATTGAACTACCTTGATCCTGAAACATGTTAAAATCTTGTCCAATACTATTCAGCTCTGTTTCAATTTGTTCCAACTTTTTTTTGTACCTGTCGATTGCATGAGGCCATCGAAGACAATAGTTGTAGATGTTGTTTGTTGTGTTTATGCATTGCCTTAGCTGATTCATGTGCCCTTTTAGCTTGGTGAGTGACAATTTGTATTGATTCTTCAGGTGTAGAATTACTTCTTCTCCCTTGTTCTGAGACTCAAAGTCCATGATTTCGTTGATGCATTCAATCATCTCTTCTAGCAGCACATTTTGTAAACTCTCTAATTTAATATGGTTGTGCACAAGATGAGCACTTAGTATGTTTTCAATCATGTCCTGCTCATATGAAGGTCTGATAGACCATATGTTTGCTATTTTTTGCATTCCATCTTCCTCATGAATAAGCTGTAATAGCTCTTCTTTGGTTAAATCACCTTCGTCTTCACTTTATTTTGTCATTTCCTTTTCTTGTTCTAGTTTGGCTATTTCTAGTTCTTTTCTTTGAGTTTCCTCAGTTTCCTTATCAGATTCCTCATCTGGTATATCCACAATCACCTGTTCTTTTCCTTTCCCTTTAACTCTTGGAGTCTTGCATGCTGGTGGAGTACCAACAACAATTTCTTTTTCTCTTTTCTTCTTTCTATTCATCTCAATAGAGGAGGAACCAAATTCAAGTGCCTTTACCAGAAGGGGAATACCAATTAAGCCAAACTTTCCTTAGCAAACCTTTAAAGAAACTTTCATATTCTTGATCTCAGTTTTCCAAATTGTTAGAATGTATGTAAATCTGCTTGCAAACCAGTTCACTCTCTTCCCATATTACAGTTTTGATCAGTGGAAATCAATTCAAAAAATACATCATAAGACATATAACCAAAGTACCAAACCTAAAAGGGTAATCTTCCATTATCATCTTGTGTGAAATGTAAGCAACACCTGCCGAAGTTGCACCTTCTTTGTTTCTGAAAAATATTTTGTAGGATACTCCATGTGCAATGTACCTTATCACTGAATCTTTGATTGTTGAGATTATTAATTCCCCTTGATCTCCAGTTACTCAAGTTAGGGTTTTGACTTCTTTATTTCAAATTGACTTCTTTCTCGGCACACCCTTAACTTTGTATAACCTAGTTACAGTTCCAATCACTTCTTTCAAGATATGGTAGGGTTCATCCAGAGTTAGAATATCATCATTCAATCTATCCAGAATAAACTCAACAATTTATGCGTTCTCAAAATAGGGGAATTCACTCCAAATATCCAAGCTTTTGTGTTTTGCTTCTTTCATCCATTTCAATTCATCGAGCGACATGTTTCTTACAGCTCTAATCTTCTCACTGCTATACCCATCTAGGTTTATCATTCCTTTGATTTGTTCCATTTTACCTTCTATACTCATGACTTGATTCTACCAAAGAAGTTCTTCAACCACACAACAAATTAAATGGAAATTTCTCAATACAAAAGAAGTACCTGATGGATTAGGGTTTTGCCGCCGAATTGACTTCATGCTTTTGAATTTTTTTTGCAAAGTACTCTCCTTTTATTCGATATAGAGTGACAAATGAGAGTTCCAACTTTCTTTTTATAACTCACACACCTAACCTTTTGTTGTAATAAATGCTTTTTCCCTAGGTGTTCTGGATACCCTGTTTTCTCAGTCAACGAGAGAAAAATTCTTCTGCGGACCTTCAACTCTACATAAATACTCCCTTCAATTGTTTCAACATCTGTAAACAATTTTTGATAATCTATCGCATTCCAACACCAACTACCAATAGGGGAAAAATGATTTTCTTGAAAAACTCCCCCTAGGCCAATGGCCTAAAATCAATTCCCAGAGGAATTACCAAAAGCAGGTTCTGGTGCTAGCTCATTTCCTACAACAAACTCGCTCTTTCTTACCCATGTCTTCTTCATTTGATCTCTTATTTCATCCATAGTCACTTTCCCTCTTCCTTTATCATCTTTCTGCGTATTTTTGCCTTTGTATGCCGGACCTCTTCTATCCATATTTTTGTTTATGCAAAATCTTGCAATGTGACCGTATTTATTGCAATTGTAACACACAGCATTTCCTTGTCCAAACCAGTCATTCCATTGATTTCTTCTTGATCTTCACTGGTTATCAATATTCCCAAAACTTCCACAGGTATAACATTTACCATTCCTTCTATTGACATGGTTTTTCATTCAATTGACTTATGACCAGACTTATTGCAATTGAAGCACTAGCCAAAGAATGATGTATCTCTAGATTTCATTTTACTTCTACACTAAGCAGCCATATGACCAAATTTATTGCAATCAAAATAGTATCCATTAAAATTTTGAGCATTAGGTTGTCTTACCGGATGCCTTTTTGCTTTGTTCATCTGATTTCCTTGCCTGAAATTCCTTTGTTCATATCCAAAACTTTCTCCTTTCTCATATCCAAGACCTTGCTTTCCATGTGCATTCTTTTGACCTTGAGTCAACTCATCAAGCTTAGCTGAGCTAATCTTGAATTTCTCCTTGTATTCGTTTGCAGTAGCAAGTTGATCCCTGAGAATAACAATCTATCTTTCAAGTTCTTATTCATTGTTTTTGGATTGTTGCAATTCAATATCGAACTAAATGAATCCTCCATTAATTTTGTTGCATTCATCAGATCTTTCTTTTAAGGACTGAGCAAGCTTCTCCTCATTCTTCTTTCATTCTTCAATCTCCTTAGTCGGCTTCATCACCATAGATTGCATCTCATGCTTTAGGGTAGCATTGTCTCTGGAAAGCTTTTCACATTCTTTAATTATTTCCTTTAAGGTTTGATTCAAGTGATCGTCATCCATGTTTTTTCTCTCTTTTTGCTTAATCTGATCACAGAGATTCTTTCTCTTCTCCCTGGACTTAATAATATGATCCCTCAACTTTTGAATGAATTTCTCAACATCCTTAAGATTTTCTTTCAATTCTCGTACTTCTTCTTTGGACTAATCAAGATCATCAAGTGCCACCACAAGTTGTTGTTGAAGACTACCAGATTCCATTACATTCCAAGATCCACCTCAAGTTGTTAAACTTCTAAGGAACTAGGTTCTGATACCAATTGTTGGAATCAGGGAATGCTGAGAGGGGGGTGAATCAGTGTTCTGCAATATTTAACTTTATCAATCTTATCTTTAAACCATTTATAGCATTCAACCAAGAGAAAGATGCAAACACATAAAGAAATCATTCACAACACCATAACACAAGGATTTTTACATGGAAACCCTGTTAGGGGAAAAACCATGGTGGAGGTCAGTACTCAAATATAATTTTTTTACAGAAATGGGAATGCACTTGCATTCAAGCGCACTGCCTAGAGCTAACTGCTCAAAAATAGAAAGGCTCACTACCTTATAGTTAATGTCAAAAGATAACTAGATTGGTGAACTATGAAATAGCATCTACAAATTCCTAAGAATATTTTTGGTTAAGCTCATCAATCTAATTCTTGACCTTCTATTTGATTATGCTCTTCTGCACTGCTCTACTTCAATTCGCATCACAAAATCCTTTTATGCACAAGTGAAACTGTGCATAGTCGCTTTGCAACCCTTATGATATTTGCAATATACATCAACACATTTTGAACACACACCAAAATGATATAATCAATCACTTATATATATCTGCAACAAAATATTTAATCAACCATATGTCAACTTCAATAAAACATAAAATATTTTCCAACCGTCAGCTCAAATCATAAATGATTTTCAATGTGCACCATCCAAAGTCAGCCATAGCATAGTGAGGACCCAAAACAAAATCCTCAAACTCGAAAATACCTCAAACAATTTCACCTTGAACATCCGCAATACGTCACAATCACTTAGTCGGCCTTCTAGCACTATTAAATAGAAAATCAAACAACCAATTCTCCTAACTCATACACCAATTGATACGATGGCACAAAACTTGAGAATAAGATATTCCAGATACCCAACGACCTTCCCTGAGATCCATAACCCAAACTGAGGATCTGGTAGTGCATATGGATCGACAAACTCAACTTCAGTCAGATACCCTGTTCTTCACTTTGTCTTCTAGTATGGACAAATACTGAAGTGTGGACTAGATCAATGACTTAGGTTGCCATCAATGACAACACCAAAATCCATATGCCAATAGGTGGATGGGATTTTTTAATATGGAAGCTAGTGATTCTAATTCTAATAATTCAGAAGAGTCAGATCAAGGATATGAACCCTCTGATGTAGAAGAGGAATCAGAATCAGATGAGGAAGGTTTAGAATATGAATCTCTTGTGGAGTCAGATGAGGACGAAGAAGAAGATTTTGAAGAGGAGGAAGGTTCACTCACGTGGACTCTCAAAACCTTGTGTTCATAATCTAATGTGATATCAAGATAGCCCTACACTAAAGTTGAACTTATCCTCTTCACTCAAAGTAGAGTGGTAGAAAGAGGGTATTGGGTTGAGGGTAGAGGGTAGAGGCCAGTTTAAGGTTTTAGGTTTTAAGGCCTGAGGGTTGAGGGTTTAGGGTTTAGGGTTGAGTGTTTAAGGGTTTAAGGGTTGATGGTTTAGGGTTGAGGGATTAGGGTCGTGGAGAGGGAGGGATGGATGGAGCAAGAGATGGAGGAAGAAGTGAGATAGAGAGAAGGCGAGAAGAGGAGGGAGGGACAGAGATATATGAGGGTTGAGGATCCAATGTATAGGTCGGTAGAGGGTTGAGAATTGAGGGTATAGAGTTGAGGACCTATAGGGTTGATGGTTTAGGGTATTGGGTTGAGGGATTAGGGTTGAGGGTAGAGGGTATAAGGTTTAAGAGTATAGGGTTTAGGGTTGATGGTTAAGGTTTGAGGGTAGAGCGCATGTTTAGGGTATTGGGTTGAGGGTATAGGGTTGAGGGATTAGGGTTGAGGGTAGAGGGTATAAGGTTTAAGGGTTTAGCGTTTAGGGTTGATGGTTGATGGTTAAGGGTTGAGGGTAGAGCACGCGTTTAGGGTATAGGTTTGAGGGTATATGGTTGAAGGATTAGGGTTGAGGGTTCAATGTATAGGGTAGAGGCTATAGGGGTTGAGGATTTAGGGTTGAAGATTGTCCTTGTGTTGTTGCACTTACATTTCACTTGCACAAAATACTTTCACAAGAATATTAAGAAAAATCAATGTTGGAAAGTAGTAAAGAAAGAAAAAGATCATCAAAGAGACACTCTTTTGTTAGTAAAATCAAAAACTTCATCACAACTAAGAGGGATTTTTGAAACTTACCTCCAAGATAACCTTCTCATCTGTGATATAGAATGGGAACATATAAAGTAATGTGTGCAACCATATAATCAATTAAATAACTAAAATATTTTTTAAAAAGGGTAGTAATGAATGTGTATACCTCGTAATATAGTTTGAAGCCATTTTGACTAGGTGTACATGAGAATTTGGAAAAGAGAACACATGTGTTCACTCTTTAACGAATATCTCTATTGGAATCGAAGATGGTGAACTAGCCCTTGCCAAAATTTATAGAATTTGATAAAGATATATATAGAACAATATTCATAAAAAAGGTAGGGTGGTAGAAAGACACACCCACTTAAATATTTTTCATAGTTGAATCAAATTAGAAATGACAATTATTATGAAATAAAACATAAAATCACATCCTTTTTTTTACAAAAATGAAATCATATAGGATTTTCTCCAAAAACTATAAGGTTCCATTAATGACTTCTACCAAGATTTTCTCAAGAAAAATAAAATATCTACTAACTCAAAATTAATAATTATACTTAATTCGCATGTTTTCTCAATGATGACAAAGTACAACAAATTAACTAAATAAAAAGCATTTATTTATGTGGAGACTAAATAGAGTTCTTATGTCCATCTAAATAAATTTAAATAAGATTAATTTAAAAATATAATAAATGTAAGTTCAAGATATTTTGATTCAAACACATTTAAGATACACACATAGAACTAAATGATCATGAATTCATCCAACAACATATCCATAAAATAAAATCTTAAATACAAAAATAATGAAAATTGCGTTAAAAAATCATATTCATTCAAATGGTTTACCTCATTTATTATGCATTTCTTTTAAATATGGCACTCATGAATCAGTTTAGAAATTACCATATTATTCCATAGAGTAGAGACACTAATGTATTTCAACATCATCTACTAACTCAAAAGCAACACTAACATTTAAGCATATTTTCTCATGCTAATATTTTAGGGGGGCATATCCCTTTGTTCATTTTCATACATTCTGAATCTAGTGAAGATTTAATCCATTTTTTGTTCCCCTTTAGTGTTATTATTATGCATTATTCCCCCTAAGGTGTGGCCTTTAATCCATTTTTGTGACCCTTTATTTGTGGTATTATGCATAAAATCCCCTAATGTTTGGCCTTCGATCCATTTTTGTGCCCATTTAGTGGTGGTATTATGCATAATACCCCCTCAGGTGTGGCCTTCAATCCATTTTTGTGTCCCTTTAGTGGTGGTATTATGCATAATACCCCTAAGGTGTGGCCTTTGTGCCCATTTAGTGGTGTTATTGTGTATAATATCCCCTAAGGTGTGGCTTCCAATTCATTTAATACAAACCAATATTCCCCTCTCCTAGATTAATGGGATGCTATTTCATCATATAGAATACTCTAAAGTACCATAAACTTATCTTATGCAAGAATTATGGAAACAATAAAGATTCTTGCATGCTTCAAATTTAAATCAATATTTCTTCAACAATAGTCTACAAGTGGCATAACACATATAGGCCATTGAAGAATAAATAAGTCAAATCAATCGAAATTCATGAACATGAGTGGAAAATTCAATCCTTATGACCAAACCCGACCAATAAAGAAACAACAAAAACCAATTCAGGAGAGTGAAATGATATCATGATGAGAAAATTTAGTATATGACAAGGAATAATCAATTTCCTATTAGCAAGTGCATCCATCAAGATGTTAGCTTCCCTATAGAAATTCATAATTTCAAAGGAAGAAAATTTATGAAGAATAGACAATATATGTCCCAACAAATAATTCAAGTGGTAGTTTTCAGAAGCCTTCCTTGATAGGGAATTAACCACCATTGACAAATCCTCATATCCTCATATCCTCATTGAGGTGATTCATCAATGGTGGTTAATTCCCTATCAAGGAAGGCTTCTGAAAAACTAATAGGCAATTGATTAGGGTTGAAGATTATATAGGTTTGATGGTTTACGGTATTGGGTTGAGGGTACAAGGTTGAGGGATTAGGGTTGAGGGATTAGGGTTGAGGGTAGAGGGTAGAAGGTTTAAGGGTTTAGGGTTTAGGGTTTAGGTTTGTTAGTTAAGGGTTGAGGGTAGACCATTTAGGGTATAGGTTTGAGGGTATGGGGTTGAAGGTTTAGGGTTTAAGGTTGAGGTTTGAGGGTTGAGGGATTAGGGTTGAGGGTTGAAGGTTGAGGGATCTTTTGATGCAAGTGAAATGTAGGCAAGCAATTGAAGGCCAGTGAATATTGGGGGAGGATTTTTTGTTCTAACACCCCTAATCCCTTAACCCTTAATCCCTGCTAGATTAGAATAATTAGGCACTAAATTAGGCATTAAAGCAGGCTCTAAAGCAAGCACTAAATTAGGCATTAAATTAGGTGCTAATACCAGCAAAAAACTTTTTGAAAATTTGGCACAAAACTCAGTGCTAAACTCGGCTCTAAACTCAACACAAAACTCGGCGCTAAACTCGGTGCTAACCTCGTCATTAAACTCAGCACTAAACTCGATGATAAACTCGGAGCTAAACTCAACGCTAATTTAGGCGCTAGTTTGCGCCTAATTTAGTGCCTACTTGTTCTTATTGGTGCAAAAATTCCAAAAATAGCGCCATCCCAATAAATAGTGCCGACTTTTTCAAAAAAATGGAGAAAAATACATTAAAACAATGGGTGGAAGCAAAAAAGGGAGCTAATCACAAGGATTTTTTGTAGTGTCTTAATCTAATTTATTATTGATTTTTATTTAAGGCTTCATGGTATTTAATAATATTTTACTTATATCTATTTGAATACATAAATTTCCATCCATAAAGATGAATGCAAGAACAAAATTCACTACCATCTTCAATATATTCAATAACTTCAATGAGATTTATTGAAATTTGATTACATAAAAGGATTTCATAGTTCTAATAATAAGTTATAAGATTCTACTCCAAACTTGACTTAATTGTATTGAAGAGTTCCTAAAGATGCACCCGTTAATTTTAACTTAAGTATGCCAACTCATGAAGCCTAGTCCCAATTTCTAATTTGCTAAAATAATAAGAATCTCAATTTATTTTCTTGCAAACTAGTAGAAAAATTTACCATATGAAGTGATTCATAATATCTTCTTAGAAGTACGATCCTCTTTAGATTTTTTATACATCACATATCTTAAGAAGCCTCTCTTATTTAGTTGTTCTTGACATACTATTTTTTTCATGAACACTGGTCCTTATTTCCAATTCACTGGATTAATCTAATATCCTAAACAATCCAAAACAATATAGATATAAAGGAAGGATTCTTTCTTAATTTTCCCCAATATAGTTTGATCCACTCTAAGACTAGTACAAGTTGTTAAAACAACTCGTAACCAACACATAACTATATGGCCACTAACAATATATTTCCCAAAATTCCCCCTCTTAGTTTGAACATGGTAAAAAATTTCACACTTTCAACTACAACCCAACTGTTGTGGCTCGTGATCTTGATTCAAAAAAGGCACCTCTCATCAATCTTTCTTGGTTTTCTCGCAGGATTACATAAGGAAATAACATGTACATATGAATAGAAATATCCATTGTTGTTGATAATGTTGGACTATGAGACCACTGAGAGGGGGGGTGAATCAGTGGTATGGAAAATTTAAAAACCTTGAATTAACCTTTCAAGAATTTGTCCTTATAAAATGTGTGTCTTGAACAATTTGACTATTTAGTGTAGCATCATATATGTAGAGCAGTCAAGCTTGTTTTAACATCAAGAACTTCAATTTGACTTAATCAGGTTTGTACCAATTTGTGCTCATGATATTTCAATGATACAATCATTCATTGATTGAATGCAACACCAGAACAATTTAAATGTGAAATACTTGAGCAAGAACAATGATAATCAAAAAAAGAAATCACACCATAACACAATTGTTTTCATGAGTGGAAAACCCTCTAGGGATAAAAAACCACTCGTAAAATTTCCTCACTAGCTTAATAAAAATGCCTCACTGGCTACAAAAATGCCTCACTGGCAACACAAGTCTCACTGGCTACCAAATGCCTTACTGGCAACATAAGCCTCACTGGCTGCAAAACATTTTCAATCATGAAGAAACAAACTATAGAGGGTTACTCTGTCTCTTTGAAAACCATCACAAATCTTAACACTAATACATCCTATGTCCCAAAGATTCATAAAAATGGAACCTTTAAAGCATAAAATATATCAGTTACTCTTCACTATTTTTGCATACAATTTTTTTTTAAATAGATTTTTGCATTTTTCTCAACAATTACTTATAGCATGATAATAACGATAAGTGCATTTCACATCTCTAGCTATGTGATTTCAACGTTATATTCAACCAACAAAAACACATTTCTAGAGATGATTTTATAAACTTTAAAGTTGCTCATAATTGAGCTCATAACTAAAAGAACCACCATATGGTGATAACTTCCACAATGATACATGTCATCGAAAAATTCCAATACAAGATGCACACCAATGTCGGTTTGGTTAAGACAACAAAAAAAGATCGACATTGTGCCACAAAATCGGGTATGCAAAACATTAAAGCAACAAACCCTAACCCACATTATCAATGCCTCGATCAAGTATAACAAATCTTTGCAAATTATCAAGAACCTGTGCCATGTAAATGCTAGGGTAACTCAAACCCAAAATAATTTTCTTTTCTTGCTTAGAAATTTTTTTTAAAAATATTAATCTTTTTCATCATATAACTGATTATGCAACTGTAAGAACAGTAACGACCAAGAAAGATATCACTTGAAAAATGATTTTCAAAATCCCAAATCTTGTGTTGTTCCCTCCTCAAATTGTGGCGATAAATAACTGTCTAGCTTCGAGCTTTAGTCTTCCCACTGTTCATTGCTTGAGTCGAGTTTTTCCAAATCAAAAACCTCATGATTACTCAGTATATTCAAAAATTTCCATTATCATTCAAACCCTAAGCTCGAGACCTTATTAACCAAGCTACAAACTTTGCAAAATAACACATAAAAATGCTTTATGCTCGATATACTCATGTCATCGAAAGTTATTGTTTTCCATAAAAGGGTCGGTAACCCCTTTATTCACAATGTTATTGTTTACTTGTTACAAGATGTCGATACCAATTGATCAAGTCCATTACTTTAAATGGGACCAAATATGATATGTGATCTATCACATTGAAACCAAAACCTTAATAACCCTTAACTCAAAATGGTGTCCACTTTATGCATAGTGAATAACTATATTGCCTTAGTTAACAATCAAGGCATGATATGCTTCTAGTTGATAATCAACACAATGATGAATACCACACCATTATGTGCCCAATACAATAAGCTCGAGAACCTTCTCAAAGATAATGAATGAAACATTATTATCAAAGCATTGTATTATTACTTTTGTTTATTGCAATAAAATTGACTTCATATACCTTGTGCAAAATAACCATCTTGTGAAACCTTTATACCTTGTGTCACAGGGTTTGAAAACTATGCCAAAACACTGTCAATGCTAACATGCTTGAATCAAACAACACAAATTACATATTGCCAAATATGTCACTTGAATGTGTGCCAAACCAATCTGACCATGTCTTCCATATGCAGTGAATTGCATAATTTTGTCTCATAATCCCTTCAATGAATGCCAATACTGTAAATGCCAAAACAACCCTTGAAATCAATGCCAAAACCAATGTCAAAGGGGTCAACAAACTCCCCCTTTGGCATTGATGTCAAACAACCTAGATGATCACCAATTTCACAGAATGCAAAAAAAATATGAACCTGTATGATCACCAATGCACTATCATAGCATCATCATATGAGCACCAAAAATAAACTCAGCAATACATCAATATACAGTGTGGAGCAACAAAAACTAATTTTTGCAAATATAAGCAATATAAATCTGCATATATGATCAGCAGATTTTGCAAATATAATCATTGAATCTACATATAAATTTCAAATTTTCTCCCCCTTTTGACAACAATGCCAAAGGTCAAAGGGGTGAGTAAGCATCAAAAGACCACCAAGTACTTGTCAAAGAACATCAATTTGCTTGCACATGGGCACAAAAAAACATCAGATCCAAATGGATAAGACCAAAAAGAGCTCAACACAATGATATAAAGATCTACTATAGTATCAAAATGCCACTATGTTGAACATATAACCCAGGGATGTAGAATATGTGTGAAAACTCCCCCTGCAAAAGAGTTCTAGACAAAGGAAGCAACAGTCATCATGTCTACAATACCGTCAACATACTAAATGGACTATCATAGAAAGGCAATATACAAACCATTGTCACTATGTTCCATTGACACAATAAGAGCATATAAGATTGCAAAAAGAATGCATGGGCATATCAATACTATTGACAAACTGTGATTGATATCAATCAATTTCCTGTTTATTTCTTGTATTGAACACCTCCATTGAAAGAAGAATTGAGCACGAGACTCCATGTCAATATTTTTCAAGAGCATATTAGTGTCACCACATGCAAGGAAGATTTCTTCAAGATACAACCATCAAACAGAAAGCATTGTATTCTAGGTCACGAGTGCAAGAGCACAAACTATGAGTGAGAATCAATGTGACACTGTCATGACAACACCAATCTGGCACTAAAACAAATATCATTACATATCATAATATTGTATCCTGCTATTATCAGCATGTTATCATTGTCACTCTCAAGGCAAGAAATATTGTTCAAGAAGATTCAATTGAACCACTGTGACTGAGAAAACACTATGTAGGTATTATGTTAGTGATTCACAGTGATTAAGATACATGCTTCTCATTGAGCATTACTACATAATGCCACACAACCAAAAATGATCCAAGTTTATATAAACACAAGAGCAAATACTTCCATAGTGATACGATATTGTCCATTGAAGATCAAGTAGCACATTACTTACTATCCAACCACTTTCATTAAGGAATATCACTATCAAGAAGATTATGCAAGATCATCATCATTATCGACACATAGCCAACAAATCAAAGGTTCATCTGCCACTGTTACCAAGGCTAGAACAAAAATATCATGCCATTATCCTTGAAAACAATGTTCAACCACATACCTATCACTTCCAATCAAGCATTGTTGACATATTCAAAGCAGGTGCATGCTACTACAAGCAAGTACTATGTCAAGCCAATGGTGAAATGTGATCACTTGGAAAATGTATGACCAACTATATCAAATTACCAAGCACTAATTCAAACTGCAAAAGAAATGTTCACCAAGCCATCAAGGTTTGTCTCAAGCCTATCCCCCTGTCAAAAACTTTGTAAATCATAAAGCAAAAACCTGTAATTATTGTCCAACATTGTATTAGGTAGAACAAAATAAGAATCACAAGATAATGAACTTCAGGACTGCAATAAGAAACCATAATACAATTCCTTCTGTCATCAATGAAAGTACCAATGTTTTTTGAAATGAAGATCATCACTGTCCAAGATCACTACATTATTCAAACAAATGTTTACTCCTTATATTGTCGAGCAAAACAATGACTTTATCAAAAACATATGCAATCAACTGTCAAAATTGTCTTTTGAGACTTCAAAAACTTCACACAGTATATACTAGTGTATACTATTCAAGCAAATAACTCATTTGAATCACCTTATTACTGTCACATGTTCATCATTGGAACTTGTAAAGACAAAAAAAACCATATTTCAGATATGCCACAAAAACACTTGTGGCCTACAGCACTGCAAAGATAGAACCATAAACCCAATGCAACTACCAACCACAGGGATATAAAATGATACTTGAAATGCAGCCTGAGACCACACATAGATGATTTAGTGAAGATAAATATGAGGAAGATCATCCATTCTCTCCCTCAACTAACCAACCATTTTCACACATTTTGTTTCTTGCAAATTATAAATTTGTTCCCTTGAGTTCTTGAACCTGCAGCAACAATTTCACCTATTTTCTTTCTAATCTCACATCCAAGAGCATGAAAAAGAATATAAAAACCCTAATCACATATTTGGGTTATGCTTAGGAGATTATGCTTGAGACCTTCTGCATAGTACACATCCTACAAAGACAAGTTATCATTCAAAGATACAATACCTTTCCCTATGATCTGAATACAATCATCATTTCCAAACCATACTAAGCCACCATCACAATATTCAAATTTGAGAAAGTGGCTTTTATCACCTATCATTTGGTGTGAGCACCCACTATCTAAAATCCGCACATTTTTCACCTTGGAATGTAAGGCTATTTGGTTAAACACACCTTCTGTCTTTTCATCAATCTTCTTTGGCTTCCAAATCAACTTTGTTTTAGCATAATTAAAAAATGTTTTGGAAGAGTTATTTGGTTCCTTTTGTTGTACAAATTTGTTGGGCTTATAACCCTTTGCTACATATCTGAGATTTCCACTTTATGTGTTTGAACTCCTTTTAGACATAACTGATGGCTTCAAATATTTTTCATATGTCACATTGTCATGTTGAGATTTACCAGAATGAGAGCAATGATCTTCCATAAACCCAAGGCCTATTTTGTCTTTATGATATCTTTTTTAATCTATAAGATCTGCTAGTTTGTTACTACTATCACACATGTCAAGTTCTTTCCTCAAGTCAACAACTTTTGCCTCTAAAGTGCAGCATTATTTTTCTTTGATTTCTAACTGCATTTTAGTAACTTCTAGTATTTCAATTTGAAGTTTCAGATCAGCAATTTTCTTTTCAGAATTATTCACCTAATTTACCAGTTTTTTAGTGTCTTGTTGAACCTAATTCTTCTTCATCACAACCTCCTCTTTGAGTTTCTTAATTTCTCTTAGAGCACATTTCAACTCACACTCAAAATCTATCTCAAGTTCAGATTGTTCTGCAATTTCTTCATTATGATCTTGATTTGGATTAATGATTGTCATAAATAGAGTTTCTTCTCCTTCATCAATGGATGCATTTGTACCACTGTCTGTTACATCAACAATCAGACTTTTCTTCTTTCTAAAAACACTTTTCTTTTTAAAATTATTTTGTTTTTTCTTTCCATGTCTACTATTTACTTCTTCATCAATTTCAGAGTCCTTGTTAGGACATTGAGCAGCATAATGCCCAATCTTTCCACAATTAAAACATTTAAAAGGTAGTTTCCCTCTATACCTACCAAATCCTCTTTTCAGTTTGCTCACAAGGACAGACTCATTGTCATCCAGTTTCTCTGGATCAAAGTTTATGTCATTATCCTTTTTCACAAACTTAAAGGCAACTTCTTTTGTAGTGGGATTTTCAGTACACATTCTCATTTCGTAGGTTGTGAAGACACCATGTAGTTCATCAATAGTGAGTTTATTTAAATCTCTTTCTTCTACAGCATAGATTTTAGGATCATATTTAGTTGATAATGACCTTAATACCTTTTTAACAACTTCACTTTCTTCTAAAGTTTCACCAAGACCACGAATTGAGTTCACAACTTCTTGAACTCTTAAAAGGTAATCAGCTACCTTCTCTTCCTCGCTCATCTTTAGGCCTTCAAACTTGGCTCTGAAAGATTGTAATTTAGCTTCTTTATCTTTTTCATCACCTTCATAATACTAGACAATTTATCCCAGATAGACTTTGCACTGTTATAGTCCATGATTTTAACCAGCACATCATTAGTCAACCCATAGCAAATGGCATTTGCAGCCCTAGCATCATTTTCATATGATTTTTTTTGGTCTGCAGTAGAGGGTGTTGATGTGGCAGTGCATTCATTTTCAATAGCATACCAAACCTCATAACCAAGAGAAGTTATATGACGTTTCATTCTAAATTTCCAAAAAGCATAGCGAGTACCATCAAATAATGGTGCTTTGGAGGTAGAAAGATCTTCCTAATTTTCCATAACTAGTACTCTGTTACTAGGAACCCTTTAAGTTTGTTAGACTTTTTGGCAAGGGTATGGCTCTGATACCACTTGTTGGAGTACGATACCACTGAGAAGGGGGGTGAATCAGTGGTATGGAAAATTTAAAAACCTTGAATTAACCTTTCAAGAATTTTTCCTTATAAAATGTGTGTCTTGAACAATTTGACTATTTAGTGTAGCATCATATATGTAGAGTAGTCAAGCTTGTTTTAACATCAAGAACTTCAATTTGACTTAATCAATTTTGTACCAATTTGTGCTCATGAGATTTAAATGATACAATCATTTTTTGATTGAATGCAACACCAGAACAATTTAAATGTGAAATACTTGAGCAAGAACAGTGATAATCAAAAAAAGCAATCACACCATAACACAATTGTTTTCATGAGTGGAAAACCCTCTAGGGATAAAAAAACCACTCACAAAATTGCCTCACTAGCTTAATAAAAATGCCTAACTGGTAGAGCCTCACTGGCTACAAAAATGCCTCACTGGCAACATAAGCCTCACTGGCTACCAAATGCCTCACTGGAAACATAAGCCTCACTAGCTACAAAACATTTTCAATCATGAAGAAACAAACTACAAAGGGTTACTCTGTATCTTTGCAAACCATCACAACTCTTAACACTAATACATCCTATGTCCCAAAGATTCATAAAACTAGAACCTTTAAAACATAAAATATATTATTTAGTCTTTACTATTTTTGCATACAGTTTTTTTTTTAAATAGATTTTTGCATTTTGCTCAACAATTACTTATAGCATGATAATAACGATAAGTGCATTTCACATCTCTAGCTATGTGATTTCAGCATTATATTCAACCAGCAAAAACATATTTCTAAAGATGATTTTATCAACTTTAAAGATGCTCATAATCGAGCTCATAACTAAAAGAACCACCATACAGTGATCTAACTGCCACAATGATACCTTTCATCGAAAACTTCCAATGCAAGATGCACACAAATGTCGGTTTGATTAAGACAACAAAACAAGATCGACATTGTGCCACAAAATTGGGTATGCAAAACATCAAAGCAACAAACCCTAACCCACATTATCAATGCTCAATTAAGTATAACAAATCTTTACAAATTATCAAGAACTTGTGCCATGTAAATGCTAGGGGTACTCAAACCCGAAACAATTTTCTTTTCTTAGAAAAAAAAAACATTTATCTTTTTCATCATATAACTGATTATGCAACTGTAAGAACATAAACAACCAAGAAAGATATCACCTGAAAAACAATTTGCAAAATCCCAAATCTTGTGTTGTTCCCTCCTCAAATTGTGGCGACAAATTGTCTAGCTTCAAGCTTCAGTCTTCCCATTGTTCACTGCTCGAGTCGAGCTTTGTCAAATCAAAAACCTCATGATTACTCAGTATATTCAAAAATTTCCATTATCATTCAAACCCTAAGCTCAAGACCTTATTAACCAAGCTGCAAATTTTGCAAAATAACACATAAAAATGTTTTATACCCGATATACTCATGTCACCGAAAGTTCCTGTTTGCCCTAAAAGGGTCGATAACCCCTTTATTCACAATGCTATCGTTTACTTGTTACAAGATGTTGATACCTGTTGATCAGGTCCATTACTTTAAATGTGACCGAATATGATATTGGATCTATCACATTGAAACCAAAACCTTAATAACCCGTAACTCAAAATGGTGCCCACATTATGCATAGTGAATAACTATTATTGCCTTAGTTAACAATCAAGGCATGATATGCTTCTAGTTGATAATCAACACAATGATGAATACCACACAATTATGTGCCCAACACAATAAGCTTGAGAACCTTCTCAAAGATAATGAATGAAACATTATTGTCAAAGCATTGTATTATTGCTTTTGTTTATTGCAATAAAATTGACTTCATATACCTTGTGCAAAATAACCATCTTGTGAATCCATTATACCTTGTGTCACAGGGTTTGAAAACTATACTAAATCACTGTCAATGCTAACATGCTTGAATCAATCAACACAAATGCCATATTGCCAAATATGTCACTTGAATGTGCCAAACCAATTTGACCATGTCTTCCATATGCAGTGAATTGCATAACGTTGTCTCATAATCCCTTCAATGAATGCCAATACTATAAATTCCAAAACAACCCTTAACATCAATGCCAAAACCAATGTCAAAGGGGTCAACAGATAAGTGCTACTCAATCTCTAATAGCATAGGAAATTTCCATTGACACTAGAAATGGAATATTGGTGTTATATTCCCCCCACAATGTGAAATTTTTAGTTATTAAAAGATATAGAAAATAGAAGCGCACACCACAATAGAAAAATAAACACCACCAAAGTTGTTAAGAAACCTCATCATTGGGGACTGATGAGAGGATGTTGATTGCCCTCCTTCCTCCATTGCCTCCTACCTCCAAGATTAATGTATTTATCGATGATTGAGCATGTAGAATATCCACCCTAGTTTATGGATCAATCTCATGATATCATCATTGACAATTATTACATGTTCAACACGCCTTACATGGCTTTATCATTCTCCCTTAGCTTCAATTCCTTGTATCCTTTGTATGCAACCATTTCAAAGGGGCATATATTACCATTAATGTTCCTTCTTAATTGTGATTGCAATGATGGCATTAGTGATCATTTTCTAGTTCTAGATGCAGATTTATCAAAATTTTAGATGGAATGTTTCACTTTTTTCATTTAGTTAGAGCCCTTATCATGTTGTCTATAGAGTTATTTCTTTATACATGGTTGGAGTCCCTTAGTGCCTTGCTCTACATAGCCAAAACCCTTTTCCACTTGGTCAAAGTCCTTCCATATTTCCACATAGTTGGAGCCATACCACTTTTTGCTTAGACAAAATCTAGTTTCCTTCTCATTTTTACTTTTACTATATTTTGGAGACAATTATTTTTATGCTGTTGTAGTTAGTGCCTATTTTAAATGTGCAATAGATGTTACTTATTGCTTTCTTTAAAAAAAAAATTGCAGGTATCTAATGGAACACTCATTGTGATAAGAGTTTAAGAATCATCATCAATTCCCATATTCTTTGAGCATATTGGTATCCTTTGAGTATTTTAAAAAAAAAATTATTTCTAGGTTGAGTTCTTGTTTAAGTTTGACATGCATCCTCATAGTAGTTTGCATGCAAGTCAAAGTGGGAGCAAATTGTAATGTGAAATTTGTACACACATGCCCTTTCTCTCATGTTTAGATAAATGATGACTACATTGACCTTTATGGATTGATTAGTATGCAAGATAATGTATTTTGCATAGAAGTTGGTAAATAGCATTATCCTAGCCTATCCCCATCATCACTAGGATTTCGCGTCGACTCAACATCTAACCATTCACCACCCTAGTGTAGATCCATATGTGCAAAGTTGACCCAAGTTTTTCTTGCACATGTCTCTAAATTGTGAGCCTTCAATTTTGAATTTCTTATTTTGGGCCCACATTTCCTTCCCTTAGTAACCATTATGAACAAACTAAAGTGCAACTTATTTCAAATTGCATGCTAGGATGGAATATTTAAGGACTAATCCTAATTAATTTAAAATATTTTAGATGAAGTTAGGATTATCACCGAAGCATCATAACATTATCATAGATTATTGTAACTACAGCATCTTTTTGCATCATCTTAGGCGTACTACATTATTGCTTATTATCTTAGATCATTGTTCCAAAGTCACTGCATCAATTTTCCTATGGTTTTGACTAAGGGGAGAATAACCCTCACTTAGCAAGTTCTCTTGAATAGTGTTTGTAAACACCATTTTCCTATATTCAAATCATAAACAGACACGTGGGTGAATATCAATTACTAGATTTTCACCGGTTCATTTTCATGGGTGCAAGTTCAAGTCCACATACTAGTTCACTTCCACATGCATGACTATCAATTCCACAACTATAGATTTGAACAAAACCAAATCATAACTAATTTATAGATTTTGAACTAATCATCTAAACAAAACTCTAATTCATAGTATATTAACAAATCAATTCCTAAAAACATTTACAATATATTTTATTATCAAAACTCAAACTAAAATATTACATTTAACCTATATAATTTCTATTATCAAAATTTATATTTAACTATCCCAATTCCAACTTATATAGTTGTTTAATTATTTTGTTTATTTATTTAATCTAAAATGTCTATAAAAGTGTGATTGATTCTCTTCAATCCAGTTTTAATTTTATCCTAGATTCTTTTTATGCAGAGTTCCTTTATTTCCCTGCAACCCTATATCATAGGGATAGAGTAATAAGTCTCTTCAATCTAAGACCACTTTTCAGTGGCATTAAATTTGGTGTCATAATTTGGTAGGGTATTCCATGGCCCACCTGCAGGAGGATAGACTGCTTTTGCAAGTATTACAGACATGGGAAGGTGAGCCAAAGCTTTTGGCCCTCAATGACTGCTGTGGGGAGTGAGGACCCTCTTCATTTATTCCATACCGTACATCCACTCATTTGGGAGTTCCCTATTTTGTTCCCTCCATCGCTCCCCTAACAGTCAAAGCAATGAATGAAAGGTTTTAACATCAATTGTTAAACATAATCATGTGCTCATGTGTCACATTTTTTAATTGAGACAATGAACATCATTTTGACCTATCAAAGTCATTTTTATGTAGCAAATTGATTCATAGTAAGAAAAATCTTTGTCATCGATCAAGATCCAAACATGTCATTATTATCCAAGGAAATTTAGGCCCTCACCTAGTCTGTTACCAGCACATGGAACATCATAGCATATACCCATTTTTCAACAATGAATAGAAATATACCAACCGTACAGAAATGGGTTTCCTTGATGCTACACAGAGAATAAATAAATAACAGATTCCATGATTCAAAGCATTAAAAGTGGGTGGAGAAGCATAGGGTTATAGAGCTTCACAGAGAAAGGCAGTGACTGGTGAAGAGTAATACTTGCAACTTAGGATAGTTGGTTTGCCAGTTGTTATCCCATGGTTAGAGAGGTTTGCTCTTATTCAATCAATTACACTATGTGCTTTGTGGGTTTATTGATATCATCCATTAGTGCTTGGCAAATGGTGTTTTTTGTATCATAACCCATCAAGTGATTGGTTTCTGGTAATGATGATACCATTTGCTAATTTAGTGGCTGTTTTAAGTAGCGTCTTTGTTTTTGGATGTACTGGTTGTAAGACAAATTTTGGCATTTTTGGCTTCTCAATTTGTTTTCAGGGCTTTGGATGGCCTCTTGGACTGGAGACTGTTAATATCAGAGTGAAGATAATGGATGCCATAAGAGCCATGGAGAGAACTCCATTCCATTTGACCACACCCAGTTCCTCTTCACTGTCTTCATCAAACCTTGACACAGAGGTGGGGATCTTATCAATCTCTTGATTAAAAGCATCAGTTAACTTCAGTTTTTGAAACATTGTGGCAAAAAGCTGCTGGATAGAGTTTTAATGGAAGGAGGACTCAAAGATCACATTCATTTGACAATATATTGAGCTTAGGGATTTTGTTGATGCTATTTTTTTGTTCTCTGTTTGAAAGCTGCTTCTTTTCTTGTGTATTTATTCATTTGTAAAAATTAGAACTGAGATTTTTTTCATTTTATTTGATACTTGTATTTGGAGGCAGTCTAGTACATCATTTTTTGCAGAGAGGACCACTACTCTTGGGAATCTGATAGGCATTACCCCCACTCAACACACAAGTGGCAATGCTCATTCAGAAGAGATTAGGTGGATCAGTACAAATGGGAGGAGAGCTAAGAATAATGGCAAGTTGAGGAGTTGGAGGTTGCTGATTGGGTGCACAGATATGAATATTGATGAAGGTGCAGTTAGCAAAACTGATAATAACAATGCACCTTCCCTCAGGGATTTACTGGAAGCACATAGAAATGCCAGACCAGGAGAGGAAAATGTTTACATCAATGTAATGTATGAGGCCTCTGAGTTGGAGATTACTCCTCTTTTGTTGGGTGGTCAGGGTATTCCAGAGAGTTTGAATACTAGGGGATTTTGTGCTAGTGGTATGCCATCAACTGAGGACATTTCTGTCAATGGGAGCATCTTGAATATTCTTGCAGAGAACTGAGCAAAGCACAGCAACCTTTGATATACAAGTGCAAATCATATGCCATAAAATGATTTTATTTGTTTGGAAACTTTATGTTATTCTATGCAAATTTTAAGAGTGTATACAAACATATGCTTATGCATATTTGTTATTTGTGCATAGATGTGTATAAATATGTATATATATACCCACATATGTGGATGTTATGTGCATATAATATATATATTTTAAATAGAAATTTTTACTTTTCAGAAAATATTTATTCTGAGTTGTTAGTATTATTTTTTTAAATAATAGAGTTTTTATAAATATTTTTTTGTAAGTTTTAATTTCAAATAATATTATTAAGACATTTAGTTGAAGTAGATTGTGAAGAAAGTTGATGCTTCTTTTATTTATGTTATATCTAGATCTAATGTTAATAAATTAAATTAACTTTAAAAAATAAGAGTTGGAGTGTTGAATAATTAAGAGAGTAATATTATTGCTAGAAGTTTTTGGATTCGATTGTGTCACTATTTTTACATCAACATTTCGGATCACACTTTGTGATCCATCATCAGGATGAAGAAGAGAGCATAAGGAGTAAAAATGAATAGTTGCAGATCTAGCAATGCATAAAAAGGTTGTGAAAGAGGGAGGAGAGAAAAGGAGGGCACAAGAACCAAGACAACAAGATAAGCAATGAGAAAGGAAAGTGAAGAAAGAACCATAAAAAGATAAATTAAAAAGTTAAAAATTATTAAAAGAGAGAAGAAGCAAGTAAAATTAAAAGCAAGAGATAGAACTATATAATAAGTATACTTAAAATAAATTAAAATATGAAAGGCTATGTATAAGTTATACATATAATATGATAAAATATAAGCCAGGCTAAGAGAGTAATGTGTTTATATGTTTTTGGTGTGATGTTGATTTTTACCTTGTTAATTGACTATTGTGATAACAAAAAAGTTGGAATCTAGGACATGGATATAGAACAAAGATCAAGAATATGTGACTTGTGTACAAAACAAAGATTACAAATAAACAATAAAGTTGCTCTAAGGTTTCTACTATGGATATGCTAGCATTGTGTGACTTTATCATGAATTAGGTTGCATTGTGTGACCTAGTCTAATTGTTTCTAGTTGGATATTATTAACGAGAGCTCTTGCAATTTGTTCACTTGTGTCTTTTGTATCTATCAATAAGAAGAGATTGTTCTAAAAAGCATAGTGGAGATGTTGTAGGATGGAGAGAAGACTTCTTGTCTTGATAAAAAGGAAGCCCATTAAGTGTTGTGTAAATCTAGAAGACATGCCAAGCAAGAATACGATCATGATTCAACTAAGATTGAGACTAATGATCTTGTCATGAATTTGGACTTTCTCTTTAGTATTCTTCATGTTGCTTCATGATCCTTATGACCTTGGATATGCCTCCAAATATATCTCCTTAGTTGCTCAATTTGAGATTCTTAGCGCACAGGCTGATGGGATAGTGATTATATTTTGAAAACAATCAACCTACGGTGAAGCTTGAATTTTGAAATGGATTGACTAGGTCATGCCTGCAATTGAGTCCAAAGACTAGGTTGTGCCACATGGTATAGTCCCTACTGGAAAAATTTGTGAATTGTGAATGGTGGGGGTTAAGGTGATATGTAGTGATGATTGGTTGATGGGATATGTGGTAAGAATTGGTTTGTGTACCAAACAAGTCAAATTGAAGACTATAATCATGCATTTACATCTATGCAAAGTGGCATGAAACCAAGGTGTAAATCCTATACATTTTGTCCCCACTTTAGTTTGCAAGAAAATCTACATGAACATGTCTGTTGTCAAGAAAAATATCTCAAACTTGCTCCCAATGTTAGTATATAAGGAATATAGTTTTCAGGCTATGAAACATAAAATCTAAATTTCTAGGCTATAGACTTTATTTTTGGACAAAATAAAAAATTTAGACTGTTAACCTCCAAAAGTTAAATTTCTTGCATTGGAAACAGAAAAACATATAGAGCATAGAAAAGAGTTGTAAGAGGGAGTTACACTTGTTGACCAACTTCTAATGTGTTATAACACATCATCTTTGAATGAAGATGATGAAGTGAAACTGGTGAGTGGATTATGATGTGCTTGTGACAGGTGGAAGGAATATGTTATTTTTATCTTGTGAACTCATCTTCAGATTGGGATGTTAGTTTCCTAGCTAGGTATTTGAGTGAGACTTAACGGGTGGTTTTAGCTCATGGTTTTGTAATTACCATTTGATGGTTTCACATATTATTTCTTTATTTATAGTATTCTTGAGATGGAGGTAGTGAATTTGTAGGTATTGTTTACTACCAAAATTACTCTAGATCTCTAGTAGGTGATACTCCTAAAAAAGGCTTGCTCTTTAATTTATTGTAACCAGGTTTAGATTACTAAATAATACATTGAATTGTTTTAGAGTGTGGGGTTTTTCTCCCAATAGGGTTTTCCCCATGTACACGTGTTGTGATATAACTATTCTTATGTTTTATATGTGTTTCTCTTTTTTGAAAATGTAAAGATCTAAGTTTTGTAGATTACTCTCTTCTAAGGTTAGTTTATGAAGTGTTTATATATACTTTGCTTCCTTTCACATGTCAAAGTAAAAAATAAAGAAATAAACAAGCATTTGGCCCCTTTGTCCCTACTATGTAGCAAATGTCCATTAGGCATGTTATATTGTCAATGGAAAGCAAAAATTAGTGAATTACTATATATAAATGGAGAATATAATTAGTGACGATATGCCCCTTGAATTGTATGCACCATGATAGAGTGCCCACAAATCAAAGAGGAAAGAAAAATAAAGGTAAAACGATATATGGAAATTATGATAGAAGGAAGTTGGAGCGACACACACACACACATACATATGTATATATACATCAATTTGCATATGTATGTATGTGTGTGTGTGTGTATGTATGTATGTATGTATGTATGTATGTATGTATGTATGTACGTACGTATGTATGTATGTACGTACGTACGTATGTATGTGTGTGTGTATGTGTGTATGTGTGTGTGTGTAATTGAGGATGATAAGTAAAGTGATTTGATACAACATGCATGTAGCATAATTTTACCTATTTTGTGAAATTGGTGTCTTCTAAAGTGTATGAAGGATGTCTCCAATGCTACTCCTGAAAAGAGCAAGTATGAGCACATAGACCAACAAAAGAAACAATAACTTGCACCCCAAGTGGCAAGATGGAGCAAGATCAAGTGAAAGTGTTGACATTCCTATGAACTTGAAATGAAGAAAAATAGGGGGTTTTTTCCCAAAATGGAAAGGTGGATCCAAAGAGGGAAAATGGGTCCTACTTCTCTAATTTCATTAGGAAATGAGATCCTCACAAAGAATTGACTAACAACCCTTAGGTGAATCAACCCTTTGTGGGGATCTTCATATTTCCTTTTTCTATTTAGGATGGGGGTGAAAGTTCACCGGGCACTTTTGGGAGAAAGACTAAAAATAGCAAATCAACCTAATTATGCCAAACTAAACTCGAAACGACAATATTAAACTCAAAATAAGCAAAACCATAAATTAATTTGCAAATCTAAGAAGGGAAGAACTATGTTTACCAGCCACCAAAAGTGAGTTTTCAAACGCTGACTGGGATTCATTCACCCATGGGCAAATGGGCCCAATGTCATGGTTTTTTTGTAACTTTCGGGAGCCTCTAACACATATGTGAACCTTCCAATTTGTCTAGGTGGCAATGTCGGAATGTCAGAAATAACTTTTCTAGGTGAGTTTTTATGAGATGACAATAATTTTGACAACTTTTGCAACATGTCAACTTCTTCAAATTTGCTCTTTAAGAGATCTTCAAGCTTTCTTCCACCTAGATTTGCAAACACAAGGTAAGAGGGAAAAATTGTTTGTTTTGGGTGAATGGGGGTTTGCCTTGGTCAAACCCTATTTTGGTAATCAAACTTTGAAATGAATAAAAGCATGAAAGAAGGAATGAAGAATGAACAAAGTTATGTTACCACTCAACAAACCCTTAGATAAGCCCTTGAATGAAGGTTTGCAACTTGCATGAAATGGCTTCAATGGATGTGGATCTTGAACTTTGAACCTTGCTTGAAATAGTGTTTTGAATGTTTGACTTGATCATGAAACCTACATCACAATGTTAGCTCCAAAAACATGCATGATGCAAGAAGACTTTGACATGGCGAATGGGTCTTGATTGCTGCAATAAAACTCTAATAAATCCACCATTGGATTCCTTTAATCACTTGTGAAATTCTCTTGAAATCATATAAATTTTCTAGCTTGAAAAATCTAGATTGCTTAGATGAAACTTAGTGAAATAACCGTGTATTTATAGGTATGTATCCTTAATTTCCTGAAATTCAAATATCACAAGCTAACATTGAATTACAAATTTGAATATGTTAAAATACCACCAAAAACATAATTTAAATTTGGGTCCTAAGGTTTAGGGAGGATGCCCATGGGCGAATGGGTCCTAGGTCCATAAACCTAGGACACACATTGCTCAATGTGGAGTGTTAAGTTTAGGCATTAATTGATGTCAGGTTTCCCCTTCAAAAAATGTAATTAAATGTGCTTGTAAATGAATTATAGGTCCAATTAAGACATAATTAAGCTCAATTAATTAAGGGATCCCTAAATAAGTGTGAAAGTGTAAAGGCTACACTTTACAACACTAAATTAAGGCACAATTAATTTTATTTTAACTAGGAGGGCCCAAACAAGTGAGAAAATGTAAAGGGATACATTATTATACACTACATTTAGCCCCCACTTTAGTAAGAGGATGACCTTGCATCAAACTCACACTAAAGTAAACAATCAAAACATATGTATGCAACAATGAAAAGATACTTAATCATATAATGCCAAAGACTTAAAGGAAGGTCAAAATAAAAAGGGTGGATCAAGCCTCAATTGTCCAATACGATGTGGAACACACCTCGATCGTTTGTCCATAAATATTTTCATGTGGAACTCGTTATCCACTATGTAAACAACACGCACACTCACATGGGCTAGTGAAACTCTGGCTATCCACTAAGTGAGCCCCCAAGGGTGACAAATGAGAGAATCTTAATAGGCTCCCATAGCATACCAAAGCTATACCTCTAATAACTTTAATAAGGCACCACAAAATAAACATAAACTTCAAGCTCCATAAGGCTTAACAAGCTGCATAATTCCAAGCACCTATGAACAAACAAAGTAAGGCTCCACAGACAAGAAAAATTTGTTATGCTTGGTGGCCATGAAAAAAGGTTCGAGCTGGAAGAGGATATTCTTGCTTAGACCCATAATCCTAAGGGGGTTTACTCTGTTGCTTCTGGTTATCAGGTGTTATTGGCTCAGAAGCTAACTGGGGCAGAGGTTCATTGGTGGAAAAGGGTGTGGAATAAACTCTCGTGGCCTAAATGCAACTGCTTTGTTTGGACTTTGGCTTGAAATAGGTGCTTGACCTGGGATAACATTCATAAACGGGGATTTCAAGGACCTTCAATTTGTGTTTTGTGTGGGGGAGCGGAAGAGGATTCTTCGCATTTGTTCTTCTGGTGCCCCTTTGTTGTGCAGCTTTTGCATTGGTGGTGGGAGGTGTGGAAGCTTCCTTGTATTCATGCGTGCTCTTTGGTTGAATTTTGGGATAGTATGGGAAGACCTCCTTCTATGGCTTCCTTTTTGCAGGAAGTTTGGTTCGTGGACCCTACCTTTCTGCTTTGGCAGATTTGGCTGGAGCGGAACCGCCAAATTTTTCGTGATCAGAAGTTGGTGGGTTGGCAAGTTTGGATGCGTATGCTAGGAATGGTGCAGGAGTCAGTTCTAGCTAAATGTGATGTGGTTTTCCCCTTGGAGAGAGGTGATGCTAAGTTAGTGGCCAGACTGGGTCTTCAAGAAATTCATTCATCTTTTGTCAGTTCCAGGAACTATAGGCATGGGAAAAAGAGGGTTCAACGGGTTGGAAGGTGGTTACCTCCTCCCAATGGATTTTTAAAGATCAATACTGATGGTTCTTCTAGGGGAAATCGTGGGCCTGCTGGAATTGGTGGGGTTGGCAGGGACTTAGTTGGGTCGGTGATTTTTCTGTTCTCTATACATGAGGGGGTGAAGACTATTAACTTCATGGAGGGTCTGGAAATTCTTCATGCTATTGAGAGGGCCCTTGCTTTGGGATGGAGAAAGGTTATATGTGAAGCTGATTCACATATTTTGATTAATCTCTTGAATGAGCGAAAGATATCTGATATAAATTGGCAGTTGGCTTCGATGGTTCAACGGATTCTTCAGGTTAGTTCTCGGATGGAGGAGGCATCCTTTGTTCACATCCCGAGGGAGTGGAATCGTGCTGCCGACTACTTGGCCAAATGGGCCTCTGAGCATGATAGTGGTTGGAAGGTTGAGGATTGGGATCAGGTTAACCCTGAGCTGCATCTGGATTTAGAAAGGTTCTTGGAGGAGGATAGGAGGATACATGGGGATAGTTGATGTTGTTTTATGCTGTGGGGTTTTCGCCTTGTTTTCTGGGGCTAGGTCCCTTGGTTATTATTGTAATGCTCTTTTCTGATTTCTAATAAAGTTTTTACCCCTTTGTTTTCAAAAAAAAAAGAAAAAGGGTTCAAGCTTCACAAGGTTAGCAAGGTGCGTTATGCTAAACACTTAATGAACAAAATGAAAATAGACATGTTCAAGGGGGGATTTTTCTTAGTTCATGAAAAGTCTCAACTTTGGGAACATCATGCCTAATGTCTCCAAGAGAGGACAAGTCTATGATAAAAGATTCGCAACTTAGGGAATGCAACGTGTAGCATCACCACTAAGAGGAAAGTTGTGTGCCAAGAAAGGTCACACTCTTGGAGGACATCAAACCCAATGACACTACCAAGAAAAAGACGCATCACAAGAAGATCGCTCAATGAAAAATAAGGAATGTCAAAAAAAAAAAAAATTAATGCCAATGTATGCCCCCACTTTAAAGAAATTGCTAAACACAGTGTTCTAAGCAATTACTTTAAAGTAGCAAATAATCAATGCTAACAATAAAGAAGACATGAGAGTTTATTTGGAAAGCCCTATTCCAAGTCATATGTTTCCAAATGAAGCTACATCATGAAAAAGAAGGGGTTACCCCCAAAATGAAATCCCAAAACACAGAAGGGATCCACGAATTCAGGGTCAGTGTGTCTTTGTTACAATGATATTATAGAGCTCAGAAACGTCATCATTCCCCAAATACTTGTAGAATTGGAAGAATGACACATAGAGAGTGAAAACAAAGAAAAAAAATCTGGTCAACATGGAAGAGACCTAAATGTCTCAATGCTTAGTGTCATCCCCAAAATGAAAACACAAAAGACAAAAGCAAATATAAAGGTTTACGACATATAGATGAATGTAGGTAGAAATAGAGGAATGAACATGACGACACATCAAAAAAATAGTATAGGGGATCACATTATGCACATGCAATCACACAAGAAAAATAAAGACAAGACTAGTAAGGCACATGCAATTCAACCTATAGTAGGTCGTCTACATTCCAATCTTGTTCAGTATATGCGGAAGGCAGACAACTAGCCAAAGGGATAAGGTCAAGTGCCAAACTAGGACAAGCACCAAGTTCAACACTCTCTTTAGGAGGATCATCATTTAAGCTCATGAAAGAGGAAAACAATAAATTTAACGTTTTATGCACTTCCTCATCAATTTTAGTAGTTTCATTATCATCATCCAAGTTAATCACAATACCAGGTCTAATGATAATATCCATAGAAGCTTGTTGTTGTTTATGTTGCGGAGGAGGTTAAGAATTATCATGCATTGCATGAGGTAAGTTTGGATTTTGATTTTGATTCACCTTTTGTTTTGACTCCATTGGGAAATTCTTCTTATAAAGATACTATTTTGGGTTCTAAGTGGAGATCTATTACGAAGATGAAGGAATCCTCTCTCTTCTTCTAGTCCTCGTCATTCAAATTGTGATCCTTCTCCCTCTCATTCTCAAGGAATGTTGAAATCCCCTAACAAGTTTATTTCTTCTCCACCTAATGGTAGGCAGAGATCAAGATCTTCATCAACTAGTTCAAATGATTGTTTGAGCAATGAACAATTTGTTTCCACTTATATCCATTTTGAGTTTTGCCACAAGAGGGTGACAATATCCCCTCTAGTGCACCATGAGTTGCAAGATATTGTCTTGGAATGTTTGATGGTTGTCTCACCCTCAATGAAAGTTTAAAGTTAAAGATACTTTGTTGAAATAGAAACTAGATGTGTTATTCTTACAAGTTAAATTAAACAATGATCGCCTAGAGGCTTCTTTTTTTCATATTTGGAAAGAAGCTACCTTCTTCCATATAAGCCATAGAGATGGTAGTGGTGGAGTTGTGATTGGAATGTCTCCATGGATTTCTAAATATGTCATTGAAAAAAGTAAGAACCCTTCACATAGTTGTGTGTGAGCCCTTTCTTTTATCAATAGACAACCTAAAGGTTTTTGTTCTATATATGTTCCTAATAATCCAAAAGAAAGAGTTGCTCTATGGGACTGAATATCTAAATGTTTTCCTAATGTTGATTGGGTGTTAGGAGGAGATTTCAATATGGTTGAACATCATGACTACAACTAATTTAATTTAGTCGATAGGCTTCTTATTGTGGACTTGCCAGTCCACAAATATTCGGCATACCTGTCTCACGCGCTATTAAACCTATTCACCCCTGCCACAAAACAATTTGAAGGTGGTTGTTTGTCGTCTTCCGCTAAAGTAAATGCAGATCACTTTTGTTGGGTCGAATAAATGCAGATCAATATTCATAATTTTTTGCAGTAAATGCATTCAGATGAAATCAGATCTTCAAATCAAATCTGATTTCCAAATCAGCGATGTTAATCAAATCAAATGTTAATGGTTTCAGAGCCATCTTCCCAATGAAATGTTGACGGGTTTGTTTACGTTTGAGATAGCAAGAGTTGATTTCCTTGTGAGGAAATGAGACCAGAGAGAGATCATTAATTTTGTTCACGCTGTACTAGTCTTTGTCGTGGAGATGGTTGCAGGTTCGAGACTCTGCGTGGGTGCCCTGCTCCTGTTTCTGCTCATCTTGGCCAATGTGGAGGGCTCTGTGGGTTTTTCCCGTGCTCTATGGGGCGATGGAGATTTCATGAAAATTTTGAAGAAGACTTGTGATGGGTCGATCGGGGAATGCTTTCCAGAGGAAGAAATGATGATCTATAAACCCTCCACCACCTATCCTCCGCCTGCCTATGGAAAAACCCTACATGAAAATGATGATTTCATGAAAATTGTTGTCTTGAAGGACAACAATTTCTTGGTCAATCAGGGCGCCCTACAGGCCTTGGCTTCTGTCGTGGCTTTGTCAAGGGAACATTTGAAGCTGCATTTCAATGCCTTGCTTCTCACCATTCTTGAGCGACTTAATGATGGGAAGCAACTCATACGCGATGCGATTCGTAGGCTACTGCTCGTTCTCATGGAGGTAAATTTGTATGAATGAAGCACATATAATTTGCTATGTTATTTGTGGCTGGGGAGAGGTTTGTGGAACTTGAGCTTTAGATTGTCACCGTTAAATCATTGCCTTCTATATTTGTCACAAGAGAGTGAAAATATCTATTACTATGAATTATGTGCTCCCATGCCACGAATATTTGGTTTAGCTACATTTCTCAAAGCTAAGAAAAATTGCTTATAATTCCGAGCACCATGAATATTTGCTTTAGGTACATTTTTTCATAAGCTAAGATAAATTGCTTATAATTATCCACGCTTCGTCATTTACAATATTTGTAGTGATAGGAGGGTTTTATGCAAATTGAGGCTTTTTTGAATGTTGTTAAATCAGCCTTGCACATGTTGGATTTTCTTATAGCACCGATTTGGACCATTTCTCATTGCTTGGAAGGCTAGAGTTTGGTATGGTTAGAACATGTAATACCTGAAGTTATAACCCCTTTTCTATATAAATAAATTAAGGTATACACACACAAGTGGTAATAAGATATTGGCATCTTTGCCCTTAAGTAGCTAATTACAACATGTTGAGGGTAAGTGTACACCTACACCAGATTTCTCCTTTGGCTGAGCTGCCATGACTAGGGTGAATACATTTAGTTAAAGGTACACAGGGATTGAACCTGACCATTTGGAGATTACGGCATGACACACCATCATCCTCATCAATTTGGCTATATTTTTCACCTGAGATGACTACCAATGTTTTTTTGTTTGTTTCATGGGCACAATGGTGGAACATAGCTTGCATTTCTTATAGCAGTTTCAAAAATAAATGCTATCAATAGTTCATAGTTATGGTCGTCAAACCCACTCTTATCTCCTGGTGATTATGTTTAACATAATATTACTGGATCTTATTTATACTGTTCCCTATTTCAAAATAACATACCTGCCCCTATTCCTGTATCTGCCATCTCAATTCCTTTATCCCACATTTCCAGTTGATTATGTGAGTTATGTGGTTGGGATAGTTATTAATAAACTAGAATTTATACGCTTGGAGGGACAAATGATATTTCAGGACCTTTTTAAAATGTATTTGTTTCCATGATTATTGCTCTGAAATAGAGTTAATTAAAACATTATCTATGTCGATATGGCATTTGACATTCTATGTTAAATTGACAAAGATTGTTTTCAGAAATATCTTAAATTTTGGGTAGAATATGGTTCTGGAAACTCAGAATTCACTTGTGTGTGGTTTGGAATTAGTCTATTGCATTTATTTTGAAGTGGTGAAAATAGCATAATTGGTTTTGTTCATTACAGGGTTTTAAAAAACACAGGTTTAGTCTTTAGGTTTCATCTCCAACAATAATTGTGGAGAGAGCAGGGAGCTATGCTTGGACACACAAGAGTTGGAAAGTTCGTGAAGAGTTTTCTCAACCGTTGCAAATGCCATTATTCTTTTTTCTGCTACTGAGCTTCCTTTTCAGCGTGTGTTGCTTCCATCGGTAATGAAATCCTCCATCATTGCCTTTGAAATCACAGTCTGCAATATTTTTTTTAGAAGCATGCTTCTTGTGCTTCAATCGGAAAGTCTTTAGTGGCCTCATCAATATGATGTCATATTGCTATTGTTTATTGTCAGCCCTTGGTGTATCAACATTCTATGTCTTAATACTTATCAATATTACAAGTTTTACAACTACTTGATGACTCAAACAACAATGCCAGGGAAGCAGCTATATTATGTTTTGAGGTAGGGTTACACATTTTTGGTATTTATTATTCTATACTAAGTTCATTTTTTGTAAGTTTGATCAAAATTTATTATTCTATACTAAGTTCATTTTTTGTAAGTTTGATCAGAGTAGGTTGTATTTGTGATTAATTTCTTATTATTATATTGATATACTGAGATTGTCTTTCTTCAGGAAATGTATCAACATAGTCCTCCCCCTAGCCAGGTTTTTTACATAAGATATTTGTAATTTTT
Source organism: Sequoia sempervirens (assembly GCA_007258455.2). Taxonomy (NCBI): domain Eukaryota; kingdom Viridiplantae; phylum Streptophyta; class Pinopsida; order Cupressales; family Cupressaceae; genus Sequoia; species Sequoia sempervirens. The sequence goes on along the minus strand of VDFB02256132.1, from coordinate 98,467,061 downwards.
TCCTTTCTTGCCCGACACATTTGTTGGGCTTCCCTTGTTTGGTGTTTTATTTGGCTGGAGATAGATCAAGTTACCATTATTATGGATGTTCTTAAAATTCATATAAATTTTTTGTATAGCTTTCCAGTGCATAATCTCCAGACCCTTCCAGCCAGCCAGCAAGGTGAATTAGATCATCTAAGAAGGTTTCCATGAAGACTATGCACGAGTGTATTTTCCACCGCCTAGTAAGTCAGGAAGGAGCTTTTCATTATTTTGCAAGGTGTCATGTGCAATTGTTGAATTCTCTAAACTTCAAAAGGGAAATAAGTGGAAAGGGTGAAGTTTTTTGTTTTAGTCATTTGACGATATTACTACTAATGGTAAGTTGGCAATTTTTGACGCAAGACAGTTATTTTGGATATTGTTTAGTTCTTAGAATATGGCTGTCATTTTGGCTCATAGTTCTAGATTAAGATTTCCATTTAGAAAATAGTTGATATACACATTTATGTGCAATTGTTGAATTCTCTGAACTTCAAAAGGGAAACGAGTGGGAAGGGTGAAGTTTTTTGTTGATTAAAATGGGACTGTGAATGGATTCCTAATCAATTGTAGTTATCCTTTTCTATGTAAATTTTGAATTTATATCTGTTGTAGTTTTGAAACTAAACCAGAGGAAAGTTTATTGTCTTTTGATGTTGGGTGTCTGTACTGGGATGAGTTACAAACAAAAAATATGCAATGTTGGAAGTCTTTGCTTCAAACAGAACTATTTTCTCTAGTATTGGCAAAACAACAACAATTTTTTAAGAGTTGATATGTCAGGTTTCCTCTGAATCTAGTTGTGAAGCTATGGGATGTATTCATATAATAGTACAGAAGCAAACTGAGGCGGGTATACTATGCAGGTAATTTCACAACTTTGGAGAGATTTACTGGCAAGTATGTAGGAGCAACAGCCATGTATTTTGTCTCAAAAAGCTTAAGAAAAAGTATAATATTACAGATGAGCATGCTTCCCTATATGAAGCTACAAAAGCTTGGGTGAAAGGCCTTAACAATAGGACGTTTATGGGTAAGTCTACCAACAAAATTTTGTACACAACAGCTTTTTTCCTAAACATGTGGTATTATTTGAACTTTGAGGGAAATGACGTGTATTTTTTGTGACTTTTGTTGGTTGGCCTTTCTTTAATCCATCTGCAGGTGGTTCTAAACCGAATTTGGAAAATTTGGCTGTCTTTGGAGTGTTAAAACCCATACAACATTCACAGGCTGGAAGAGGTATGATAGCAAGCACAAATATTGGGCCATGGTGCTCTAGAATGGAACAGGCCGTTGGAGGTACCACGGGAATCAGGGACTGAAAATCTCATCCTGTTTGAGAAGCCCGAGTGAAATCTAATGCCTCAGCTCTTTGTAGTCTATAGGTGCTCAGCGATTCTTTGTGTGTTTTCAAAATTTTGGACCTTATTCAGTTGATTTTTTTTTCCATAGCTTTTTCGCAATTTGCATCAAAGTATAGGTAGTACTTAATTTGAGGAGAGCTCATTCTTCAACTCATCTCTTTTTTGTGAGAACAATAAAGCACAACTATATTCTATCGTGGGTAGTCCATCTAGTTGTTTTTTAGGGTTGTGTTCCATACAAATGTATGGTATTGTCTTCTTCAGTGATGAAGTTTTCAAATAACACCAGGCTATTTCTGAATGGCACAGACATAAATGTCACTTACAGAGCATAAGTTATATGCATCCTTTTTTATTATATTTTTCTAGCAGAATACATAAATATTGCCACTTATTACCACTTTTGTTGATGTTAGGAAATTGAATGCTAAAGATTTGGTGCTTCCACAGTCTATAATATTTAAAATATATATATTTTGGAAACAAATTAAGTGTTACCATTTTTCCATGGTCCGTAAAATTGTACACAAGCTATTCCCAAAAGGCTTTTTCTAAAAAAATTGAGTATTATCATACTTGGGAAAATTGTAGTGATTAGTTAGTCACATAGGGCAAATTAAGAAATATACTCAGAATATAACAATCTGTTAGGAAACTATAAAGAAAGATGGTATCCATTAGATGAGAAGGTGGCTCACCTAAAGATTTTTCTACATGGAGATAATTTCTTTAATGGCTCGTTACAATTCATTGACATTTTTTCTTTAATTTACTATCGGCGTCTCCCTTGAACCTCCTATAGGTGCAAGTGCTAGTTATTTCAAACTCAACCATGATGAATTTGAGAAATGGATTTATTGTTGAAACTCGATCATAGTGGGTTGATTCCACTCACAATAAATTTGCTAGTCATTCTAATATTGATTTATATGGTCTAATTATGAACCTAAAAATGATAGAAAGTTGAACATATTGGATAATTTTATTTGTCTCATAATACTAGATTGAAGAATCCTCCTTTCAATACTTGTATTCAAGTTGACTATTCTACTACCTTATCTAATCATTTTCCTATCATTTGCTCTTTTTCTTTTTCTCAAATGTTAGCCCCTCCTTTTGAGCTCCCTTTTAAACTTAATACTTCACATCTCAAGAATCTTGAATGTGTTGTTGTTTTAGAAGGAATTCAGAATTCTATTCCTAAACCTAATGGGGGTGAGTTGTGGGTGGTGTGGTGGTGTAATTTTTTTACACAATGTGTTGAGTTCCTTCTATCCTTCAGAAGGATAATGGCTTGGAAACATAAGCATAAAGAAAAATCCCTTCAAGGAAAACTGGAACGTGGAAGGAAGCGACTAAATGAATGATGAGCCTGATTAATAGCTAGTTTTCTCTTGTTTATTCCATATATTTTAAATACTTTAAGCTGCTTATTTCATATACATTCCTGAACTTATATACCTTTTATATCCTTTATGCAATCTGAACCAAACTTTGATGAGTGGGAATATGATTATGATATGTTGATATTTGTATGAATGAATGTATGAATGTGTATGAATTTCAGTTTAAATATGTGTTAATACATGATTGTTAATAGTATGTATGCTTTAGATGAGAACTAACTCCTTGCAGCCAGAATAGCAACTCGTAGCAACTAGAGAACTCAACCCGCAGCCAAAGGATTTTGGGTTGATATGTAGGGGAGAGTCTAGAACAAGTGGGCACATGATAGTTGCATAAATTGATGAAGGTGATCATTGGAGTGATTGATTGAGAGTCATTAGAGCATTCAATAAGATGATGGAAGGACAAAGGAGTTTGTGATGAACAAGGAAACTGTCATGACTGTGTAAAGCACGTCTCTACCATGTTGTTAAAGTAGAGTTGCAAACCTAGTTGTCTTCTTCCATTTGTTTCAGTTATAGTTTTTATTGCAAAGACTTTGTCTCTCTCTATTTTGAAGGAGAGTGGACACTTTCATTTAATTTCAATTTTCAATCCTTATGGAAATAAACCTCCTCTCGAACCTATATAGTTGGATCAGTGGTTGAGGAGCAAATCTAGTTAGAGATACATGTGTTTTTAATATTTTCCAGTAGACAATCTTGTATTGTTAATTTTTTATTATCAGTTGTAATGGATATGCATTCATTAATGAAAGATCTATGAAGATTCTTGTCATGTCACGAGAGTTCAATTTTATACAATGAAGATTTTCCATTTTACCATTATGTTTAATTGGAACAGCAACTTGAGCAAGATTCACTCAAGGTATTGTTCACCTACCTTTAATTTATGTTGTTAGAATAAATGTTCATATTATTGCATTCATTTCAGTAGATTCTTCATTACATGAATGTGAATGATATCTTGTTTTATGATTCACCCTCTATATTGAGTCTTTGAGCCATCCTCTGAAGTAAGTCAAGTAGTTAGGAGTAAGAGTTAGTAGTGTTAATGAAGTTGCAGGGTTTAGGTTAGCAGTTATCAGTTACAATGCTAAGTTGAAAGTACCCACAGCATTAATAGCAAACAAAGTTATTTCCCTTGTTTTGTAGTTTATGCTTTATTTCACTATCAGTCTTTACTATTTTCCTATACATGTGTAAACCACCTATACTTGATGATATAGGTTGTGTAGAGTCTGTGAATGCACATACAGTGCCAGCATCATCAAAAGCTTACGAAGCCCTGGTTGATAATTAAATGAAGCCTTAACAAGGGTTTAGTGGACTGTTCAGCTAGGAACCCTTCCTTTGAATTATGTCAAACACCAAGTTGACTAGACATTAGTTAGGCCTTACAATGTTGATCCTACTGATGAAAAGATTCAAACATCCATTATTGCTATTGAAACACAATTGAGAAGATTGGAACATCACAAAGGGCAAGGTGCCAAAATTAGAGCTAGACTACATTGGATCAAGGAAGGGAATAGAAGATCCCAATTTTTCTTTAATTATTTCAATTATAACCATAGAAAAAAAAAACTTTGTTATATTGGATGAACAAGGATTACACAAATTTTGCTGAAATTATTGTGTTGTTCCAAAAAAATTATGAGAAATTGTTTAAAAAAGAGAATTGAATGGATATCCAACAAACCTCAGAGCAAGTGTCAAATTTTATTCCCAATAAGATTGATTGAGTTTATAGCCAATTTTTGGATCATGTTCTCCCTAGAAGAACTAGAACATGCTATTTTTTCTATGAAATTCAATAAAAGTCCAAGATTTGACAATCTTCCAGCTGAATTTTCTCAAATCAAGTTAAAACATATCAAAGATTATTTTTATATTCTTTACTTAGAAGCTCTTTAAAATGGATCCTTAGGACCAATTATCAACAAAGATCTAATCAAATTTATTCCTAGGGGGGAAATGAAAATATACTATTGTTGGTTGACGTCCAATTATCTTATCAAATACCTCTTATAAAATTATTGTTAAGGCTTTGGCTATTAGAATTAAACCTATTAACAGGGTATTGTGAGAGTTGAGCAAATTGGATTCTTAAGAGGTAGATATATTCTTGCCAACCTAATATTGGCTTAGAAAATTATGGAATGGGCTCAAGAATCCAATTGAAATGCACTATTGGTTGAGTTAGACTTAGACAAAGCCTACGATAAAATTTGTTGGAATTTCATTCTTAAATTGCTTTAATGACTAAGCTTTGGGCCTAAAATTCAAACTCGTGTTCTAATGCTGTTCAAAGATGCTAATGTTCACTTTGTTATTAATAAGTGTATATCAAATTCATTCAATTTACAGCAATCCATAAGGCAAGGTTGTTTTTTATCTCCCTTTCCATATGTTCTTATAGTTGATGCCTTGGAAAATCTACTTCAAAAGCTAACCAATTGAATCTTATTAAAAAAAATTGTATTCTTCAAAATGAGGTGGTTATCAACTCACACTTTACTGACGATAATATGTTTTTTTTTCAAAATTCTAAAGAGGAAATAAATAACACCTTGAACATCCTTAATTTGTATTGTTCTATCTATAGTTCTAAATTTGCTCATAACAAGACTAAATTTTTTATGTCTAGAGATACCTCTATCCCTCAATGGATTCCTAAAGAATTGAGACAAATTAATCATGGTGAGATAACTAGATATATTGGCATTCCCTTTGGTGTATAGATTTATCTTAATAAAATGTGGGAATAATTCTTAATCAAACTTAAAAATTGTTCAACTAGCATAACAAATATTCATCTCTTGCAAGTAAAATTCAAGTTGCTAACAAAATTTTCATTGCCACCATGTCTATTATTCATCATTTTGGATGCCATCCAAGAAAAGCTAAGAAGAATATAACAAATTAATTATAAATTTTCTCTAAGTAGGATGGTAATGTTGGATTTATTGCCTTCTCTTGGTCCCACTATATTCAACCAAGATACAAAAGTGGTTTGGGGCTCATAGACCCCATAACTCAAGGGGTTTGCCTTGATGCAAAGTGGATCGTAAGAAATGTTAATGGAAATGAACCATGGATATTCCTTGTTAGTCATTGAATCATGGAAGCTTCTATCAAGAAAAAATAACAAACAATTAATTGATTAGATAAAATCATACATCTCTCTTCTTTATAATATATATATATATATATATATATATATATAGAAGCTTCTATCAAGAAAAAATAACAAACAATTAATTGATTAGATAAAATCATGCATCTCTCTTCTATATATATATATATTCAATTTAGAAAGTTTGGCAACAAGTATCTCACTTTCCAAAATGTAATGACTCTTCACTACAACATGGTTTCAATGTTGCTTCAATATCAATTTGGTGGAATAAGCTTATCAATTGTCATAATCAATTGTTAAAGAAAGGGAAAGAATATTTGAAATTTTAACACTTGATGAGGCTTCATGGCAAACTCTCAAAAAGAATTATGGGTTGAACAATAAATATACAATTTATAATACTCATGGAATGAATACTCCAAAGGAATGCAATTATTTGATTGGTCTCTTACTCCATGTCTCAACCATAAATGGAAGTTCAGATTTAGTTCCAAACTTTGGACTAAAATGAGTGCTCAAATTTGAAAATCAAAAGCGGATTTTGAAACACGGATTATGGCTTCAAAAAATTTACATTGCAAACTACCCATCAATTATAGATTGAAATGTATCATGGTTCAATCTATGAGATGCCCTTTTTTCCCATATGTGGAATACACTAAATATATATTTTTGTACTCCTTTGTCAATAAACTATCTATCATGAGCTAAATTAGAAACAAGTTATTTTGGATTTCAATTTGCATTAATGTGATTGTTAATTTTATTAGACGGATTGTTTGAAAGTATATTTGGAAAACTAGATGTACTACTACATTCTCTTAACAATTGCAATTAAGCAAATTGTATTTCTCAAGCTTTACTCTAACATCTTTCCTCAAATTGCCTTTTTTTTTCCAATCAAAATGGCAGCTATGTATTTTTGTATAGGCTAATAGATGTTCTTCTTTCAACCCCCTATTGTTGTTCATTGCAAATTTGCTTTATTCAATATTTTAAAAATTATTTCATGCTAAATTGATTCAAAATTAAAAAATAATTAATTGTAAAAAATACAAATTAAATAGCAAGATATATATTTCAATTTGAGAAAAATGTTTCTAACTCTTAAATTATGTTTCAAATTTAGAACCTTATCAATTACAAGATTAAAAATTGTTTAATTAATTGTTGATAAATAAATACACAATTAATTAATTGATTAATTTATTGTCTTTCTACTTATATGGAAATGTGGTGCTTCGAAAGCCATCATATGGATCAAATAACTTGAAGCTACGTTAACTACCAAGTGAGTTGTATAATTAATGATGTATGCCTAGTCATTAGCCATTTTCTTAAACTGTAGATACAGTTTTAATGGTGTATGCCTAGACATTAGCCATTTTCTTAAACTGTAGATACAAATTTAATTTGCTTGACAACATGTGTTTTCATTTACAAGTCCCAATTCTCTTTCACAACAACCACAACCACAGTAGATTGCCTATCCAAAACAGATGGCATATTTTGTGCTAGTCATGTAAATGGTTGTATTTGTTTTATGCTTCTTGCCTCTTGTATTTCTGTCATTGTTGTTTTCCATGTGTTATAAAGCATGTGTTTACTCGAGGCAAAAAAAAAATCTATTATAGTTCAAAAAGAAATACGATATTAAGCCACTAAGGCAAAGGCATTTACAACAAAGGATTAGATGTGAATCATGGAGAAGATAAAGACAAACAATCATATTCTAATTTCTCTGCTAGGTTCTTCACAATTACTGCCTAATTGACATACATCATTATTTTAGGATTGTGATCCTGTAATACTTTTTGATAAAGTTTTACTTCAATCCTCTTGGTCTTGCATTTGGCCAAGTCCTTGGATTTTGCTTGAAAGATGACTCTTATGTTTTTTAGTTTTTTGGCCTGTTATTAATGTCTAACTTTTGAGGTAGAGTTTAGCTTCCAACTGATTAACTTCAGCCTAATTCTCCTACTAATATTTGATTATCTATTCTAGTATTCCAACCCATTGTTGTCCTTCCTTACTCTGCTGCTTTTACACAGGTGATTTGTCTTGTTTCTTCCCCTCTATCTACCTCTGCTCCTCCATGTTTGAGTCTGATAATGGCTATGAAGGTTTGCACTACTTTTTATCTCTCTTAAATTTCAATTACAATTTAAGATCTCCTGTTGAAAATAGTTGAAATATAAACAGTTCTCTACCCCTTTTTAACTTGAGCCTTGCTGTTTTCAATAATTTTTCTCCTCAATTTTGTTTAATTGGAGGTTGGTTGTGTAATCAATCATATATTTTTCTGACTTGTTCATTTTTTTTTTACTTTAGCAGTAAGATTTAATACTCTGCAACTTTACGCAATTTAAGGTCTCCAAAAACAATCTTTTGTACCTACTTTTTTTTATTTTTTTGTTTTTTATTTTGTAAATTTGCAATTTTATGAGATTGAAGTAAAGAATAATATCTTCCCACCTTTCAATTTTAGGGTATTTAAGTATTGATGAATATTTTTGCGAACTTGTGAAAACTAAATTCAATTCATAATATGAATATTTAATTCTATGGTTTTCCCATTGAACTTTTTTAGCACCCAAGCAATGCAATTTTTTTTAAGTTATAATATTTTTTTTAGCATCTAACATCTTCAAAAAAAAATTTAAGTCTTATCAAAAATAGTAATCTTCTAAAAAGTTTTGGGCTATTTCTTAAGGTATATTTGACATATTTTTTAGTTGTAATGTTAATTTTAGGTTAACTTTTTAATCTATTTGAATTTGAATTTAGTATTCTTTTCAATTGTAATTGTAAGGCTAATGATGAATAATGAATTTTAGATTTAATTGTAAATTGTTAATTACTGATTAACCTGATTTGCTTTTAGAGAATGATCCGATAAATGAATCATGTGAACCAAAACATTCTGTGTCAAAGCCAGAGAAATCAACCAATTCTAACACATATATTGAAATGCTTATTAAAAAGACGTGTAAATTAATTAAACACTGAACACATCCTTTATGCTCTATGCCAAAGAAATGGTCAAAATATAAAATCTAGCTCAAAAATTTCATAAAACATGCCAAAAAGTTGCAAGAATTTTCTATTTCATGAAAAAAAATATTTTATGACGTACAATATGAGCATGGATCTTTAAACAAATTATTAAAGAATTCCTACTGTTTTTGACAAGAATTGTATATTCTCTATTCTAATTATCCTTCAAAAACAGCAAAAATTCTTCTGTAATTTTTATTTAGAAAATCCTTTTTCATATTATTCGACATAAACTATTTCCCTAAAAAAACAAGAATATCCTGCAACTTTTTAGCATGTTTCATGAAAGTTGCTACAGTTTTTCCTTGATTCTTCCTTGCTGCAACAATTTTCTTCGCTGCAACAGTTTTCTTTGCTGCAAAGAAAAGACATTATGGTTAAAAGGTGAAGACAACAACAACCAACTTTTAAACAATGAAAAATTAGGGTTGACACGCCGATAACCAAAAACAAAAGTATTATAGTTAAAAGGTGAAGACAACAACCAGTAACTTTTAAAAATGAAAAATTAGGGTTGACACGCCTATAACCAAAGACAAAAGTATTTTTGTTCAAACAGCGAACATTCTCACAACTCAAAACGGTTCTCAGAGCTCGTTAAGCCGATATTGTTCTACCTGGCTGAAAGAAAAGGTTACATCAAAAATATACAACTAAATAATTTTGCAAGATCTGCACATCTAATATTCCTGTTCAATAAAAAATTGCATGGTAACTAAAATAACTTATTCGGTTATTCCGCAACACCTTATCCAAGTTGAACGGCCCAAATTAATTATTTGTCCGAGATGTAATGTCTTATTTTTATGTACACAGAACGGCAAGGAGTCGATTTACGGCAAGGAATTGATTTTCATTGTAAACGCCTCCGGCGTAAAAATTATGTTTGAGAACCTGATCAATAAACATAGTTTGTACCTTTAGCCTTCAGTTCTAAATTTCCCTAAAAAATATTTGGTAAAATAGCTATCCAATAAAATGTCTTGAAATAATATCCTTGTCCAGTATAGACATCCAGCAACATAGATAACTTGAACGTACTACCATCAATCTTGCATACATCACAATGAGGACATACATAGACAAGAACAAAAGAGAACAGAAAATTAGAAAATAAATTATCACTAGAAGCTTTACATTTTCTTTAATAATAAAACCTTGAAGAGGTCAGTAATTAATATCAAATGAAAAAATACCTAATAACCTGTGCCCTGCATCATTCATACCTCCATCTGCATCCGACAACAATAATCAATCACAGAAACATAATCACATAACCATTGTAAATTTTGCTAATACCAAAAGAAGAATCCAATACATTCCATTAAAATTTACACTGCAAACAAACATAAATGCCCGTTGCTTTAGACTTTCAGCAAACGGGCATCAAATTTGTCAATTGAGGATAAATATTCTAGTGGATACTCCACAACAGATGTAGCAGAAAACCTCGTCGATTTGGGTTTGTCCATCTACTGAACCATCGTCACACAGCCACAGACTACAATGCTGATAGAAGAACGAAAAAAAAGAATCTCAGAGCAGTCCACTTTATCCAAATCACTGTTTCTAATATCATTTTGGATGCGCAAGCTTTGACTCGGATATCTAAACCCCACAATAATAATACAATTGACAAATAGGTTGAAAGGAACCTTACTTATATCCTTAAAATTTACACTGCAAATAAATAGTATAGTAAAAGTCAACGCTGCACTAGAAAATCATTAAACATATTTAACAAAATCACCCACGGTGCAGTTTTGATTAGGGAGAATAAAAAAACTCCAACTGCCTGCAGCGACAGTGCAGCAAGTGATTTTCAATCTTCATATATCTTAAATAAATAAAGACTAGACGAGTAATAGATCACCAATTTAAAAGAAAGGCAACAAGGATCATATTTGGATTCACATATGCCCTAGCACTAGAACGCTCATGAATTCCTCCAACCACCTTCCAAGACACATTACACAGCATTCAAGTGTAGAGAGAGAGAGAGAGACTAAACAACTGTGGGCACCCTTTGTTGGGATGTATTATCAAACCAAATTTGAACTACATGTGCCAAAATTTATGCTGGGAAGCACATAACCCATCAATGACAGAATAGCTATTGAACAAAACCCATAACATAATTCAACTAATGAAGTCCCAAAAAACAGACAACCATAATAGTTGAAAAAAAATAAAGAGATAATGGAAGTGACAAACAGCAACACTGAGTGGAATAAAAATCTTCTAAATCCACAGCACCAAAATCAAAATACTTATGTTAAAAGGACCTCAGAGATCTTGGTGGTTAAATATCGTCAGTTGCCCCAAGGCATCAAGAGTAGCAAATATTGTCTCACATCATTGGCCTCTTTTAACCTCTAATTGTCAACATTATCACCACAGGAAAAACCTTACTTACAAATCACATTGAAAAAAACAGCAAAATAGCAAATATCGTCAGTTGCCCCAAGGCATCAAGAGTAGCAAATATTGTCTCACATCATTGGCCTCTTTTAACCTCTAATTGTCAACATTATCACCACAGGAAAATCCTTACTTACAAATCACATTGAAAAAAACAGCAAAATAGCAAAAAAAACTCACACAAATATAGGGGGAGGGCAAATGCAGAAATAAAAAGCAGTATTGTTTATCTAGCACACCACAAAACCCATTACAATTAGTTCCAATTTGAAAACATAAAGCAACCTTTCCATTAGGCAATAAAATTGTTGTACCTGTGTTGATTGAGAAAGTTTAAGAATCATTGCCCATTATCCCATCAGGCACCATACTAGTAGATGTTTTTTCCACTACCAAATATAGGGAATGTATCCTCCCCGCATCTCCTAATGGCAAGAAAATTGAAGAAGAAAATGGCAAAACAATGATTTCGCAAAATTAGACCAACATGATGTTTTAGCCCCTCTAATTTGATCTTGAGGTAGGCCATATGCTCCTAAATCTTACTGCAAGCCTTTTAGCCCAAGAAAGGCTATAAATAACGAAGAAGTTGGCCATTGTAAATTTTGCTTGCACATTCTCCAAACAGAGAGTAAATCCTCTGCAGCTCCTGATGCAGAGAACATGCGCTTCAAAATATCTGGCAAAATAGTGACTTTCTACAAGCCCTCCAAACAAGGAGTTAATTCTCTGCAGCTCCTGATGCAGAGAACATGCACTTCAAAATATCTGGGAAAATAGTGACTTTCTAAAAGCCATCCAAATTTCACTATTTTACTCAACTAATGACTCCAATGATCACCAAATGCAGGCCTTTCACCAGAAAAAAATCAGTAGCACTTCTAACCTTCTAGCAAGAAGTCAGTCCAAAGTTATATTTTGGTTTGCTACCAGAGCTGCAATTTAGTTCAAGTTGTCATGGCTAACATCAAGGCAAGGTGACAGACCTACAAAGATTCGCTCAATGTGCATTTCTTAAAGTATTCCAACACCAAGCATCTTTTCGACTTGAATGAACACTTACTCGGTTACACCTACTAAACTGAAGAAATGGCCATAGATTAGGTTAAAGATTGTAGGGAGCTAACTACTTCTCGATATGAAGTGTAAACTCTAAGCTAACCTAAAAAATTAAAAAACCTTCTTGAATTTGTATTATTACTCCATGTGAAACATGCAGGATTTGCACTTATATCTTGCACTAAAACAGACATAAAACTAGTTGACCCTGGAATAAAATAGGCCTTATAGAGATAACATGGCTAACATCAAGGCAATGACAAACCTACAAAAATTCGCTCAATGTGCATTTCTTAAAGTATTCCAACACCAAGCACCTTTTCGACTTGAATGAACACTTACTCGGTTACACCTACTAGACTGAAGAAATGGCCATAGATTAGGTTAAAGATTGTAGGGAGCTAACTACTTCTCGATATGAAGTGTAAACTCTGGCTAACCTAAAAAATTAAAAAACCTTCTTGAATTTGTATTATTACTCCATGTGAAACATGCAGGATTTGCACTTATATCTTGCACTAAAACAGACATAAAACTAGTTGACCCTGGAATAAAATAGGCCTTATAGAGATAAGGCTTATAAGCTGACACCAGCAAATTCTAAAGACTCCAACAGCAGAGTAGTTGCTAATTTCCCTGGTCTCTGTGTTTGACAGCTTTTCAATATTTTTTCCTTCTACGATATGAATCCTGCAAAATGATAGTTGCAAGTAAAAAACTTGAAATCCTGTGAGTAATTAGTTGAACTCGACATTTTACACATTAATTCAGCTGCCTCCCAACCTCAATTGTATTGAAATGGCGTCACATGAACAATGATGAATGGGTTAACAAGAAGACGGACATTCATTAACAAGTCTCAAATCGGCATAGCTAAATAGATAAGATTTCCAGGAAGTTGTCAGCATCTTCTGGTGTCCAGCGGGACTTTGACAGGCTGCACAATTTTAGAGGGAAGATGGCTCTATAGGTATCTATTATTACATAATTGTTGGATCTCGAGAAATCTATTGATGATGTTAATATTAACTTGGAAAATTCGCACCAGATCTAAAATATATAAGACTTTTGCCTCGTGACATATTGTCTTTTGTTGAATGAAATGGTTACCATGAGAGAAACCCCACAAAAGAGGTCGACAATTCCCACAAATGTGAATAATCTAAAAAATATCCCTCAAAGATAGTTCAGACATCCATAAAAAAGGTTGTCCTGATACAAAATGTAAGGTCTGAACATCTATAACCACAGCCACTGATCCAACCAGTTTGAAACTTGGAAAAAAGCCATGTCAAGCCCATTTAACCTATCTACTAGTTGATCCAGAATAGCCACTGCCTATTATTAAACAACTATTCCTACGTTTATTCGGCATAATATTTGTTGCAAATATTAATCTTCCCGTGCAGTTAAAAAGAAACAAAACAAGAGTTAGATTTGTTTACCTCAAGTCACAGCTACCTTTGTTCTCCAGGCATGAGAACTACACCTATCGATCGGAACACATGGATATAGCCTATCCCTGCGCTAAAGCAGACTATGCCCAGGAATCACAAGGCATTGACATGGAAGACAATATAAAAACATATTCTTCAATGACGAGTCATAAAGACCCAATTGGTTTAACTTAAACAATTGTCTCGTAAATATAGGTAATTTCTGTAAACCCAACAAGTAACATGAGAAATGCTTTAAACAAAAACGCCTTCAATGAAGAGATAAATAAGAAAACAAGGGGCGAGAAGCATCAGAGCGCAAGTGAATCTTTATGTAGTAGTATCCTCATTATCTTATTGATTTCTAGTTTAACACGTCTCATCATATGCCCAGAGATCCCCACAAAAAAAATGCATGTGAAAAACCATTCCATAAGCAACTGCATACACCTTAGTAACAGTAACAGTTAGCCATGGAACATCAACACCAACAGAAACCAAAAGATTCTTTCTTTTCTTTTTAGTAATAGAGGCATTTCCTAACCAAAACAAACAGTGATTATTTCAGACCAAAAGACACCAAGTAGCAAAACCGCTTTGCGCTTCACGACCCCATAATAGCAGCAAAGAATGTGCCAAACCATTAATAGGCGTGGAAATTGCGGCAGTGCCTTCCCATCTAAAAAATTCTCACATTATATTGCAGGCACTGCATAACAAGTATGAGAACAAACCATACTTAATAAATATACTCACCTAGGTGGGGACTGCTGGTTAGGGTTTCCTCCTCTCCAAGAGAGAATAGGGTTCCCTCCTCTCCCAGAGAAAATAGGGTTTCACAGTTACGAAAACCTTTTTATTATTTTGAAAATAGGGTTTCGTTTTTATGGGAAACGTAGGCTTGCCCATGGCTATATTAAGTTGGGCATAAGACATTGTAAGTTAGGTCGTACTTTTTAAACCACGGTCACATATTTACACTTGTACCAAAAGCAATCAAAAAATAGTATTATTATTTTTTATCTATCTTATTATATAATTTATAAAGGAAACTTCAAGATACATCAATTTGTAGGAATCGTATTTGTCAATATAGGGAAGATTTATGTGAAAATGACATTGATTACAACATGTCAATTCCAATAATGGTGCAATAAACCTAGATTGGCAAGGAAGTTCCAAAATCTGCATTGGAACTACACGTGGTTTTGCATATCTTCGTGATGAAGTTACGCCTCAAATTGTGCACCTAGATATTAAAACTAGCAACATTCTCCTTGGTGGGGATCTCAATCCTAAGATTGCAGATTTTGGTCTAGCTCAATTTTTTCAAAATAATATTATACATATCAATACACGAGTTGCTAGAGTACTGTAAGTCTTGCTTAGACTTTTAGTTTTACATAGAAATGAAGCCTCAAAAAGAATTTCTTAGCTATACATCAACAGGTTTGTCTTTCATAATTAATTATTGCAATTATAATAAAGATGCCAAAATGTAGTGAATCCAAACAATGCATGTAGTAAAACTCAACAAAATTTTAAATCTACAATTCTCGTTCTATCCTACTTTAATTTCATCATAAATATGAGATGTTAAATGACATATAATAAATGTTGTGTAGGGAGAAGCTTAGTTTTTAATATATATTTGCAAAATGTATGAAAGAAACATAATTCTATCGATGCCATAAAACAAGTGTAAAGACTCACATCAGAATTTTCTTTTCTAAATTATCCTCCCTATAAGAATTCCAAAAATATGAGATGTTATGTTACGATGCATGAAAAAGTGATCAAACAAAAAATTAGTGTGTGCAAACTTATTATTAGAAAGGATGTGGTGTTTGTATTTAAATAGGATCTAATCCAGTATCTATAACGACTAAAGTTGCAAGTTATAAAATATGATTGAACAGTCAAAGATTCTAGTCCTAGATACCAAGAATGGGAAATATTTCACCATAAACACTCTAGCCTTTATGATTCCTAGGCAAGCTAAGTTTAAAATTGTGCTTCAAAAAGTATATGTCACTATAGGCACAAAAAATCATTCATAAGCACATGCTCATTGTGTTACTCTTGCACTAGAAAATAATGTTCTCCCTTAACTTGTATTTTCCCATCATTCATTTCTATCACTCCACCCCTCCTATCTGCTAAATGCACATGTTACACCTTGTCTCTTAGTTACCGAGTTACTTTTATCTTGTAAGTAAATATGATGATAAATGTTATCAAAACTTTAATATGTTCAATAGGTGAATGAAATACTGAAATATGTATTATGATGTCATTGTTTTTTAAGGAATGATTATGTTTTATATTGATGGAAATTCGATGAATGCATATGAATTGCAATATGATTACTTTAATGCTTTGAGTATGCAAATGATTTATGATGCAGATATATTTCATGTGAGCGGCTAACCACCTATGTAATGCACTAAGTTGGATGCAGGAAGGAGTCAAGCCTTCAAAAGAGGGGGGAAGTATCACTCAAGAGAGGAGCTTGGTCTGGTAACCCTTAATTCAACCTAAATGAGAATTCACACACTCACACCCTAGTTTGGTCTAGTTGAGTCAAGATTATTCAAGATTTGGTAAGTAACTTCTTGGTCGTATGTTTGTGTATTGATCTTTGATTCCCTTTGCAAGCTTCTTTCACGACATTTGCTACTTCTCATTCTTGGGTCCTATTTATCATTCTTGCTTTGGGTGTTAGTGATGGCTCACATATTCATTGGGATAAATGGGGGACAATATTTTTGGAGTTTGTTATTGGAGCAATGTCATGAAATAGGGTTGATTGGTCCTTTGCATTAGAATGTGATTCTTCAAACAATAATGGAGACAACGTCGAGGTTGATAGATTGCAGGGATAGAAAGGGAAAATTGCTACAAGTCTTATGTTTTATAGAATAAACATTTTAAGATTATGGGATAGGAAAATATATATAGTCTGTGACAATTTGGGTATTTATTTTAGTATACTCCTTGTAATTATTGACTATATTCTACCTTTGATATTTTTGTTAGGGTTTCCTCAAGTATTTTGTTAATGGCCCTCCTTTCGAGAGCATCCCAAAAAGCTATTTTTAAGGTAAGTTAATATATGAGTATGCCCCCTAGGAGTATACATACACCCATTATATATCCCTCTTTTTTTGTGCATTCACGTATTCTTTTTGCGTCATTTTCTCATGAATCTAAACCAATAGGATGATCTCATACTTTTTTAATCTCCTATTTTTGAACAAAGAAAATGAAATGGGTAAAGTGAATATTAGTATGGGAAATAAACATAATATTTAAAAAAACATTTCATCAATGCACATTATTGATAATAACATTATCATTAAGATATAGAGAGAAAAATGTGAAGAAATCATTTCTTTTCATTCTCAATATGAATTGATGAGGACAAGCTTATATTGAGGGGGGTTGAATCAGTACGAGACTATCTTTTTCTTTTACAAATTAACAACCACAATCACTTTAAAAGTAGCATATAAACAAGTAAGAACACAAGAGGAACACAAGATTTATGTGAAAACCATTACAAGAGAAAACCACGACAAAATTTTACATTATTTAGAAATATCTTACAAATTTTATAGGCTCCAACTTATCAGAGAAACCAATCCCCGATACTTGACCACCAACTCAATATGAGACACCAATCTCCTTTAATAAGAGGTATGAACCTCTCCAATACAAGGCACCAACCTCTTGATAGATGAAGTATTTGTTCTCCTTAATAATCTTCCTTCTAAAATTCTATCTTTAAATGATCTTCAATTAATTTCTCTCCTCAAATATGTTGGCGTACATGTTTGACTTTTTAAATTATTCTCCACACTCTTCTCTGCATTCCTCAACCTCTATATATATTTTCACCGAGGGAGGCGACTAAATGAATGAATACATACTTTTGCAAAGGAAGGCAACTTTCCAATTTATATGCACCTTTTCATACCCAATTTTGGGCACTCCGTTGGGGGGTCAGACCTTGTAAATAAAATACTTTATTTAAGAATTTAAATTCCTAAAATATGGGTGCCACACTTGAAGGGGATTGGCCCAATAAAAATACTTTTGTTTTATTTTCAAACTCAAAAAGAGGGCCAAGTATGAGGGATACAACTAGCATTCATGTTTTATTTAATTATTGCCTTGTGAGGATAAAGTTGTCTTGGAATGAGTGCAACATCATTAATATAATGTCTATCATACACCTTTGACATCAGTGAAAATAATTCTAACAATCTCCCCCTTTGTTATTGATGTCAACCTAGCAACATATTTTTCTTCTTCATGATGAATTACTACCTCTATTTCTAAGCCTTCCCCTATCTATTGTTGAAAATGGAGGTAATTATGTAGCTTAACACTTTGTAAAACTATTATACTGTAGATCTAAATAAATGTTCTTTGTTACAATTTCTTTGTGGATGATTATTTGTTTAGATTCATTTTACCATTTGTAGAAATAGACAGAAGATTGTAGAAGAATAAGACCAGAAGATAGAAGTGACACAACATATACCGTGGAGAAACCCTTCTAGAAAAAAACTCCACCACCAGAATCAATAGTGCTTGTATTATTTAACCTTAGAACAAGATTAAAATAATTCTTTATCAATCCTTGCTTTAGATGCTTATTTTTCCTTCAACAATTATTCTTCACAACCTACAATAAAATCTAATCTAACTCTCTTCAGCTTGCTTAGAGTTTACAATTACAAAGCACAAAGCTTATCTCACAAAACCTATGCCTATTCTTTGCAAATAGAGTTCTTCCATGAAAAACAATGTCAAACCAAGTCCTTCATCAATTTGGGCGTCCCAAACTGAAATCATAACTCAATGTTGATTCTGAAGATATCTTGTAAGCTCCTCCTCAAAGTTGGTGCCCAAGAATGGGCCCACTTAACTCAACCTTATAAAATATCTTCTCATGCAAAAGTGTTAACTCCAAGATGCCAACTTGGGCACCCAAGGTGGATCCAATTCAATCTCTGTTAACTGAAACATATCTCTCCATCAATTCATGCAAACAGGATGCATGATTGATCATCCCCACTTAACTGAATGTATCACCTGTTATTTATCATGCAACTCAAGTCATTATTCATGCATTCCAAGTCAGCTAAAGGCAACTAGCATTCAACTGAACTGAACTAAACTAAAATGAACTGATACTGAACTAAACTTAACTCCATGCATGTAAACATCAATCCCTAACTTCTAGGATCTTTACATGCATT
>VDFB02256132.1:98143690-98447779 GCA_007258455.2 Sequoia sempervirens | reverse complement strand
AAAATAAGGTCAATTTCATCAAATTAAAGAAATGGAGAATATTCTTCTTAGTCACGGTATTACCTTACCTGATCCTCTAGTTCCAATACATCCAAAAACATCATTCAATCTCACTCAGGCATCTTGTGAGACACCATCATTTGGGGATGAACAATGTAGTCTTATGACTTGCATTGATATATCATCATCCATAACACTTGTTGCTACATCTAAATCAGGTGTTGACTCATCCATGAGTTCCAACAATTCTTTGCATCAAGTTATTTCTTTCATTCAAGATCCACCATATTGAGATGCATATCTACTAGACATCACATCTTTGTTTTTAGAATCCCAAATTGCATATTTATTTGACTTCTATTTGATGTCATCTTTGATAAATTTTCATCACCATTTCCATCTTTGGATATTACTCTTGTCTCACCTACATCGATTTCTATCATGACAGATTGTGCAAACATTCATGAGTTGGCATATCCAACTCAGTTATCATCATTTGTAGTAGTAATAGATTCACATCAATCCAAACATAACCATGCATGCATGGTCCCTATTCCAGAATCTTCTATGGTACATGATCCATCTTATCAGCATCTGTCACACATCAACATTGGTTTGAAGATCTTTGAGGATCATTCAAAGGCATCATTAGCATCATTTCAATCTTTGGATTATGTGCAACATTCATAGGAATTCACCTTACTTCCTGCATATTCCTATCTAGAATGTGAAGTCATCTTGCACACATTTGTAGTGTTGTTGAACTTCCCAAGGGGAGAAATATTGTTTGTCATTCATGGATCATCTTCAGCATCTAGTGTCGAGCATCTACCAACACTATAGGCATAATTTTGAGGGGAGGCTACATGGTTTCTCTTCTACTATCATTTTTTGGAGGAAGAATTTCCTCACGTGGAGTTCTTTACTTCACATTTTCTGGGGGGTTCACATGACCTTATACCTTTTCTCTCATATGGGGGGAACATTCTTTGTACTTTCTGCTAGTAGTGGTCCTTGAGGATCATCATAATTCCTTCTATCTTCTTCTCATGTGCATTCCATTAATGCATTTGCATCATTTCTCTTTTGTAGAGGGTTTTTTATTTCCCATTGGGTTTTTTTCCTTTACTCCACTTCATGAGATATTTGTACATGAGTACCTAACATGGCCTAATAGTTGAGACTCATCATTATAGCATACATTACTCCCTAAGTTGCACTTAAGGGGGGTGTTAGTGTAAATATAGTCATTATCATACCTAGTTAACTAATCACCTTTTCAGGATTGAAATATTCACACCTAGCTTAAGTTTACTTAGGTTTCTTTTGCTTTTGTCTCACTTCATATGGTTGATACATGTCCTCATGACTTGAGACACTTATTAACACTTGCTCACACACTTGTCAAGTGAGCTCACAAACGTCCCACATTTGGAGGTGTAGTCATATTTTCACTCCTACCTTCTCACCTCCTCATCCTTGCCTATATAAGTAAGGCTTGATCATTGTATTATACACTCTTCATATTATATTGACAGACATACTATTGTGCTCATAGTTTCACTCGTGGAAGGTTATCAAATTTGAGCTCTATGATCTTAGCATTCTCTAACATGATAATCATATGTAGGGTTTAAATTTTATTTGGTTTTTAAATTTCACAATTTCAATTTTAAATTTTGAAGAAATCATAAAAAAAATTGTAGATAAATTTCATAAACTAACTTGGAAAATTGCAAGAAAAATTGGAGAGGAAATGAGGGGGAAAATTGGGAAAAATGCATAGGGAAATTGAAGAACTTGTAAAGTTAGGGACCTTCACTTGAACCTGCCCTATACTTCGCTTGAACCTATGTAGAATGTTGAGATCCTTAGATGCAGGTTGTGTAGAATTTCAAGCTCCCTGAACGCTAGCTATGCAAATGGTTAACGCGGTTAAATGAACTGATAAACAAAGTTGTTGGTTAATATAACACTTTTGAAAAAAACAATAAGCAATACCTTTGAGCGAAGGTAATCTTTGCTCGAACGTATTATTTTATTTTTAATTTTTATTAGCGAAGGCCTTCGAACGAAGATGATATTCACTCGAAAGTTGACCTTCAATTGAAGGTCTTTGTATAAAGACCTTCAAACGAAGGACCTTTGTTCAAATAAATATCTTCTAATGAAGGTAGTTCAAAAAAATTATCTCTTTCAAAATTTTCATGTCCCAACTTTAGGACCCATTATTGTGGGATTACCCAATAGTTATATGACAAGTGGGTTCTTGTATTGGATAATTGTTTCCATGTGCTTTAGGTTGAAATGTTTTGAAAAGAGCACCTTCATTCACTTCAACTATAGCAACAAATAATTATTTTTGTTTATATCCATATTGTGATCAATATTTGTGGTTGTAGAAGTAATTACTTTTAATATGGGATAGCATGATTTATAATGCATCAAATTTAGTATCACAAATGTGTCTATATAGGGATAACCACAAATTTGAAGTGCTCAATTTTCTTTATTAGAATACATAGATATATGTTTAACTACAACTCATACTTCTCTACATGGACTATTTTTTATAATTATCATTTTCATCCTCCACAATGAACTATCGTATACTATTTACAATGATATTTGTATTGTTTCTAATTCTTTTGGTGTTTCTTGCTTGTTTTTATTTTGTTGCTTTTTATTTTTATTTTTATCCTTTTTCACATCCTTGTAAAATGGAAGTAAATTTAAATTCTCCTAATTTAGGGTTTATTAAACCATTTGTTATGTAAATTATTAAATGTTCCTTCCAATTTTGAACAATGATATGACGAATTATTATAGGTACAATGGAAGATTCTCATGATTAGGTCACTATTATCCTCTTCTCTTTATTCATGCTAAGATTATTATTTTACTCAACAAATAAATAGCTACAAAATTATTTGTTTTGTAGTGAATGTATAGTCAATCATTATTGATAGATAAGACAAAATGGATTTCCAACTATTATATCGACAAAGAATTGAAACATCACTAGATTTATTTATCTTTTGACTCTTTCTTCCAAGCATACTATAAGAGACTACATGCACACTTTGCAAGTTTATAAGTCAACTTTGTTAAAATTTACATAGATCGTAAAATTTCTAATGCTCTCGTCATAGGATTAACAAGGAATTGTATCTTATTTCTAATCAATAATAATAGTTATGACCAAAAAGTTGAAGAAAATTCTTCATAATATAATTTTACAAGAGCATGAAGGATTTATAAAGGGGAAACTCGTCTTAGATTTTATCATCATATCTCATGAATTAGTTCACTTCCTAGTGATCCACAAGAGAAATATAATTATTAAACTATATTGCTACAATTTTTATGGTAGAGGTAATTGGTCATTCTTGGATAAGGTGTTAGATTTTTAAAAATCAACAAGAATAGAGAGAATGAGTAGAAGTTTCTATATGACCCCCTCGTTTGAGTCATCACTGATGGTTTGGAAGAAGTTTTTTCGAGAGTTATAAAGGCCCAAGGAGGCCCCCTCTTCCCCTACCTCATTTTCATGCAGAGGATCTAGGTAAATGATTCACACACTTAATAAATGCTAATAAATATAATAGGATCAAAACATCCTATGGGTGTTCTCTTACTCACCAACAACTTCTCAATGATACATTTTTTTCCTTTCTTGTCTAAATGGAAGAGTGCATCCTAAGATGTTTTTTGTGATACCATGAGAAGGCCTTGGTTAAAAAGGTGAACTAATAAAAATTAAGGATCTACTTCATAATTTTTTTTAATTGATTAAGCAGGGAAAGGGCCCTAACCCATACAAAAGAACAATAATCAAAAGACCATCAACAAGACAAAACAACACAACAAAGGAAGCAAAACAGAAAGAGAACCACTTCCCCCAAACCCAATCAACCAAAAAATGTTAGCCTATACCCACCGCATCAAACTTTATAAACCCATCAATAATCCCTAAGAGATAAATCGAGTTCATCTTAATATCCATCCACAAAATTAGGTTATACCAGCATAACCTTAAAAGAGTATCCAATCGATAATCAGTCTTCTTAACATAAATAGAACTAGAGAAAAAATAGTCCAAGCACCTACGACCTATACCAACTAAACATCTGATAGAAAAGTAAAAAAACTTCATGGCAGCACATAACAAAAAACTAGAATAACCAACATCGAGGATCAAGCATCCTCAATCAAACTCCATTCCTTCACAAGGTCTTCAACAAAATCTTCAAAGTTATCTTTGAGCTCCATTCTTCTAGACAAATCGGCCTCTTCATCGTTCACCTTTTTCCTTTGATGTTTCTTTATCTTTCCTTATCCAAAGATAGTGGCCATGACAACTTTTTTCATAATCACATCCATGACCCTGCACAAACTCTTCATCGCATTTTCAAGTGCTTAGAATTTGTTGGCATTATCATCCTTTTGCATCATTTTTTCCAGCTACTCCATCCCTTCCTCCACCCTTTGAATTCGACCAATATCAAAACCCGACATGTTTTCTTTTAAATCTTCATTACTAGGGTTAGGAATCTCCCTAACCTCTGGGTCATTGGTAGCATCACCTTTATCAACAACCATATTCGTGTCTTCCTTTGCATCCTACCCATCCTCTTGTTGTGAATCACCATCTTCCTCCTCTTGGCTAGATTCTTCCACTTCCTCCAACTCCAACTCCTCCTCCTCAGGAGACTCACCACCAAGGTTGTCTGACACTTGCTCAGAAGATGAAGCCTTTTCTTCCCTTGCCACCTTCTTCCCCTTACTGTCTAGAGACTCTTCCACATTCTTTTCTTCTGAGATTTTAGATTTTTTACTATTGTCAGACCCCTTCGACACAGCCAAAGCAAGTTGAGTTGATCTTCAAACCACTAGAGTGGAACATTTTGGGCTGTTGTCATTGTCATTAGGAATTATTATAGTGTTGGGGTCATTCCCCAACTCATGAATCAACATTTTTCTTTTTTTGTTTACAACGAGAGCAATGGGAGCCATATTGCATTTTTTCGGAGTGACTTTGAGAAGGTCCAACCAAGAGGAGTCTACAGGATTAGGGGAGGATTTTGTAGAATCTTTAGTTGGGGAGTGGGGCCAGCTTTCTATAAGCTCAATTTTAAAAAAACTTTTAGGAGTAGGGTTTTCAATCAAATTGAGGAAAACATTTCTTTGTGGGGAAGTGGCAAGGACATATTTACAAATCACACGAATCAAGCGTTGGTGTAAAGGAGGGTTAGTGCCATTGGTAAGGCTTTGGCTCGAGAAGAAAAGAGGAAAAACAAAAGATTAATTTTCTCAAGATGACAAATGTGGTTTAGAATCGGAAAGTGATAGCCATGGATGGATTGGAAATGACCTTTCAATGTAAAGTATTTCATTACAAAGAAGAAAACATTATGGTATGGTGGAGGAAGTAAAACCCTAGAATACCCATTTTGAAATCTTTGTGCTTTTTCTTTATCCTCAAAAAACTTATCAATATAAGTTTGATATTTTCCATTGCTTACCTTAGCCACCTTCTTTCCTTCATACGCCAGCATTGTCACTTTGGCTATGGGCTTAGCATCAACCATAAAATGGAGGCCACACAACTCAACTTCCCCATCTTTCCTGGAGTTCACAAATTTGTAGCTCATTTGCTCGCTATAACCTTCCATGGCAACAAAATAAGGGGTAAACCCAGCCCGCTCAAATGAACCCCAATGCTCCATATTCTTTCTCAGGGAGTTGTATTTACTCGGCTCCGTCCTCTTCCTAGGGCCTCCCGTGTTTTTTTCCTTGGTAGAATAATTCTTAGGAAGAAGTAAAAACTCATCTCTTTGGCCTTCCTCATTCACGATAGTAGCAACAAGTAATTCAAAAACTTCAATTTTGATGGAGACTTGGTGATTTTTCATTTACAAGATTAGCGGCTCGAACCTTCTGCCAATTTGTTTAAAATAATCAATTTGAATACAAAGCCAAATATCATATTTTCGAATCCTATCATAAATGTTGAGTAGGAGTAACTTTTCCTTAATGGGATCCTCTCTTTTGATAGATTTGTCCCTATTATCTATCTACGGTCCTCTCCTTATGTGAATAAGAACAAAAAGGGTTTTTTTATGCCTTGCATAACCACCCTATTATTATTTTGGAACAAAATGGGTCCCCCTTGTTATTTTTGTCCTTTGGTTTTGTTTGGGTATTAGGAGTTGTTTGTTTTGCTCCTAAGTCTTTGTTTCTTTTTGTCTGTCGGAAGTGGAGTCGGGATGGAAACTGGACTTGGAACTTTTGTTTTGATTCCAAGTCTGGATTTCATCCCAGCTCCAGCTCTGCCCTCTTTCCTTGTTCTTTTCGTTGTTTGTCGGTGTGTCTTGCAATCTCGGGTATGTTTCTCCCTTGAGTAGTTTGGTGTTTTCTTTTTGTGTTGTTTCGCCCAAGTGGAAGTGGAACCAGAGTTGGAGGCAAACTTGGAACTTTGTAAAATTTCCATATTTTGCTCCTGCCTCAATTCTGACTCCGCTCGTTTGCTTTGTGTTGTTGCTTTCGTTGGTGTTTGGGTTGGGTCCAGTTTTTGTTCCGGTCCCACTTCCCATCATGTTTGTTGTTCTTGTTTCATTTCTTGTTCCTTTGTCAGGAGAGGAACCAAACTTGGAACTTTGTAAAACTTTCACTCCTGGTTTTGGTCCCAATTCTGCCCCAGTTTCTTTTTGTTGTTTGTCTTTCTCATAGGACCAGAGCCTAGTTCGGAGTTTGATAAGAGGCTTGTTAAAAAATTTCTTGTTCTATTATGGATCGAGCTCTGCATACGCCCTACTTTTGGTGTTCACTCGAGTTAATGGTTCATTAGCGTTGATTGCTCTGCCTTTGACCTACCACATCTATGGCATTAATTGCAGCCTCCTCCCACGCATGAAATGTTTTTAAAATCCTAATTGTGTTTAACTGGCTCATTATCTTGGTTATCTAAGTCATTTAAGTGAACCAGAGCTAGGAGAACTTCATGAGAGGCAATTTGATTGCGGGGGCGTGTTGGTGAGTGAATCTTCATCAAGTTTAGGTATTTCCTTGTGAGCATTTCGAGGTAGGGTTTCTTTTCCATTCTTTTCCCATTGTGCTTTGTCATTTCTTTCTCGTGTTTTTTCTCATCATGTTCGACATGTTCGCAGAATATTTTTTTTGTGAACCTTCGCATGTTTCTTATTTTCTTTTGGTTTTGATTTTGTCTTTTTTTGTTTTCCCATTCTGTTTTCTTTCTTTCTATTTGTTGTTTTTTATTTGTTGTCGCTTTTGTGACAAGTGCGTTTTGTCGTGCCCGAGTTTCTAACAAGGGTTTTCTTTGGTTAGGGTCCTCTACATGTTAAATGATTTTGGTTTTGTTTGGAGACCATTTCTAATCATTCTTCCTAGTCGATTATGTGATTTCCATGTCGGGTTTGTGATGCCCTAATTTTATGAATCAACGCATCGTGCAAACTAGGGTTTGCTTGATGGCCTTTCCAAAATATTTTGGCCTTAGGGTTTAAATTGGTATTTGTACGGTTAAGAGGTGGGTTTAAGCCCCTCTATTTGGATTCCTTCGTAAACCCATGTGACCCAAGTTGTTAGATTCATGTGACCATGTCTTCAGAAAATGTGCTCTGTTTTTCATATTAAACTGGTGGAAGTGGACTCGGGAATGAACTAGTCCTGGGGATGTTTTCCATTGAGTTTCATTCCTAAAATGATCTTGCTTCTGGTTATTATGGATTTTGGTCTTCATACTTGTCTTTAAGTGGAATCGGAACCAAAATGGAGGTCGAACTTGGAACTAACAATTAGTTCCAGGTTCGATTTTTGTTCCGATTCTAGTCCCAGTCCCATTCGGGTACAGTTTTTGTTTCGGTTCTGGTTCTGGTCCCACTTTGTACTGAAATAGTTCCTTGTTCCTTATTCTTTTGTGGCTTCGCCTCCAATGAAGTTGAAATTTCACTAAGTACGAAAGTTATCCTAAGAAGGCAAAGAAAGATGTTGATTGATGTATTGACTTTTATGCTTTTTTGTTCATCTAATACAGGAGTTTGTTGCAGAGATTGAGAGATGTCAGGAGCATCAGAAGAGGCTTCTCAAAGGAGCCAATCGGAAGAAACTTCAAGACAAGGAGCTAGGCCAAAGAAGATCAAAGTGGAGCAACTCCCTTACACTCTGAGATACAAACATAGGGAAGCTACTCTCACTACTAGCAAGGTTGATTCTGATTGGGAAGACATCACCGATACCAACTTGGGCGCATTCAATTATGAGTAGTTGCTCTTGGAGACATTCGGTGAAGATGTAACAGGAAGGACACAGAGAATTTTCCAATCTGGACTAGCACATGTTTCCATCTTCCCCCTATATGTCCAATGTCTTGAATTGATAATGACTACAACCGGAGCATACAATCCTACCACTAGGAAATGTGTGGATTTTCAGGGGAATGTTATCATTGACTTAACACCCCAAATGATGAGATTTATGTTCAATGCACCTGCTCCAAAAAATCCCAGACAACTCAGTGAGGTAGAGGCACTAAAACTATATAGTGACATGAAGGAAGCTAATAGAACTCATATGAAAAAGAGTTGGATGAGAGTTGATAAAAAGTCTTTGGCTAAGCTTCCTGACTAGCCTAAAAGGGCGGACTTCTACAAGGAAATTTTAGACATAATAATGATGTTATCTAGGTTGTTTGGGAAGAGGGATGCTTCCTAGTTCAATGAATGGATGTTTCCATTTATCCACAATATCCGCTCACAACAGTTTGATTGGCCTATGATTGTATCAGATTGTATACATAATCAGATGCTTAGAGTGAGAGAAACCAAGAGTTTCTTCATAACCTCTTATGTAATCTATGCAACTACCAGAAGGGGTATCTTTCCAGGACTCAATGCAATAGGTATATTGGGGGAGGCTCAAGGACAAAAGAATGTATGGGATCACTATGATCAGCTTACCTTGCAAACCTTGGAGGCACATTATAGAAGGGTTAATGATGCATTTTTGTATGTCATCATTAATCAGCTAACAGGAAATGTTGGTTATAGATTGAGTAGGGAAGCCATGGCCTTCATCAATGAATGGGGACACTTGTTTATTAAATACCCCAGATTTACTTACTTATGGTTGGGAGGTTTTGATGGTCACTCTCATTTACTCCCTAGGTGTTGCAGCAATAAGATTAATTTAATGGAATTCATTTATCAAGCTCTACCAGTCAATGTAAAGTTTGATAATAAACACAAGACTGGTTGTCATAAGTTCCCCATGAAGTTGGG
This sequence comes from Sequoia sempervirens, assembly GCA_007258455.2. Lineage (NCBI taxonomy): Eukaryota > Viridiplantae > Streptophyta > Pinopsida > Cupressales > Cupressaceae > Sequoia > Sequoia sempervirens. The sequence goes on along the minus strand of VDFB02256132.1, from coordinate 98,438,480 downwards.
TGAATATAGTTGTCCACACCTTGTGGTAGCTAAGGTAGTTTGTGATGAATTGATTTAGATGAAGTTGGGTTTGTATACTTCCAAGAAGTATTTTGATCCTAAACATAGGATGCAAGGTTTGCTACCCTCTATCTTTGACAAACACTTCAATCTGTTGGAGGACTTTTGGATGGATTTCCAAGATAAATATGATCTCAGGAGGAGAAATTATGAAAGACTACCCATCTCGCTCATGGTTGAGTATGGGATAAAAGAAGACATCCCTGAGACATTATCAGATGATGGGGTAACTTTGGATCCCCAATACGAGACAAAGAATGTAGGTACCAAAGATCTTGATCAAGTGGACTAGAATGTGGAACAATCTATTGACATAAAATAGATTGCAAGACTAGTTTTGGACAAGAGTATTCAATGGGTTGTCATGAGGATTAAGCAGCCAGAGGCTCAGACTTCCAAGAAAAGAAAGGTTGTAGGTACCACTCAAGGGTACAATAGGACTAAGAGAAGAATGGCTCCTAAGGAGCCCCTAGAGTTCTTCTCTCCTAATGTTGAAGAAAAAATTGAAATTCCTGCTCAAGATCCTCCTCAAACACATGGGGAGGAGATTATAGTAGAACTGGGTGCTTCAACATCTGTTGCAGCAGAAGCATCCACTCAACCTCTTATTACAGAGCAACCAAGTGAGGAGATGCCCATAGGAACCCTCTATAAGGAAGTTGAGTTATTGAAGGAGAAGGAGCCCGAAATAGAAATTCATGATGTTGATATAGATTTTGGGGCTACCCCATCCGACAAAGAAACTCATGTGGTGGCATCTCTGGATGAGATCGAGGATGCAAGGACTGAACATATTTTAACTAAAGAGGATCAATGGAAGATTTTTGAGGAATCCAAGAGGGAAGTAGATGCCAAAGCACAAGCTGAGGCACTATCTAAGCAACATGAGATTAATGCTAAGGTACAATTTGATGCATTAGCCAAGCAAAAAGAATTGGAAGCTAAATTCAAGGCTGATGAATTGGCCAAGTAGCAACAACAAAAGAAGCAGGAGCTCAAGATGAAAGAAGAAAGAGATAAGTTGGCTTTACAGTAGAAAGTTCATGACCTTGAGGAGGAGAAGGTTCCTCAAAGAAGAGAGAAGAAGCCCTTGAGGCTAAATTCAAGGGTGTGGAAGAGGCCCATAGAAGGAAAGAAGAGAAAGAACGCCTGGAGAGAGAGAGGGAGGTTGTAGAACTTGCTCTACATGAGAAGAAGTCCAAGGAAGAATGGGACTATGTCGAGGAATTGAAAAGGAAGAGGGAGCAGATGCTAGAGGAAAAGAAGTTGGAAGAAGAACGTTTGCAGCAAGAGTTAGAAGCCAAAAGATTGCAAGAGCAAAAAGATAAGGAAGAGGCATAGAAACTTGCACAAGAAGAGGCACAAAGAGAACAACAAAATGTACAAGAGGTTGACTCTCAGCCTAAGAACATAATACTACAACCGTTATCTTCTGCCATTGTTGCTTCTTCTTCAGCACAAATAGTCACTACTCCTATTGCTCCTACATGGTTGAAGTTGGATTTAGAGAAGAAACAGATAGTTCAACCATAGCCTCTCAATTGGGATGAGATGATGAAAGAGATTGAGAAGGAAACACCCAAAAAGAAGGCTTGAGTTCTTCACTCCACCAAGCTCACCAATACAGGGGAAATCATTGTTGAATGTGCAATTCTAGTGGTGGATAAGAATAGGGATGATATGCAAATGATTGATTACCAGTTGGGTACTCTAAATTTGGGGAGACCTACAAGAAACCAACAAATGAATTTAATTGATACTATAACTTCCTCCACCAAATCTAGAATGATTAAAGACAAGCAAAAGAAAGATGAGTTGAAAGCCCAATTGGATCAACTACACAAGTTTTTAAAGGATGTTTCCACTCCAATTTCTCAACAAGCTGTTGCTCCTGAATCCCCAATCTTATTGACAAAGAAAGAAGCTGATGACTTGGTACAAATGAGGAGTAAAGTGGGGATGCTTGAAAGATGGATTGATAGACTTAATTAGGAGGTTGTTGAGGTGATAACTGATAGTTTCAGGGTTCATGAAACAACACTTGAGTTAGTAGGAGATATGAATCAACATACTGAAGATCTAGAAAAGCAGGATGAAGAGTACAAGGAATATATTAAGAAGCTTAAAGACATCAGCAAAGTCCCCAAGTCAACTCTCTTGGAGTAGTCAAATCTTGAAGAAGACAATGTAGATTTTATTGAGAAGACTATAAACATAATCGGATTCAAATCCAAGTTCATCCATCATCATAAGAATGAGGTTCAAGAAGCAAGCAAGGACTTGAACGGGCATATTGATGAATTGGAGGCAATAGTTGCCATTCTGGCCAACGTGGATATCCTAGTCAAAGAGAGTATTCCTTTGGAAAAGTTCAAGGAGAAGTGGAGTAGTAGATTTGAAGAAGTAATGCAAAAAGGAGATGATGAAGAAGATTTGTTGTTGGATAGATTTATGGACATTAGGGAAGAAGTAAGAACTGCTAGGAAGGAACTAATTAAGTTGAAGGATATGCAAGAATTTTCCTCAGTCGAATTAAAGAGGATCAAATTTGAGGACAGTTGGTTAGATGGGCCTGATTTAGATGTCCTTCAACAAGTTTTCTCTAGTTATGATGAGTATATCATGGACCAAGCAACACAAGAGTAAGCTGGCAACATAACATTCTGCTCTTGACACGACATCCTCTTTTCTCCTATTTTGCAGGATTTGACACAAGTTGGACTCTAGTTCCCATCCCTTAGTTTTAGCTTCTCTCTTGGGCATCAAAATTTTGTGTGGCAGAGCAATCAAGCCTTGATGTAACTAAAGATGGACAGTCTAGTTTCTTCATGTAGTCTCGGTTCCTTAATTTGTGGATCTGAGTTTTGATTGAGAGAAACTTGCGCATAGCATCTCTATATGTAATTTTGAGTTCTATTTTGTAAAGGTTGACTCATTGAAGGAAGATTAGCCACCTGATGATAGCAATAGGAATCATAGTCTTAGGATATCATAGTTTTTAGCAAGATACTTTGGAAAGTTCAATTGAACTTGGTTACATTTTACAGTTTTATACATTTTACATGTTGATAAGTTTGGACCTCTTTGATAAGGTTAATGATTAATAATCAATTCGTATGCCAGTGATTTTGTTGTGGCTAAATGCTTTCTATTTGATGAGAATCATTAGAGGAAACCAGATTCAAGATTATCTCATTGAATTATCTGTGAATGAAATTATTGTTATATCTATTTGATCTGTGTTTTAATGATGAGTGAATGACCTGTTTTAAGTTTTGAAGTAAAAGTTTAGTGAATGATTGTGATTGTGAATTAGCACTATGAAAGTATGTAGTGGTGTAGATTATTATATGGATTGCATCATGTTGTGGTTTTGATTAGGTGAAGAAACACTCATTATTGATATGCATGCCTAGATATTAAGAAGTTTTATTCATGTTCTTCTCTTTCAAAGCTCTAATCTATCTTTTTATCTTTATTTAACCCCCCCCCCAACTTAGGTTATTTGATCTAATGCATTTTTGTTCCTCATTACCAACAAAGGTCCCTTGCATATTACAGTTACATTAACTATTGAGCAATATGAACATAGTTGAGAACCAACTACTAGGACCTTGGGAGCTAGATTACTATATGTTGTCTTTCTCTTTCAGGAGAAATAGAATAGTGATATTTTGTTTAATGTTGTTGTGTTGTTTTAACCTTCAACAGGTATGGCACTAGAAGGAGGGCCTGAAGAACAAACTGGCTCGAATTGGGTCATTCTCACCAGATAGGTACGAGAGAGTTCTTAGATCTTCTCATAATCTTTAATCATTGATTGAACTCCAAACCCCTGTCAAGTATAGACCCCAGGCCCGTAGGGTTTTCATCCCACCATTGTCACCACCGCTTACTGCACCTGGCTTTCCATGAAATCCACCTATTCCACCACTATTCCAACCAATACCACCACCACAACCCATGGATTTCTTTGTGAATAACCCCTCTCCACTAGGGACTATCCCTAGGGGTATACATGATTTGCCCAAAAACCCTGAGAGGTTTGTCCCAAGTATATGCATGGAGAATCAAGGAGTGTTGAGGAGCACATATAGGCATTTAAGGATGCCTGTACTCGTCCTCAGGTAGTTCATCATGATGTTGTGTGCAAATTGTTCCCCTATTCTTTGGGTGACATGGCATACAATTGGTATTTAAACCTGCTCCAAGGGTCTATTCTGAGTTGGAAAGACTTGGAAAATACCTTTATTAATTAGTTCTAGGTCTATGTAGACCCAGCTATTCTATATCACATATTTGCTACAATAGGAAGGAATCCCATGAACCATTTCCTTTATTCAACATAAGATTCCAGAGAATGTACCGAAGGCTACATGATCCTTACTTGGTTGTTGAGAATATTGCCATTTTGGCATATTTGAGGGTCGTGGATCCTTTGATTGGCCTATTTTTGTAGAGGACATATGCTACTAATGAAATTGATTTGCTTTCAAAAGTTTATCACCTAGCCATCAAATTGCAACAACAGATAAGCTTGCAAACGAGGAGTTTAGGAGGAGTTCTTCCTCCCATAGGATATCAAATGCCTAACCCAACTCCTCTATTCAACACGGTCCCAGGGATGTCTTATTCCCAATATGGACCCATGTTTGAGTTGCAAGCCTCACCTCCCTTACCATTCTTCACTAATAGTACTCAGGACTCCTCCCAACAAACACAAAATTACCAAAATCAAGCTTGAGGATCAAATCCTGTTAGTCAGCCATCTGTAGTAAAGACTGGAAAAAGTGAAAGAACTCTCCAACTTACTAACAAGATGGAAACCCTCAAGAAGACTCTATCTCAGATGTCTAATGATATGTCCCAACTCAGACAGAATCCCCCTCAGAACCAGAATCAAAGTTTTCATAATCAGGGAGGGTATTCTAATCAGGGTGGTTACTCCAACCAGAATTATAACACCAATAGGAACTTCCAGAACCAAAATTCCTCTAATAAAAATTATCAAAATCAGAATAGGGGGTACAATCAAAGGTCCAACAATAATAGACCATGGAATACTGGACCTAATAATGGGGGAGTTTCCCATAATTATTAGGCAGGTGATGAAAAGCCACAGATTGCAAATGTGGCAGATCTCAACTTTATGACAAATTGGTGTAAGTTACACAATACTACAACTCATTTTGAGGTTAACTACCCAGAAATGGAGAAGGTTGTCAAAATTTCACAAGCTGATGCTCCATTTCAAGGATCATCCAACAAGTCTGGTGGATCAACGGATACAACCATGGCCTACGATATCTTTGATGAAGAACTGCCATTTCCCAACCAGGAAGACAATGAAATAGTGGAAGATGTATATGATGCCCAGGCCTTCCAAACCAAGGGAGGCCATTTCCTAAAAAATCAAAACAGAGGGTCGTTTACCACAACTGGTCCTCCTAATAACATGGTCCCACTGAATCAGAATGCATATAATAACCTGCCACCACCAAATGTTCCATCTGACTCTCAGAATAAAGGTGACCCACCTTCTTTTCCTAAGTATTAGGTAAAGAATGATTCAAAGTTTGATTTCATTACAGAGATGCAGAAACAAAAGACTTCATTATCGTTCTTTGACATTATGAAGTGGTGCCCCACCCAACAGGAATTTTTGTTAAGATCCTTAGAGGAGGCAGACTGGTCAAAAGGGAAAGGTAAGGTGACTCCAACAAACGAGACGAATGCAACCCTCTATAAAGGTAAGAATGGTACCCCACCTTTCCTTTTGAGTTTAAGAATTTTTGGAAAGAAATCTACATAACTGTCTACTAAATTATGGAGCATCAAGAAACGTCATGCCATTTTCAGTTTATAGGAAGTTAGGTCTAAGTCCACTTCAGACAAATAAAAAGGTCGTCCAATTGGACAAAACGAAAGTCAATGTGGTAGGAGAACTTAAAAATATTCATGTATAGGTTGGATTTGACCCAAGGATCCAAACTTACATGGATATCCAAGTTGCAGATATCCCAAAAACCTATGGTATGCTTTTAAGCAAAGATCTCATGAAGATTATTGGAAGATATTTGTCCTTGGACTTCTCACACATGCGGTTGCCCTGGAAAGGGATAGCAACATAGATCAAAATTGAGAGTGATCATAGGCTTAAACATATGATTACTGAATATGATACTCCCAACGAGGTAGCCTATTTTGAAACTGAGATAGGAATCTACAAGAGGGAGGAAGTCATGACTTTCTCTATGCTCCATTTTGATGATCCACTACCCCTAGAATAGAGTGACCTGATGACTGCAGTCAACCAACAATTCTTAATCAAAAAATTTCAACAAGATAAGCTAGTACTAGGAGAAGAAGTTGATTTATGGAGTTTGTTGCTTCCCAATTGGTGTAGGATCCATTATGATAATCATTCTGAGTTAACTTGTCAACCCTATGTAGATATCTTAAACCATGTTTGCCAGGCTGAGCAAACTTGTGAATGCCAACCTCAAGCACTCACCAATAAATTTTCATTTGATGTTGAGGATGCTACTATTCTTATGAGAACCAATCTTGCTCAAAAAGAAGATTCTTCCCAACTTGAGCAAACTCGGGTTTTATGCTCTGAAATACAAAGAGAGACTGAGGAATCTCAGCCTTTTCTTATTACACCAACCCTAGATACCCTTCCAATACCCAAGGCATTGGTAAAAAATGTACTAAATCATGATTTGATCCGAGAAGAGGTTCAGGAAACAGTTCCTGAACATGTTTTGAATATAGGAGAATCTTCTCACAGACCTAGTCTGCTGTTACCTTTAAATTTGGATGACCAGCACCTGTCCGAACCACCACATACTTCTAGCAAGCAAATTCCTGTAACCCCAAAGATGAAAGAGATCCTGGCTTTAGATCAATTATGGAGTCTTAAATTTGATGGCTCCAAGTCCAAATCAGGAAGTGGGGTAGGGATTGAATTAACCAACCCAAAGGGGAAGACTTATTTTGCTTCTTACAGGTTATAGTTTGGTTGCACAAACAACGTGGCAGAGTATGAAGCACTTGCTCGAGGTTTGATGTTTTCTCATCAAAAGAAGGTCACATCTCTCATGGTTATGGGGGATTCTCAAGTAATTGTCAAACAAGTTCACAACCAATATACTTGTCATAACAAAAGATTGGTTGCTTATAGAAATAGAGTTTGGAATATGATTGAATATTTTGACTCTTTTGGAAGCACTTTGATTCCTAGGGAACACAATAAGATTGCAGATGCCCTTGTAGTCACTACTAGCACTCTGGAGCGTATGCAAGACTCCAAGTTGAACTAGTCTCAATCCCAGCAGTCCCAGATAATGTCCAAAATTTTTAGGTCTTCGATGATGACCAACACATACTCGCCTTCTTGGAAAGTTATGATGTCTTCGAAGGATAGATAATAGATGAGTCAGAAAGAGATCATGGGGATTGGGACCCTAAGAGTTGGGATACTGAAGGGATAATGAATTTGAAAAGCAACATCATTCCCAAGGGGATGGTAGCTTTGGAAAGAATATTTGACTCTGATCCTCGGGCTCGTGAGAGGGTGCTAAAAAAAAATGATGGAGGGAAGTACAAATCTATTAATCCGGTTGATTCAGGTCCCGAAAGAAATGTTTATATAAGCAAAACCTGCCCTGAGGAGATCAGAGATGAAATAGTGAAGGTGTTAAAAGAGGACATTGCAACAATTTCCTAGAGTTATTAAGATTTAAAGACTTTTGACACCTCTGTGATCACGCATACAATACCTCTGAAGCCAAAAGCAAATCCCTTCCGTCAAAAGCAACACCCAATGAATGCATTGATCAAGCCATTAATTCAAAAGGAAGTGCAAAAGCTTTTGTCAGCAAGAATCATCTTCCCAATACGACACTCCACTTGGGTTGCCAATTTGGTTCCAGTATGCAAGAAGAGTGGAGAGATCAAACTGTGCGTTGATTTTAGAAACCTAAACAAAGCCTTAGAGAACGATAACTATCCACTGCCTTCTCTTGATGAGGTATTAAAAACTATCAACGGATCTTAGATGATGTCATTCTTGGATGGCTACTCTAGGTATAATCAAGTGCTTGTTAGCCATTAGGATATAATTAAGACTTCCTTCACTACTAAGTGGGGGACATTTTCCTATCGCAGAATTTCATTTGGACTTATCAATGTTGGAGCTACATTCCAGCGTGCAATGGACGTAGCATTCAAGGATCTGATAGGTAAGTGTATTATTATCTATGTAGATGACTTAACTATTTTCTCTAAGAACAGAAAGGACCATTCTACTGATTTATCAAAAGTCCTTAAGAGATGTATAAGCTATGGAGTGTCCCTAAATCCAAAAAAATGTGTGTTTGGAGTTTCTGAAGGGAAACTTTTAGGCCATGTGATATCATAAAAGGGGATATCTATAGAGCCTGATAGAGTTGAAGCCATCTTGAAATTGACAATGCCAGGGAGTAAAAAGGAGATGAGATCCTTCTTCGGAAGGATCAATTTTGTGAGAAAATTTATAAAAGGGTTTGCAGAAATTGTCAAACCACTTAATGAGATGATGAGAAAAGATGCAAAAATAGAATGGAGCAATGAGGCTAAGTCTTCTTTCTCGCAGATTAAACAATCAATATCTGAGGCACCAGTCTTGACTAGCCCAGATTATCTAAAGCCCTTCTATATCTATTCCTTTTCATCTGACCATTCATGTGCAGCTGTTCTAACACAACGAAGAGGAGGGGGAGATGAAAGGCCAATCGCTTTCATGAGCTCCCCATTCAATAATGTAGAAGTCAGGTACCCTCCCCTTGAAAAGTAGGCCTTTGCATTAGTGTGAGCAGTAAGAAATTCAGGCACTACATTCTTAGGAGCCAGGTTATTGCTATAGTTCTTGATCCAACTGTTAAATCTCTCCTTATGCAGAGTGAGTTAGGGGAGAGAAGGGGAAAATGGATGACTATTTTGCAAGAGTATGATCTAGAAATCCATCCAATGAAGCTCATCTGAAGATAGGGCTTATCAAAGTCTATGGCAGATGTAGACAAGAGCATCACTTGCCAGCAGTATACAGTGTAGTCATTCACCCAGGATCCCTAGTATATTGATCTGATCTTCTTCCTTCTCAATAATAGATGCCCAAAGGGGATGAATGCTACTCAAAGGAGGGCATTGAGGATGAAGAGTGCTCATTACATGCTCAAAGGAGGATCCCTATACAAAAGAAATTATGAAGGAGTTTACCTATGCTGTTTGGACCAGCAAGAAGCCAAGCATGCTATTGCTGAATTTCATGGTAAACACAACACGGTGCATGGATTTGTAGATTCATTGGCTCATCAAATTCTCAGGTCAGGATATTATTGTCCCCACGTGTTCGGGGATGCACATCAACATGTTAGAACATGTCACACATGCCAAACCTCTGCACCCAAGGAATGTAATCCTGCAATGCCTTTACAACTAATTTGTGAGGTAAGACCATTCGCCCAATGGGCACTGGATTTTGGACGAGTGATTAATCCAAAATATTTTGCAGGTCATAAGTTCATCTTAATGGCAACTGACTAATGTACGCACTGGACTGAGGCTCAGCCATGCAAAAACAACACCACAGAGGTGGTTATCAAATTTCTTAATGAAAACATCATTACTAGGTTTGGAGTACCCTTTGCCCTGGTATGTGACAATGGCCTCACTTTCTCATCTGTTGAGTTCATACAATGGGCCTATGAACACAAAATTATTTTAAAGTACTCCTCTAACTACTATCCTCAGGGAAATGGTGTAGCAGAGTCTACCAATAAGAACCTGTTGGAAGTGATAAAGAAATTGATAGAGAATAATCCTAGAGACTGGCATACCCAGTTGAAATTTTCCTTATGGGTAGTGTTATGCCTTACATAAGCACCCCACTTTGATCTGGATCAAAATGGGTCCCCCTTCTCTTTTGGTTTCTTTGTTTTGGGGTCATTTTCCTTGCTCTTGGGTTGCTTCTGACTTCTGCCTGGGTTTCTCTTCTGGTTTTGTTAACTTTGGTTATGTTTCGGCTTAATTGGGTTCCCTTCTTGCTAAGTATTCAATGAAGTAATCACAAGTCAAAGTGTATCTTATGATATGTATCTTATGTCCTTCTAATGACTAATGGAAGCATCTATTTTGCAGGAACAGGCCACACACATGATGATATTGCTCAAAGTGATTCCACTTGGAATGCATTCCCCAGTCCAGTTGGTCATAAAAATTAGCCAAGAAGAAAGTCAGCAAGACCTCCTAGTTGTCTTGCCGACTACCAGTGCATTCGGTCGATATGCGTCTGTGGCCTATCGGTAAGACCCCAACGATGTCACAACGATCAAAAATCACATACAGTCATTTATCGCCAAGTCATCATTCATCGTCTTGGCGATTAGGAATTTCCTATTGGCAGGAGTTTGTCTTCGGGCTGAGGTCATAGCGAAGTCTCCATGTCTCGCTGACCATTGTCAAAAGGATCCATATATCGGCATAGGGTTTTCTCCCTACCAAGAGGTCTCGGCGAGTTCATGGAGTCTCACCGACTAGCAAAAAGGGTCTAACACTTTGGCGGGAGTTTGTTTTCAGGGAGATGCCTCCCCGAAAGGGGGATGTCTTATCGACCACCGAGAAAGATATGCCTTTCGGCGAGAGGCCTTCGCGGTGGGGAGATGTCTCAGCGAGGTCTTCGGGTCACACCAACACAACAAAGGGGATTCTATCGGCGGTTTTCGGTCAGAGGATCAATATGTCTCAATGACCAAAAGGATGGACTCAGGGAGATTTTCGACAAGACACAAGGTGGTCTGTGGGACATCTCCCTAATGAGAGAATGTTACAGCAACACATTTAGAATGAAAAGAATTCATGTCAGTATAACTACAGAAAGGTCTCCCCGACGGTCGTTCAAAGTGGGTCGCCAAAGGATTATGCCCTCGGTGTAATCTCTCACCGACCGAAGAAAGTCTCAGCAACACGGAGGAGGCTCGTCGAGAGAAAAGTGGCTTCGGAAAAAGGTCTTGCCGACCACGGAAAGTCATGCCGACATGAAGAGAGATCCCACTGGAACACATTGAGCTCGACGAGAGTGAAAGAAATCGGCGAAAGTTTCTGCCGATATGAAGGTCTCGGCGACATGGAAATGAGTCGCCAAGAGTCTCGTCGAGGGAGGTCACACCGAGGCAAAGGGAGCTCAAAGAAAACAAAAGCGAGTCGGGAAGACTCTAAGTGAAGGAGGTTCCTTCGCTGGGATGTCTTACCGACATGGAAGAGTCTTGCTGAAGACAAGGGTGGCTCGGTAGGAAGAAAGGGGTTCAGGGTAAGGTCTCCCCGAAACATCATAGTCTCCCCGACATCAGAGATGAGCTCACCCAAGGAGTCTAGCATCGTCGTGACTCATGTCAACAGAAGAGGTTCGGGGAGAAGAAACCTATGCGCCAGGAGGTCTTGGCGAAGAAAGAAGGTTTCGCTGAAGTGGAAAGAGCTTGAGCCCGAGAAGAAGAAAGAAATTTGAGCTCAGCGAGAATGAAGAGGGGTTCGCTGAGACTCTTGCCGACATGAAAAATGAGCTCGATGTGACTTCTATAGCCCGCCGAAACGTTTCACCGAATGACCCATACTACGTCGATAGCCGCTAGGGGATGAAATCGCATCGGGGAGACACCAATGGTGTCTCACCGACATGTGATGTTGATTAGACTACCTTTGACCGCTTGAGGAGCTCGCTTGGCAATACGCCCAACCAATCGAAAGCAGCCAAAAGAGTGATTCATCGGTCCCTTTGACCGATTGACTGTTCCTGTAAGGGAAGATCAACATAATGCAAGCAAGATAGTTTCTTCCTGAGAACAATTGATGACGAATCGGCTCGGGTGATGGAATTTAGATCTACACGGAGGCTCGATGGAATTTCCAGAAGACGGTCAACGAGCAGAGGACTCTGGAACAGAAGGGAAGCCGAAGAATGAAGAAGCCATGACTCAGAGGGACACCTGCGGCGACCGCTGACGGGGGCAGATCAATATTAATGCAGATATCCTGGAGCATTCAAGGCGACTCCACGAGGGATTTCAAAGGTGGACACGCAGACAGGAAAGTTAATGCTGCAGATGTCAAAAAGATCTAAAAGGCTTCTCATGAGGGTAGGAATCCTTCATCAACGTGGACAACAAGGATTCACATTGAATGCAATTTTGACTTTCCTCAGAAAGATCTAAGAGCCGACTCTCCTGGATGCAGATATTTTTGTAAACCCTAGTGTAGGGGACAACGCTTTTTTTTTTATGCATTCTGTATATAAGGCATTCTTGCCTCTTTGAAAGGTGAGAGAGTTTTGAGGTTAGAAATTTTTAGTGTTAGCACTTCTAGATTAGAACTACTAAGGTTAGAGGACTTTCAGACTGAGAACTATTTTAGAGTTAGAACTGTTAGGAGTTAGTCAGTTAACAGAAGGAGATAGAATTGCATCTTGATTCTTAGTAATGAGAGCTTCTCTTGTCTTCTTGGTTAGCAGTTAGATTTTAGTACAGACTGTAATGTATGTTCTAAGTTTTCTTAGTGTAGTTGGAAGCAATCTGGAGCCTCAGATTCTCTGTACACTGGTGATTGTGCCAGCTTTGTAAATATTGCTTATCTGTTTTATTGACAGTAGAAGCAATCAGAGTTTAATCTACTTCATGTTGTGTTCCTGAATGATATTTGTCTTAATTTGATCATTTGATTTGTGAAGTCTTCAAGGAATGAAATATTATTTTGTGTTTTACTTAAATGGTAATTAAAAATCTGTCATGCGAATTAGTACTATGAATGAAAGAGGCTGTGTGTCAATCACAAGTTTACTTTGTTCTGCAGTTTCGGTTTACAAATTCCTTTAAGTTAACAAGTTTGGTTAAGATTGGATGAACTATTGTTCTTTTTCTATGGCAAAACTCTGACCTATCTTTTTATATTTCTTTAAAAACCCCTGTTAGAGTAGGTTTTATTTCATGTTTGATCTTAGAACAATCCAAAAGCTCAACACCAACAGGCCCCTTGAATATTATTGTTGCATTGACCACTGAGTAACATCAGCATGATTGAGACCCAACTACAAAGACCTTGGGAGCTAAGGTATCCATGTGTTGTCTTTCTCTTGCAGGAGAAGCAGAATAGCAATATTCTGCTTGCATTGTTGTGGTGCCAAAATCGCCATCAACAAGTAGATCGAACCCGTATTAAAGCCGCTCTAGGAAATTCCCCATTTAAGTTAGTCTATGGCCAAGAGCTGGTCTTCCTCATACATTTGCAGATACCTATTCTCAGGTTTATGCAAGAATTTTATTCAAAGGATGATCGGATTGAGGTAAGGCTAACCAATATTTTAAACATGGAAGAACAGAGAGATGTTGCTTTACAACAGTTCTTTAAACGCCAGGTTGTTGTCAAACGTTGGTTTGACAAAAGAGCCAAAATAAAGGGTTTCAAGATATCAGATCTTGTGTTGTTGTGGGATAATGCTAAAGAGAAAAAGGGAGATCATTAGAAGTTTGATAGACTCTGGTTGGGTCCCTATCAAATAGCTAAGATATTGGGTGATAACGCTTTTCGATTGACCACCTAACAAGAGAACCTGTACCATTTCCCATCAATGGTCAATTTCTCAAGCATTACTTTGGCTCGTGAGGGTCTGATTTTCTGAATCAGTTGTATTATATGTAAATGCTTGTTTTGTTGTTTTTGGGTGTTTTGGTTTTTTTTTTTTCTTCTTTCTGTCGTTTTGTCTTGTTCTTTGGGGACCTTCATTTCTTTCCATTTTGGAATGAAAGGGTTGTTATTCGGGAGTATGCTATGGGCACTAGGAGAGAAATTGATTTAGGTATTTTCAGGCATATCTGTTGAAAGATTTCGTTCTAAACTTATGTCTTATGGTCATTTTAACATTGGTTTGAGAAGTTATTAAGAATAAGGTACATTGTAGATAATCTCATTGAAGTTTGTCACAAAATAGATAAAACATCTGCTTGTGTAAATTGCCTATTCATCTTAGGGTGACTGTATCTCTAATTCAAGTGAAAATTTTGATTCCCAAGACTGTCATAAGGTCCATGGTAGTTCTCAACCCACATTTCAGTTACATTTGAGTATTGAGCAAAGTCAATAAAAAATTCCCATAAATGAATCTTGTAAAAGAAAAAGAGAAAAGAGAACCATTGAAAGAAAGAAGACTCAATACCAAATGGGTGATTCAAGTATCTCTATCGGGGCTATGGACACATGTCTGGCAGTAGAGCAATGCTTTGAGAGAACTAGAGGTATCTTCATCAGGGCTATGGAAGCCTGACTAGCAGCGGAGCAATGCCCAAGATTTTATTCCACAACAGTTGAAGGGCTCAACCTACGTAGCTTGGATCTTAGGTGTAGTTGTTCAGGGGTGGAGAAAGTTTTTTATTAAGAAAGATACACCATATATGCACACACTCAAATTCAAACTAGTTCATTTTGATAGACATACAAGGTTCCAGCTCAACATTACTCAATATATCTAATCCTACTTAAGTTAGCATGTTTCATAAACCAGAGGTTCTGGGTGACTGAATTCTTCAGTATCTTGAAAATGGGTAAACCATTTTCTTAGTTGAATCGCCATTTGTTATGCTTTGCATAACCACCCCGTTATTATTTTGGAACAAAATGGGTCCCCCTTGTAGTTTTTGTCCTTTCGTTTTGTTTGGGTCTTAGGAGTTGTTTGTTTTTCTCCTAAGTCTTTGTTTCTTTTTGTCTGTCGGAAGCGGAGTCGGGATGGAAACTGGACTTGGAACTTTTGTTTTAATTCCAAGTCCGGATTTCATCCCGGTTCCGGGTCCGCCCTCTTTCCTTGTTCTATTCATTGTTCGTCGATATGTCTTGCACTCTCGGGTTTGTTTCTCCCTTGAGTTGTTTGGCATTTTCTTGGTGTGTTGTTTCACCCGAGCGGAAGCGGAGTAGGAGTAGGAGGCGAACTTGGAACTTTGTAAAATTTCCAAATTCTTCTCCTACCTCGATTACAACTCTGCTCATTTGGTTTGTGTTGTTGCTTCCATTGGTGTTTGGGCGAGGTCCGATTTTTGTTCCAGTCCCACTTCCCATCATGTTTGTTGTTCTTGTTCCTTTGTCGGGAGTGGAACTAGAATCAAAATCGAACTTGAAACTTTGTAAAAATTTCACTCCTGGTTTTGGTCTCAATTCCACCCCTGTTTCCTTTTGTTGTTTGTCTTTGTCGCAAGACCGAAGCCAAGTTTGGAGTTTGATAAGAGGCCTATTAAAAACTTTCTTGTTATGTTCTGGATCCAGGTCCGCGTCCACCCTGTTTTTCATGTTGAATCGAGTTAATGGTTCATTGGGGTTGATTGCTCTGCCTCCAACCTACCGCATTTATCGCATTAATTACAACCTCCTCGCATGCGCGAAATGTTTTTAAAATCTTAATTGTGTTTAACTGGCTCATTATCTTGGTTATCTAAGTCGTTTAAGAGAACCAAAGCTAGGAGAACTTCATGAGAGGCAATTTGATTGCGGGGGCGTGTCGATGAGCGAATCTTCATAAAGTTTCGTTCTTTCCTTGTGAGCATTTCGAGGTAGGGTTTCTTTTCCCTTCTTTTCTTGTTGTGCTTTGTCATTTCTTTCTCGTGTTTTTGCTCATCGTGTTCGGCGCATTCACAAAATCTTTTTTTTGTGAACCTTCTATTGTTTCTTGTTTTCTTTTGGTTTTGTTTTTGTCTTTTTCTGTTTTCTTTCTTTCCATTTGTTGTTTTTTGTTCGCTATCGGTTTTGTGACAGGTGCATTTTGTCGTGCCCTAGTTTCTAACTAGGGTTTTGTTTGGTTAGGATCCTCCGCGTGTTAAATGCTTTTGGTTTTGTTTGGAGACCCTTTCTAATCGTTCTTCCTTGTTGATTCTATGATTTCCATGCCGATTTTGTGATGCCCTAATTTTTTGAGTTGATGCATCATGCAAACTAGGGTTTGCTCGATGGCCTTTGCAAAATATTTTGGCCTTAGGGTTTAAATTGGTCTTTGTACGGTTAAGAGGTGGGGTTAAGCCCCTCTATTTGGATTCCTTGGTAAACCCATGTGACCCAGGTCCTTAGATTCATGTGACCATGTCTTTAGAAAATGTGTTATGTTTTTCATATTAAACGGGCGGAAGCAGACTCAAGAATGAACTCATCTCGGGGATGTTTTCCATTGAGGTTCATTCCTAAAATGATCTCGCTTTTGGTTATTGTGGATTTTGGTCTTCATACTTGTCTTTAAGCGAAATCAGAATTGGAATGGAGGTCAAACTTGGAACTGACAATTAGTTCCAAGTTTGGTTTTTGTTCTGATTTTGGTCCCAATCCCATTCAGGTTCGATTTCTATTCTGATTCCAGTTCCGGTCTCGCTTTGTACTGAAATAGTTCCCTATTCCTTATTATTTTGTGGCTCCACCTCTAATGAAGTTGAAATTTCACTAAGTATGAAAGTTATCCTAAGAAGGCAGAGAAATATGTTGATTGATGTATTGACTTTTATGCTTTTTTGTTCAAATAATACAAGAGTTTATTGCAGAGATTGAGAGATGTTAGGAGCATTAGAAGAGGCTTCTCAAAGGAGCCAACCAGAAGAAACTTCAAGATAAGGAGCTAGGCCAAAGAAGATCAAAGTGGAGCAGCTCCCTTACACTTTGAGATACAAACAAAGGGAAGCTACTCTCACTGCTAGCAAGGTTGATTCTGATTGGGAAGACACCACCGATACCAACTTGGGTGCATTCAATTATGAGGAGTTTCTCTTGGAGACATTCGATGAAGATGTAACGGGAAGGACACAGAGAATTTTCCAATATGGACTAGCACATGTTGTCATCTTCCCCCTATCTATCCAATGTCTTGAATTGATAATGACTGCAACTGGAGCATATAATCCTACCACTAGGAAATGTGTGGATTTGCAGGGGAATGTTATCATTGACTTAACACCCCAAATGATTAGAAATTTTTTTATGCACCTGCTCCACAAAATCCCAGACAGCTCAGTGAGGCAGAGGCACTGAAACTATATAGTGACAGGAAGGAAGCTAATAGAACTCATATGAACAAGAGTTGGATGAGAGTTGAGAAAAATTCTTTGGCTAAGCTTCCTGACCAACCTAAAAGGGAATACTTCTACAAGGAAATTTCAGACATAATAATGATGCTCTCTAGGGTGTTTGGGAAGAGGGATGCTTCCTAGTTCAAGGAATGGATGTTTCCATTTATCTAGACTACCCTAGATGGCAGACAATAGTTTGATTAGCCTATGATTCTCTCATATTGTATACATAATTAGATGCTTAGAGTGAGAGAAACCAAGAGTTTCTTCATGACCTCTTATGTAATCTATATAGCTACCAGAAGGGGGATCTTTCCCGGACTCAATGCAGTAGGTATATTGGGTGAAGCTCAAGGACAAAAGAATGTATGGGATCACTATGATCAACTTACCTTGCAAACCTTAGAGGCACATTATAGAAGGGTTAATGATGCATTTCTATATGTCATCATTAACCGGCTAACATGAGATGTTGGTTATAGATTGAGTAGGGAAGCCATGGCCTTCATCAATGAATGGGGACACTAGTTTATTCAATACCTCAGATTTACTTACTTCAGGTTGGGAGGTTTTGATGGCCACCCTCATTTACTCCCTAGGTGCTACAACAATAAGATTATTTTAATGGAATTTATTTTTCAAGCTCTAACAGTCAATGTAAAGTTTGGTAATAAACACAAAATTGGCAGTCATAAGTTCCCCATGAAGTTAGGTGAACATAGTTGTCCACACCTTGTGGCAGCTAAGGTAGTTTGTGATGAATTGATTAAGATGAAGTTGGGTTTGTATACTTCCAGGAAGCATTATGATCCTAAACACAGGATGCAAGGTTTGTTACCCACTGTCTTTGACAAACATTCAATCTATTGGAGGACTTTTGGATGGATTTGCAGGATGAATATGATCTCAAGAGGAGAAATTATGAAAGACTACCCATCCCGCTCATGGTTGAGTATGGGATAAAAGAAGACATCCCAGAGACATTATCAGATGATGGGGTAACTTTGGATCCCCAATACAAGGTAGAGAATGTAGGTACCAAAGATCTTGATCCAGTGGACTGGAATGTGGAACAATCTATTGACATAAAACAAATTGCAAGACCAATTTTGGACAAGAGCATTTAGTGGGTTGTCATGAGGATTAAGGATTCAGAGGCTCAAACTTCCAAGAAAAGAAAGGCTGCAGGTACCACTCAAGGGTACAAGAGGACTAAGAGAAGAATGGCTCCTAAGGAGCCCCTAGAGTTCTTCCCTCCTAATGCTAAAGAGGAAATTGAAATTCTTGCTCAAGATCCTCCTCAGACACATGGGGAAGAGATTACAGCAGAACTAGGTGCTTCAACATCTGTTGTAGCAGAAGCATCCACTCAACCTCTTGTTATAGAGCATCCAAGTGAGGAGATGCCCATAGGAACCCTCTATAAGGAAGCTGAGTTATTGAAGGAGAAGGAGCTTGAAATAGAAATTCATGATGTTGATATAGATTATGAGGCTACCCGATCCAACAAAGAAACTCATGTGGTGGCATCTCTGGATGAGACTGAGGATGCAGGGACTAAACATATTTTAACTAAAGAAGATCAATGGAAGCTTTTTGAGGAAGCCAAGAGGGAAGCAGATGCCAAGGCACAAGCGGAGGCACTAGCTAAGCAACAAGAGATTGATGTTAAGGCACAATTTGATGCATTAGCCAAAAAAAAAGAATTGGAAGCTAAAGTGAAGGTTAATGAATTGGCCAAGCAACAACAACAAAAGGAGCAGGAGCTCAAGATGAAAGAAGAAAGAGATAAGTTGGCTTTGTAGTAAAAAATTCATGACCTTGAGGAGGAGAAAGCTGCTCAAAGAAGAGAGAAAGAAGCCCTGAGGCTAAATTCAAGGGTGTGGAAGAGGCCCATAGAAGGAAAGAAGAGCAAGAACGCCTAGAGAGAGAGAGGGAGGTTGTAGAACTTGCTCTACATGAGAAGAAGTCCAAGGAAGAATGGGACTATGTCAAGGAATTGAAAAGGAAGAGGGACCAGATGCTAGAGGAAAAGAAGTTGGAAGAAGAATGTTTGCAGCAAGAGTTAGAAGCCAAAAGATTGCAAGAGCAGAAAGATAAGGAAGAGGCATAGAAACTTGCACAAGAAGAGGCACAAAGAGAACAACAAAATGTACAAGAGGTTGACTCTCAGCCTAAGAACATAATACTACAACCGTTATCTTCTACCACTGTTGCTTCTTCTTCAGCACAAATAGTCACTACTCCTATTGCTCCTACATGGTTGAAGGTGGATTTAGAGAAGAAATAAATAGTTCAACCATAGCCTCTCAATTGGGATGAGATGATGAAAGAGATTGAGAAGGAAACACCCAAAAAGAAGGCTTGTTCTTCACTCCACCAAGCTCACTGATACAGGGGAAATCATTGATGAATGTGCAATTCCAGTGGTGGATAAGAATAGGGATGATATGCAAATGACTGATTACCAATTGGGTGCAGTGAATTTGGGGAGACCTACAAGAAACCAACAAGTGAATTTAATTGATATTGTAGCTTCCTCCACCAAATCCATAATGATTAAAGACAAGCAAAAGAAAGATGAGCTTAAAGCCCAATTGGATCAGCTACACAAGTTTCTAAAGGATGTTTCCACTCCACTTTCTCAACAAGTTGCTGCTCCTGAATCCCCAGTCTTACTGACAAAGAAGGAAGTTGATGACTTGGTACAAATGAGGAGTAAAGTGGGGATGCTTGAAAGATGGATTGATAGACTTAATTAGGAGGTTGTTGAGGTGATAATTGATAGTTTCAGGGTTCATGAAACAACACTTGAGTTAGTAGGAGATGTGAATCGGCATGCTGAAGATCTAGAAAAGTAGGATGAAGAGTACAAGGAATATATTAAGAAGCTTAAAGACATCATCAAAGTCCCCAAGTCAACTCTCTTGGAGCAGTCAAATCTTGAAGAAGACAATGTAGATTTTATTGAGAAGACTATAAACATAATCGGATTCAAATCCAAGTTCATCCATCATCATAAGAATGAGGTTCAAGAAGCAAGCAAGGACTTGAATGAGCAGATTGATGAATTGGAGGCAGTAGTTGCCATTCTGGCCAATGTGGATATCCTAGTCAAAGAGAGTATTCCTTTGGACAAGTTCAAGGAGAAGTGGAGTAGTAGATTTGAAGAAGTAATGCAAAAAGGAGATGATGAAGAAGATTTGTTGTTGGATAGATTTATGGACACTAGGGAAGAAGTAAGAACTGCCAGGAAGGAACTAATTAAGTTGAAGGATATGCAATAATTTGCCTCAGCCAAATTAAAGAGGATCAAATTTGAGGACAGTTGGTTAGATGGGCCTGATTTAGATGTCCTTCAACAAGTGTTCTCTAGTTATGATGAGTATATCATGGACCAAGCAACGCAGGAGTAAGTTGGCAGCATAACATTCTCCTCTTGACACCACATCCTCTTTTCTCCTATTTTGCAGGATTTGACACAAGTTGGACTCCAGTTCCCATTCCTCAGTTTCACCTTCTCTCTTGGGCGTCAAAATTTTTTGTGGCAGAGTAGTCAAGCCTTGATGTAACTAAAGATCAGCAGTCCAGTTTCTTCATGCAATCTCGGTTCCTTAATTTGTGGATTAGAGTTTTGATTGAGAGAAACTTGTGAATAACATCTCTATATGTACTTTTGAGTTCTATTTTGTAAAGATCAGCTCATTGAAGGAAGATTAGCCACCTGATGATAGCAATAGGAATCATAGTCTTTGGATTTCATAGTTTTTAGCAAGATACTTTGGAAAGTTCAGTTGAGCTTGGTTACATTTTACAGTTTTATACATTTTACATGTTGATAAGTTTGGACCTCTTTGATAAGGTGAATGATTAATAATCAATCCATATGCTAGTGATTTTGTTGTGCCTAAATGTTTTCTATTTGATGAGAATCAATAGAGGAAACCGGATTCAAGATTATCTCATTGAATTATCTATGAATGAAATTATTGTTATATCTATTTGATCTGTGTTTTAATGATGAGTGAATGATCTATTTTAAGTTTTGAAGTAATAGTTTAGTGAATGATTGTGATTGTGAATTAGCACTATGAATGTATGCAATGGTGTAGATTATTCTATGGATTGCATCATGTTGTGATTTTGATTAGGTGAAGAAACACTCATTATTGATATGCATGTCTAGATATTAAGAAGTTTTGTTCATGTTGTTTTGTTTCAAAGCTCTGATCTATATTTTTATCTTTATTTAACCCCCCCCCAACTTACGTTAGTTGATCTAATGCAATTTTGTTCCTCATTACTAGCAAAGGCCCCTTGCATATTGCAATTACATTGACCATTGAGCAATATCAGCATAGTTGAGAACCAACTACCAGGACCTTGGGAGTTAGATTACTATATGTTGTCTTTCTCTTTCAGGAGAAATAGAATAGTGATATTATGCTTAATGTTGTTGTGTTGTTTTAACCATCAACAAGTTTTATATGTGAAAAAGAACAAAAACAAGTTCTGTGGCCCTATCCTAAAAAGGTCAAAAGTAATTAAGTTGGATGGAAGGATAAATTCTTATCTTTGGAAAGTAGAATTACCCTCTTCAAATCAATTTTCAAATTTATTCCATTCTTCATGTTACCTTCCAAAGTTTTCATTATTTGTAATAGAATTATTAGGAACTTGTTTTGGAAAGGTACACTAGATGTACAAAAAATAAATGATGGTATGGGGTGAGGTTTGGGAGCCTATTGGCTATGGGTGTGGGGGAATTAGAATGATAAGAATTTTTAACAAGGCTCTTTTGGCTAAGATTGTATGGCTCTTCATATGAGATAGTCCAAAGGCTTGGATTGAGATTCTCACATATATATATCTTGAGGACAAACACTTAGGGATTATTCTTGTCCTTAGGGGAACTCCTTAATAGTTTTATTGTTTGGGAAAATATGAAATATGTTAGTAATCTATGCCAAAATAGTATTTTTGGATTATAAAAAATGGCAGAACATTGAATTTCTAAGCAAATGTGTGGTTATAGGATCACCCTTTTTTAAAAGAGGGGAACCTAAAGGCCCTTAAAATAAATACCTCCAACCTTTGGGTAGCCAAGGTAATAAATTAGTGCCAAGAGGGAGGGAACAAATATTCCCTTTCAATATCTTCAAAAAAGAAAAAGATAGCTAGCAATAAAGACCAAGGCAACATAGCTAAAAAATACCCCTAAGGATTGAGAAAGAATGACAGTGGTTGGTTGTTGACGGTACTCTCTATCCCTATGCTACAATTGACTCATCTAAAATGATTTGATATAGAATAAATTCATTATCTTCATCACCCTCACCATATGCTCTTTCTATTATTTAGCCTTTGGGGGTTCACTATTGCCCATCTCATTATTGACTAAAGGTAAGAGATAAAACTAGGAGGATCAAGAGATGGTTGGAGCTAAAGATGGATGAGTTGGGATGAAAGGAAAGTGAATTTGGGCCTATGTCCATATGTTGTAGCTCTGATTGGACAATACTAATGGAGGAATGAGTCAATGTTGAGTTAGCCCCTCCTGCTCGGCTCCTAATAGTTTCAATATGTGGAGCTAAAATGCTAGAATAGCTAGGCCCACTCTCCCCCTATGTAGGCCCTCCATTCTACTCCATATCCTCTCCCTTTCCTGAATGACCAATCAAGAGCTAAGAAGAATATATCATTCCAACTATTCCTCCCAACACCAATATATATAAATAGTAGATCGCTTGAAGGGGGGACTTTTGAAAAGGCACATGCTCAATTTACATGCATGCCTCAAAAATAATCATAAGCAGGTGTGAATAGTGGGATAAAATCAGGTTTGGGTAAGGGATCAAACACAACATGAGATTGGTTTCACCACGAAGTGGGACACCCCCTAATATCTACACCGATTTGTCCTACTACAAATCTTAATGGTGTAAAGGGGAACTTTGGGATTGGTATGGGCAACAAAGTGTAGCTTGCATGGTGAAAGTGGAATACATTCATTTCTTAAGAACTATTAAGGGTAACCCTCTTTGGGTCCCTCGAAAAATATTTGATAATCAAAAGCTTGGCCCAAAGCCAAGGTTTTTCTCTAGTTGGTCACTTGAGATTAAATTTTGATCTAGCATCAATGAATTAAAAGGGTTTATTGGTTTCAGAAGGTGTTCTTTGCATCTTTGAAATGAAGAGGTCAATTGTTTGCTCTAACATTACACATTTTCTTGACAATTTTGTGACAAATTTTTATCCTCCAACACTCCCTGGGTCTCTAGTTCTATAATATTAAAGCAAATGAAAGCCTAGATTTGCCCTCATCATTAGGAAGTACTACGAAGTTGTGGGATTTAGCTCTAAGAATTATCTCTAGGAGGATTTGGTTGGAAAGAAAAAAAGAGTTTTCAATTCTGAAATCTCTTGATTAGGTTTAGATAAACCTTACAATCAACTTACCTAAATATTATTAGTCTAACACTAAATGATCTCAAAACCCTAAAAATTGGCCCCATCTGAAAACGATATTTGGCATGAGCAAGCCTAAAGTTAAACAAAAGGATAAGAAGGAAATATGGATTAAACCCCTTGAAGGTTAGGCAAAGATGATCTTTGACTAAGCATCCAAAAACAACTTAGGGATGTTTGGGGTGAGGACTATTTTAGAGACACAAAATCAATAATATTATATTTGGCTTTAAATCTACTTGCTCCAACTCAAATAATGTGCTATAAATGGGAAGTATGATCTTAGGCTTATAGATAGTTGTAGAATCATGTAGTCATGGTAGAAGAAGATTCTCAATTTTTTGTGGAAGGAGTGAAGTCCATAAAGTTCATATATATTTTCTATATATGTTATTTAGGGATCTCAATATCCTTTAAAGACAAAAAAATATAGGTAGATGTGTCTCTATGTAAAGATGCTAAGGATTGTGATGAATAGAGTATATTTCCAACAATATAGACTTTATTTCATCATATAAAATAATGAGACAATGAGATTTCCTATAAAAGAATAGGATTATTAGCTACCCATATAACAAATGAAGAGCATTTAACAATAATCATGACTTCTTGAAAGTATGCATACTTATCACTACTCAAAGGCTTGGTGAAGACATCTACAAACTACTCATTTGTTGGTGTATAAACTAGCTCAATTTCCTTGTTGAGGACATGAATGAAGTGATGGCATACTTCAATATGCTTTGTGTGAACATGGAGCACTAGATTCTTTGACATCTTCATCTCACTTTGATTTTTATGATGCATAACCATGGTATCAAGTTATGAATGTCAAAGATCCTCAAGAAGTTACCTAGGCCAAATTGTCGCTACTTCCTTGTACTTTGCTTTCATGAATGATAATACAAAATTAAGTTTGCTTCGTACAACTCCATGAAACAATGACAAATCCAAGATTGAATGAGTTACCATATGTTGACTTCCTAGACTGTATTAAACATGCTTAATTTGAATATGAAAAACTCAAAAGTTTGAAATCTTCATTATTTGAATATTTGAATATGAAGTTTTATGTTCCTTAGAGATATCTCAAAACTCACTTTTTAGCTAGCCAATGACTTTGGGATGTCCTAAACTCAAACAAGATACCAACTACATAGATATGTTTGGATGAGTAGTAGTCAAGTAAATCAAATTTCCTACCAAACTCCTATATATTATTTCATTAACTACTTTACCATCCAGGTCTTCAACCAACTTAGTTCCTATCTCCATTGGTATTGGTGAAGCTTTACAGTCTTCCATTTTGAACTGTGTGAGATTTTCTTTAGTGTACTTCGTTTGAGGCAAACTTTTTCAAGGTGTTTGTTTCACTTCAACTCCAAAAAAGTAATGAAGTAATCTAAGAGTAGACATTTCAAAATTGGTCTTCATTTCTTCTTTCATTTTGTATAAGTGATTAACCATTCATAGTGATGAGAAAATCATCAACATACAACACAATAAAGAGTAACTTGTCTCTAAAAATATTAATGTATAAGTGTGGATCAACATCAAATTTCTAAACTCCCATCTTAAGAAATTATGTATCCATTTTTTGTAATGAGCTCATGCAACCTATTTCAACCCATATAGTTCCTTTTTTAAATGACATACCATATGTTTCTTTCCTTTCTCAACAACTAGGAGGTTGTGTCACATATACCTCCTCTATCAATCTCCATTCAAGAATGTGATTTTCACATCTATTTGGTGGATTTTACAACTATGTTAGGAAGCAAATGTTGTCAACATTTTGACTAAAATCATCTTTGTGATTGGAGCAAACATTTCCTCTTTATTGTCTAAGAAAATAAAAAGATCATTAGAAATGGCGAGGGCTAAGACGACTGCGGCTAAGTCGATTGCGACCTGTGCCTCTGGAAATGGCGAGGGAGGAGACCTCCATGGCGGGGCTAAGCTACAAGAGAAGGCAACGATGGGAGCTACGGGGGCTGGCGTTTTGTGCGGAAAGAGCAGTGGCTTTGTTGCGCAGGTGACGACCCCAAAACTAGGGCATGGAAGACTGTCGTTTGGTGGTTTTATCCCTATTGCTTCGGCCATCTCAGTTGATCTGAAGGCGGAAATAGTTGAAGAAATAGAAGAGACTGTCTTTGAGCTTTCTGTTTGTGGGATGATCTGTCAGTTTAGGGGTTTTTGGCCTAGCCTCCCTCAGCTGCATTCTTGGATCTCTCATGAATGGGAGTCTCTAATTTCTGGTAAAGTTCATATTTTCCCCATGGCTAAGGGGTTTTTTGTTGCCAAGTTTGAGAATGCTTAGGATAGAAATATAATTTTATGTGATAATTTTTTTAGTCAGGAGGATAAACATTTGTTGATGCTTAAGCCCTGGCATTCTGATTTCAACCCTGCTTCTGAAACTTTCAATAAGAACCTGATTTGGGTTAGGCTGCCTAATCTTCCCCTCCACTTATAGACTGATCCTCTTTTGGAGGAAGTGGGTGAAGCCCTTGGTGATTTTTTGTTGGTGGATGATGAATCCTCTGATATTTTTCATTCCACCTTTGCCCACATACTGGTCAAAATGGATGTCTCAAAAGAGTTGCCTGCTGAGATTGTTCTTAAATCTTCTAAGGGGTCTTGGGTCCAATCTTTGGACTATAAGGGGATTCCCTTTCGTTGCAAAAGATGTTTTAAAACAGGTCATGCTGCTACACAATGTGGTTTTGAGAAAAAATCCATGAAGACTACATGGTGGAATGGTGCTTCTCAGCAACATTATACGGTTGAGAAGAAAGTTGAGCAACCTAGGAGTTTTTCTGAGGTGGTTGCTTTGGATTCACAAGGTCTTGGGGCATCCTCTCCAAACTCAAATGGAGGGGTTGTTGCTGCTATGCAAGACTACAATGTTGAAACCCCTAAAGAGATCGAGATTGGGCATGCGGCTGCCACTTTTGGTAATGGCGCTTCGGCTATCATTTCGGGTGGTTCTCTTGATTGGGCCATGCCTGGAGGGAGGAACGCGGTTCAAATCTCTAAAACTATGGCTGCAGATATTCTTCTTCAGGATAATGGTGCACTGGCTTGGCTTGATAAGGCAGTGCAAGTGGAAGAGGGTTGGATCACTGTAAAGGGCAAGAAAGAGAAGTCCTCTAAGCCTCCTTTTGACATGACTCTCTATTCCCACAAGAGTAACTCTAAATGTAAATCTTGATGGTTCTTGCTTGGGGGCTAGTTTTTGGCTGGCTGTTGGCTCTTGTAGCTCTATAGTTAGTTGTGGTTCGTTGGCCTTGGTTGCCTTTTTATCCTTGGTTGTCTGTGCTTTCTTGTTTTTATTTTTTGACAACCTTCTGGTTGTGGGTTCCAGATCCATTCAAAATCTGTTTGTTCCATAATCAAAAACATTTCCTCTTTATCAACACCTTCAATTTATTTGTATTCCTTAACTACCAATCTCTTTTTTTGCTTCTCAATTGAGCCACCAAATTTGAACTTTGTTTTGAACATCCATTTACAATCAATGGCTTCTTTACTAGCAAGTAAAAGCACCAACTCCTATGTCTAATTTCAATGAATTGAACTTGCATCCCAATTCATAGCACTTTGACATTTTTCTTCTTATATTGCTTCCTCAAAAGTGTTTGGTTCATTAGCTCTTAGATTAGTTGTCATGAATGCATCCTTGACCTTGTAGTCTTGAAATATGATGGGTGTTCTTGCTCATTTTGATCTCCTTCGATGAATATTAGATTATGGAGTGGACGGTGAGCTTGAATTTGGTTCAACATTACCTTCTCTTTGTTCTACTAATTCAATAGTACTTTCTAGTTCTAGCTCCACCTTTTTGGGTGAGTTTGATGGTGTATCATTGTCATTTTTCTCTTCTAGCAGATCGACATGGTAACACTTAGATGGTCCTCAAAATTGACATCTCCAAAGATATTAATTTTGTTCACCTTGAAATCATAAATTTGTAGGCTTTACTTAAGCTGTCATATCCAACAAGGATGCATTTTTCTCGTCATTAAACTTTCTTCTCTTTTCTTTTGGAATATGTTTATAAGCAATGCTCCCAAAAAAATCAAATGCCAAAGTGATGGTTTCCTTCTTAACCATGCTTCTTCTAGAGAGATGCTTTTTCCAATCTTGAAGTCAAACTCCATTTGATAAAATAAGCCATTGTATGAATTGCTTCTAATCATAATTAATCTTCAAGATTACAAGACTTGAACATTGATTTAGTTTTTTCTTGAAGTGTTGTGTTCATTCTTTCAACTACTTCATTTTGGTGCGCAATATCGGAAGCTAAGAGTTGTCTCTTTGATTCTTCTTTGTTTGTAAAAGTTGAAAAAAAAATCTTAATCTTAGCATGCTAATTTTCCTATCACATTCATTCTCAACTTAGTGTACAAACTCCTTGAAAAAACCAAATCTTTGAGACTTTTCTTAAAAAAGTAAACCCATATTTTTCAAGCAAAGTCATCGATAATGTCATAGAAACCAAGATTTCTCTGTGAAAACTATCATCTGTACACAAAGACCAGAATGAACTAACTCCAAGTTGTTGAAGGCTTTCCAAAGTTTTTTAAGAGCAAACATTTACCTATGTTGTTTCTCCATAGCACAAGCATCATAAAAACACCTCTGTCGTGATCGGAGGAAAACCATATATTATATTCTCATTGAACAAGTGTACTTCAAGATTGTGGTGATTTAAAATATGTTAATATCCAATCTTAGATTGTATAATTGAATTTAGAACATGTGTACCTCAAGATTGTGGTGATTGCACCCCAATGGTGTGGTTCTTTCCACGAATTTTGTATCAAATGTACCATTGTTTATTACGGCCTCTGCTTGGCATAGACGCGTCTATAAAATGCCTTTTTGTAACTACATCAGAACAAATACTACTAAATTTTGAGGAATTCAGAATAAATACTAGTAAATTTAGAGATATTTAGCTTCCTTTGTGCAGAACTCAGAATCAGTCTAATAACTTAAAGAGTAAGATTCAAGGCAGCTCTACTTCCTTTGTGTCGGAAATTTTCTTTTTCTTTTTCCAGATTTCGATGAATTCATCTATACTAATTTGAGAACTTATGGCAGAAATTTTCGCTTTCCAGAGTTTCGTCCAAGTAAGTTTCTTTCCACACAATCATCCGTAATCGGCAGCCTTTTCAGTCATTTTGCCCTGTGTATGAAGAGATCGACATTGTTATAGAGTCTTACAGGTAAACAACAAACAGATTCCACTTTTAATTTGCTAACATCCAATTCATAAACACATATCTGTAATTAAAAATCCAAATCATAATTTGAGAACTTATGGCAGAAATTTTCGCTTTCCAGAGTTTCATCCAAGTAAGTTTCTTTCCACACAATCATCCGTAACCGTCAGCCTTTTCAGTCATTTTGCCCTGTGTATGAAGAGATCGACATTGTTATATAGTCTTACAGGTAAACAACAAACAGATTCCACTTTTAATTTTGCTAACATTCAATTCATAAACACATATCTGTAATTAAAAATCCAAATCACAAACACATACCTGTGATTCACTTAAGGATCGCGATTAATTTGAGAATTGGTTTGGGTGTAGGGTGCGCCAGGCTTCTGCTGTAGTGCAATACAGAAGCGACGCGCAAAGTCTCTGATAGCAAGCTACCGTTTGAGGCTTCCCCCTCAAGAAATTAATTTAATATCGTGTGGTTCATTGAACCACGTATCAGATATTAAACTGATAAGAACAGATACTACACTTGATCTTAGCCAAAAGGCCGAGAAAGGTATGCTTTGGTCTGCAGCTTCCCTCATTATTTATACTAACATTTGCTTCCCTTCTGCTTTTTCGCTGGTACATGTGGGACAAATATACCTCGAAAGATAGAGGCTTGATATTGAAGTGGCCTTCGCATATGGCAAGGTAACAATAGATATGACTTTATAACTTCGTAGATTAAATAAAATAGTGTATTAATGATTCCCCACTACAAAATCCTAATATAAAAGAAATTATTTTAAAATATCCATTATTAGTCGAAAGGCTACATATAGTGTGAGATTTGAGTCTAAAACAAGTCTTATGCTTGTAGATCATTATTGAGTCGTCAGAAAACAAGTTTCGGTTGTCATTTAATGGCAAATCAATTGTCGTTTAATGGTAAAAGCCTCCAAAATATTAGGTAAAAGCTTCCAAAATCTCACTTATCACATAAGAACCAAATAAATATTGATTTGGCAACTAGATGAAAACATTCAATTTCCATTTGTAGAGTTTTTGTCGATTTGATGGCAACTTTCTTTTTTCATTTGCATTGCTTTATATTTTAAATTAGATATTTCATTGTCAGATGATACTTAATTTTTTAAGGAAAAAATCTTGGTTTGTTTGAGTTTATTTCATTCTATTATTTAGCATTTATTATTAATTGTTTAATCAAGCCACATGCAACTAAAATTTGCATGCACAAACACATACTCTCTAACATATTAACAATACATATAGTTTTCTATCGGTGTAATCCTTAAATCTCATTTAAATGCAAGTGTTAGTATTAAACACTTTTTAAAGTGTAATGTAATTTTTTTTATCAAAGATATTTGGGAAATATTTCAATTTGTGTAATAACATTGTAAAGAAATAAAATGATTTTGTTATTATAATTAAGTCTTTTAAATGTGACAAATAGTATAATTTAATTAATTTTAACAATGATTTTTACACAAAGGGGAAAGGTGCAAGGGATGATTTTTAGACATTACATTTTTCTGATTTTTAGACATTACATTTTTCCCACTTTGACTTGCATGTGAATTATTGTGAATATGCTTATCAAAGTAAAACAAGTAGTCAACATGAAAATATTTCGAGTACGAAAACTTGAATGAAAAGGACAAAGATCTATGAATATCAATTTGGTACATTATTCCTATAATGAGTGGTCCTTGAAAACTTCAAAAGAAAAAAATTAAACAATGGGTAACACTTGGCAAGCATTTAAAGTAGGCAAAAAATACAACTTGTTTAAAATGTCATCAATCAAAAAGTAAAAGATGAGGAATTATGCTTGCATGGAAGTGTGACTCTTAGTGTGCAAAACAAGCAATGTGATTCCATTAAGAAATGAAAGTGATCATGAAATAATCATTGCAACTATGTGCATCAAAGAAATGTCGGTGGCATTATAAGCCCCCTCCAATTGTTATATACAAGTGATGTAAAGAGGAGCAAAAGAAAAAAAGATATAATCATGTAAAACTAAATAAGTATGTAAAAATAAATATATCATCATTTCCCAATTTTATATTCAAATTCCTTTGAGGCTTTGTCTCTTTCTTTCAAATAGTACAATTGAGATTAAATTTGGGTGCCTTTAAATCTACAAACATTTGCAACCTCAAGCTAGCAAAGCATAGAGGGGGGTGTATCATGTACAAAAGAATCACAAGTAGTTAATTTAGAAATATTGACTTATTCTCTTCCACTAAGAAAGATATAAGAAGGAAGTCATTAAGTTTTTGGTCAATGACTCTTGGAATCAACTACAAAAATTTAACTTGTATACTTATTATGATTATGATGGCATGTATCATATGAACCTTCTTAGCTTAATGGTTAGACTATCACATTTGTAATGTGATGGTCATCAATTTGATCTTTGATAAATGGTTCAAAGTTTGTATTATTATCCCTCTCAGTGTCAACCATAGATTATTAAAATCAATGAAATAGGGAAATAATAAAAAAAAATTGTCATTCTCACAATTTTATCATGACTTGATCTATTTCAACTAGAAATTAAATGAATGATCGAAAAACATTTCTCACCTCTATAATCCAAATAAAATTAAAAATAATTTGGTTATGTATCTCTATATAAAATCATTTTGATATTCATATTGTTTAT
Organism: Sequoia sempervirens; assembly: GCA_007258455.2. Lineage (NCBI taxonomy): Eukaryota > Viridiplantae > Streptophyta > Pinopsida > Cupressales > Cupressaceae > Sequoia > Sequoia sempervirens. The sequence goes on along the minus strand of VDFB02256132.1, from coordinate 98,406,924 downwards.
ATTATTCCTCTTTCTCGTATTATTTCTTCATTTCTTGAAATAAAGAGTATTTTGTGTCTTGATATTGCAAACCTCATTTAAATTAATAATTTATCTCAAAAATTTACTAAGACAAAGTAAGAAAACACCTATAAGTTTTGAACAAACTAGTTAAAAACCTTTCTATACCTCATATACCTTCCAAATATCTTGTATGTTTAAGATCAAAAAAAATTATGCTTTCATTACGAACTTATAGAGCACCAATTACTTCAATATGTTTGTATTGCTAGAAGAGCCAAGGGATCAATGAGATGGGTTCTATTAGAATTTCTTGAAATGTGTTTGGAAAATATTCTTTTGATTGGGTGTGTTGCTTACCATTCCTAAAGTTAATTAGTTAACCATAGACATATCCTAGTTAATGATCATATAGTAGATAGACAAAGTTGTCATTGCAAATCCCTAGATTTAATATCTATACAAAATAAACAAAGATTGAGAAATATAATTAATAAAAATAGAAAGGATAAAATGAGGGTTCCACCATATTTAAATATTTATTTTTATACTACAAGGGTGTTCCCGCGACCCAGCCCAACGGCCCAACAACCCTTACATTGGGTACCTGAGGCGAGCTAGGGTGAGACAAGTCCCTTGCGGGTGAGATCCCCCGCCCGCAAGAAGTCCCACCTCTTAAACCCGAGAGTGGAGTCGAACCCGAGACCAATGGGGAGCAAACCTGCTGCCCAAGCCAACTCTACTACTCATTCAGGCTAAATAGAATTTTGATAGGCGGGGGAGAGATGGAAGTCCACCATATTTAAATATTATTTACAAAGATAATATATTAGATTAGTTAAAAATAGTTGATAGTAATTGAATAAATTTTGAAGATTAATGCATTATTGGTCAATAAATACTAAATTCCTATCAAGTTAATGTTGGAATTATTGTCATTGATGCCAAAGGCATATGATGACAAATATATTAATGTCATTGCACTCATTCCAAGATATTTTTTTCCTCACAAGGCAACAATTAAATAAAATTTGAATGCTAGTAGTCTCCCTCATACTTGACACTCTTCTTGAGTTTGAAAATAAAATAAATAAATAATTATTTTTTGTATGGGTTGAATTGCCCAGTGTAGCATGCACCTTGGTAATGCTTTAAAAATTAAAATATTTTTTTATTGAGCTGACCCCCTTCAAGTGTGGTCCCCATGTTTTGGGAATTGAAATTCTTAAATAAATATATTTCATTTACAGGGGCCAACCCCCCTAATGGAGTGCCCAAAATTGGGTATGAAAAGGTGCATATAAATTGGAAAGTTTCCTTCCTTTACAAAAGTATGTATCAATTCATGTAGTCAGCTCCCTTGGTGAAAATATATATAGAGGTTGAGGGATGTATAAATATATAAATTTGAGGAGAGAGATTAATTCAAGACCATTCAAAGGTATATTTGTAGAAGGAAGATTATTAAGGAGAACAAATACTTCATCTATCAAGAGGTTGGTGCCTCATATTGGAGAGGTCGGTGCCTCTTATTAAAGAATATTGGTGTCTCATATTGAGTTGGTGGTCAAGTTTTAGGGATTTATGTCTTCAATAGGTTGGTGCCTACAAAATTTGTAAGAGATAAATCTATATAAAGCAACATTTTATCATGGTTTTCTCCTGTAAGTATTTCCATGTAAACCTTGTGTTCCTCTTGTGTTCTTATTGTTTATATTGTGCTTTTAAGTGATTGTGGTTGTTAATTTGTAAAAGAAAAAGATAGTCTTATATTGATTCACCCCCCCTTTCAGCATAAGTTTATGCTCATCAATTGGTATTATAGTTGGTTCCTTCATAGTATAGCTTAATCACTAGAAGGAAGATCTTAAGAGCACACGTGACATGTCAAGAAGGTTTCTCCTCTATTAGGGCTCTATTGTTTGATGGGACAAATAATGCCTTTTGGAGCATAAGGATGCACACCTACCTAATGGCACTTGGATTTTTGATATTTGGCACTTAGTTATGGAAGGTTATACTACACCATCATCTCCACCAATGGATTTGGTAGGAAAGAAGGCAAAAAACCAAAAAAACAAAATCCATTAATGTAATATTGTGTAAATTATAAAAATATGAGTTTGTTAAATTGATGCATTGTACATTGGCCAAAGATATGTGGGACAAACTAAAAAAATACCTATGAAGGGGATGGCATGGTTATAAAGGCCAAGCTTCAAACACATAGGAGGCAATTCCAGCGTCTAAAGGTGAAGGATGATGAAAATATAGCAACCTATCTATTTCGTGTACTAGATGAGATTGTGAATACCATAAAGGGTCTTTGTGAAAAACTAGAAGACTCAATGGTGGTGTAGAAGGTATTAAGGTCTCTACCCTTAAGATTTGATACTAAAGTTTTTAATGTAGAAGAAATGAAGGATTTGGATAAGTTAACTATGGATGAGCTACATGGGATCCTCGTTGCATATGAGATGAGGACCAAAAAGGAGAAAACATCCAAAAGAGAGGAAACCTTCAAAGTCTCAAAGAAATTAAAAAACTAAGAACCCAAGCAAAGTGAAAGTTTCAATATTGATTCACACAAGGAGGAATATCATTTCATGAGGAAGCTAAAGAAAGGATCTAGCAAATATAAATGTAAGTTGCCATTTAAATGTTTCAATTATGGAAAAGTAGGACACTTTGTTGCTAAATGTCCTTATGAAAGTAAAAGTAGTGATGACGAGGAAGAGCATAAGATGAAGAAAGATAGCAAACATAAAAAGGACCACAAGAATGGGAAATTTGAGGAAAATAATAGTTTTTACAAAGGCAAGAAAAGCTTATATTCCAAGGAGGAAAGCAGCTCATTCGAAGAAAGTTCATTCGTTAGCAATAAAGAAGAGACAATATTCATGGATTAGAGACAAAATATGGCATCTTTAAAAATGATAAAAAGGTAGAAAAGGACTTAGAAGGGGAAGAAGATGTTGAATTAGATGGGGAAGTCAACTTGGAAGAAGAACTCATATGTGTTGAATAGGTGAAATCAAATAGCTTGAGAAGAAGATTTTGAAGCAAAAATTACAACTTCAAGAGGACTCTTAAGCTAAGGAGAAAATGTAAAAAAATGTTGAGTCAAAAGAAATGATCATCGATTTGAAAATTCAAATTAAAGAGGCAAAACAAGTTGAGGAAGAGGTAAGAATTCAATTAAAGGCAAAAGAAGAAAATTGTGAAAGGCTTGAATTTGAAATTGTTTCCATGAGAAAAGCACTAGAGAAAATGATTTCCAAGCTAAACATGAGCCTTGAGTTTGAAAAGAGTACTGATATTTTGGATGATATTATAAATGAACAAGGCCACCATTTATAAAGATAGGTCTTGGATATAAGGAAAATTGAATGGAAAATAAAGAAGACTCCAAAGAGGTACCAAATAAGTCAAATGAAGAAAAAACAAAGAGTCATGGTGATGTCCTAAGAATACATATCAAGGGTGAAAGTAGCAAGAAAAAGAAGAATCAAGTTTCGCTAAAAACAAGCACTCCTCCAAGAGTTAACAAGGACAAATTTAGAAAGTCCTTTCCACCAAGTTAGGCGCATATGATCGAGTTCCATAATTCATTTTATGGTTATTGTTGTTTTTGTAATCATTTTGGTCATAAAGCAAGAGATTGTAGGGCACGAGAAAGATTTTTTTGGAACAAGAAAAAAATACCTTATGTGGTCTTAAGAAGGAACTATAATCTATTTGCTCCTTTAGTAGGTTATAATGTCGTATATTACATAAATGCAATAACTATAGACATAAAGCACACTACTGTAGAAGTGGTTTTAAGGAACCTCCTAGATAAAAAGAAAGTGGAAGGCATGAGTAAACAAAATAAAGAAACTTTAAAAGTTTGGAAAAAGAAGTAGGAAAAAGAAAAATAAAAGAAGGAGAAATCTATGATTGTGCAGACTACATTCCATGCATAAGAGGTATCACTAATTTCACAAGGGTAAGTATGAATTAAAGGGGAGCTAATCATTGCATTATCTTTCAACTCTATGGAAAAATAAATAAAGGATGAAGTCTCATATAATATTAGAGAAAGACAAGATATGGTTGAAGAGAAGAATGAGAAAAATGATTAGGAAAAAGTTGATGTTTCATGATAGGAACATGAAAAATTGGGAGAGATTTGGGTGTCTATTGAAGAACCACTTTTGCAATATGTGGTTGAAATGCATGATATTTTAATTTACTAAACGTGTGCAATATTTTAAAAATGCTAAAGATGATGAGAGGTTTCATGCCTTTACTTTTGCATATGAAGTTGGCAATAAGTTTGTTAAAAGGGTTACATATTCATTTCCTATGATATTGGATATTTGTCACATATCCCTTTTCCATTGATATCAAAGGGGGAGAGTTAACGTAAGGAGAGTTATAGATGTTGGAAATAGGATGTCATTTAATTGTAATCCTAAACATTATTTCATGTATCTCCTAAGTCCTTGGAAAGTGTTCCCCAACACTCGGATTAGAAAGAGACTAAATTCAAATGAAATGAACATGTAAATTGACATTTGTAAATAATTTTAAATGATAGGAGCATGTGGGGATGCCAGAGGAGATCCTACAAAATAAGAGCACATGGGGTGCCCATATGGAAGGTGGAACCCACCTTGAGTTAAGTTAACTGTTTGGAGAAAGATAACACTCCAGTAATGCATGTAAAGATCCTAGAAGTTAGGGATTGATGTTTACATGCATGGAGTTCAGTTCAGTTCAGTTCAGTTCAGTATCAGTTTAGTTCAGTTCAATTCAGTATCAGTTCAATTCGGTTCAGTTCAGTTCAGTTCAGTTCAGTTCAATTCAATTCAATTCAATATCAATTCAGTTCAGTTGAATGCTAGTTGACTTTAGTTGACTTGGAATGCATGACTAATGATTTGAGTTGCATGACAAATAACAGGTGATACATTCAGTTAAGTGGGGATGATCAATCATGCATCCTGTTTGCATGAATTGATGGAGAGATATGTTTCAATTAATAGACATTGACTTGGACCCACCTTGGGCGCCCAAGTTGGCATCTTGGAGTTAACACTTTTGCATGAGAAGATATTTTATAAGGCTGAGTTAAGTGGGCCCATTCTTGGGCGCCAACTTTAAGGAGCTTGCAAGATATCTTCAGAATCAACGTTGAGTTATGACTTCAGTTTGGGATGCCCAAATTGATGAAGGACTTGGTTTGACAGTGTTTTTCACATAAGAACTCTACTTGCAAATAATAGGCGTAGGTTTTGTGAGATAAGCTTTGTGCTTTGTAATTGTAAACAAGGCTCATTATTTTCTATAAATTGCCGCAAGTTGAAGAGAGTTCAATAACATTTTATTGTAGGTTGTGAAGAAGAATTGTTGAAGGCAAAAGAAGCATCTCAAGCAAGGATTGTTAAAGAATTATTGTAAACTTGTTATAAGGTTAAATAATACAAGCACTATTGATTCTAGTGGTGGAGTTTTTTCCCGAAAGGGTTTCTCCGTGTTATGTTGTGTCACTTCTATCTTTTGGTCTTATTCTTCTACAATCTTTTGTCTATTTCTACAAATGGTAAAATGAATCTAAACAGATAATCATCCACAAAGAAACTGTAACAAAGAACAATTATTTAGATCTATAATATAATAGTTTTACAAAGTATTAAGCTACATAATTACCTCCATTTTCAACATTTGGTATCAAAGCTAATGGTTGGGGTAGAGTTTGGGATGCCTTTCTCTTAAAAGTTTGAAGCTTTTTTGGTTGTAGTGGGAGCTTTTACTATTGTGTTATTGCTTATTTTAGAAAATAAGTTTGTTACAATGAGTTTTAATTCTCATTTAGACATTGAAAGATTAAATGAATCTAATTATGAGATGTGGAAACTAAAAATGGAGGATCTCCTTGAAGAGAGAGATCAGTGGTTAGTTGTTGGTAATGAGACAAAGTCAGCTACAACGATGTCAAATGATGATTGGGCTAAGCTTGATAAGAAGGAAAGAGGGACCATAAGATTATGTATTGCTGATGTTCTCTTGAATGTTTCAGAATAAACTATTTCATATAAATTGTGGAAGATAATAGGTGATATCTATCAAACCAAAAGTCTTACTAATAAGTTGTATCTGAAAAGATAGTTGTATTCTTTAAAGATGAAAGATGGTGATTCAGTTGCAAATCAATTGAATGCTTTTAATTTGATTCTAAGTCAGTTAGCATTTATAGATGTAAAGCTAGAAGATGAAGACAAATGCATTTTGTTACTTTGTTCTTTACCAGAAACTTGGGAAAATCTAATTGTTGCTATTAGTGGTAGTGGTGTAGATCCGAAGATGGACAATATAATTCCTACTCTCCTATCAGAGGAGATGAGGAGGAAGTCTAAAATGGAAATCCAAGATGCCTTGTTTGTAAAAGGTAGGCCTAAGAAAAAGGAACCTAAGGGAGGTAAGGAAGGGAAGGGTAAGTCTGAAGGACAGAGTAAGGTAAAATGTTAGAATTGTGGGAAACTGAGACATGTGAAGAAGGATTGTAAGAACAAGGAAAAGAGTTTTGATTCTTCTACAGAGGAATCCTCGGATGATGGTAATCATATATTGATCATTTCATGTAAAAATGTTAGTGATGACTCTTTGCTTGATGTTAAAGAGTAATCTTCATGAAGAGGATGGTAGTCATGATGCCATGTGTAGCTCGTACCATGGTTTAGTGGGAGTTGTTGGCAATGATAAGGATTAATCATTGGTAAGGTTATCTTCATGTGATTGGGAATATGTTTTTTCTTGGTTTAGAGTGGTTTTTATTATTCATGGTTTACTCTTAATATGTGTTTAGAGTTTGGCATGGTACTTGTTCTCTAGAGACTAGGATGTTTATGTATGTTATGATGCATGTGATCTCCTTGGAGGAGATGGCTAGATCATGTTGTCATGTTTATGTTCCTGATTCATGATTGGATCTTTGACATTGATCTTGTGTAGTTCTCTTATGTATTGGGTACATTAATCATTTGCTTGATTACTTCATGATAGTGTTATGTTGCATTTGGAGTTTGGCATGGATTGGTTGGTTACAGGTCCTCATGGATACTTGGAGAAATAGGTGAGGCTTGAGTTCTCTTATGGTAAGAGACATATGTTGGAATGGTTACTTGTAAGAAACAAATTTTCAACAGTAAAGATGGAGAAGCCTACACCTTGGTTGGACACGAGTTCAACACACTCGGCAGTTTCACATGCCTCCAAAGAGGCAGTTTGGTAAAGAGACTTGGGAAAGGTATTGGTTTTAATTGCAAGTAAGTTAAAATTGAATGTGATAGTCAAAGTGCTATTTGTTTAGCCAAAAATCCTATGTATCATGCTTGTACTAAGCATGTTGATGTTCAGTACCACTTTGTACGATAAATGGTTGAGAGTGGGAATGTATTAATTGAGAAAGTTGACACTTTGATTAATGTTGCAGATTATCTTACAAAACCAGTTCCTATAGATAAGTTCTATTGGTTTTGAGTATTAATCATTTTCTTGGAGCTTCATGATTATGTAGGTTGCATTTGAAGTTGGCATGGATTGATTAGTTGGTGCAGGAAGGCCATTGGCCTCAAGTCTTGTACTTGATTTATAATAATGATTCCTTGTTTAAAATAATTGCAATGTATAATGTCAAGTGGGAGAATGCTGGGAATAGGATGCCATTTAATTGCAATCCTAAACATTATTTCATGTATCTCCTAAGTCCTTGGAAAGTTTTCCCCAACACTAGGATTAGAAAGAGATTAAATTTGAATGAAATGAACATGTAAATTGACATTTGTAATTAATTTTAAATGATAGGAGCATATAGGGATGCCCAAGAAGAGATCCTACAAATTAGGAGCACATGGGGTGCCCACACGGAGGGTAGAACCCACCTTGAGTTAAGTTAGCTATTTGGAGAAAGATAACACTTCAGTAATGCATGTAAAGATCCTATAAGTTAGGATTGATGTTTACATGCATGGAGTTCAGTTCAATTTGGTTCAGTATCAGTTCAGTTCAATTCAATCCAGTTCAGTATCAGTTTGATTCGGTTCAATTTAGTTTAGTTCAGTTCATTTTAGTATCAATTTAGTTCAATTGAATGCTAGTTGACTTCAGTTGACTTGGAATGCATGACTAATGACTTGAGTTGTATGACAGATAACAGGTGATACATTTAGTTAAGTGGGGATGATCAATCATGCATCCTGTTTGCATGAATCTATGGAGAGATATGTTTCAGCTAATAAAGATTCACTTGGACCCACCTTGGGCGCCCATGTTGGCATCTTGGAGTTAACACTTTTGCATGAGAAGATATTTTATAAGGCTGAGTTAAGTGGGACCATTCTTGGGCACCAACTTTGAGGAGGAGCTTACAAGATATCTTCAGAATCAATGTTGAGTTATGACTTTAGTTTGGGACGCCCAAGTTGATGAAGGACTTGGTTTGACATTGTTTTTCACAAAAGAACTCTACTTGCAAAGAATAGGCGTAGGTTTTGTGAGACAAGCTTTGTGCTTTGTAATTGTAAACTCTTTGGAGTTTACAAGGCTCGTTATTGTCTATAAATTGAACCAAGTTGAAGAGAGTTCAATCATATTTTATTACAGGTTGTGAAGAAGAATTGTTGAAGGCAAGAGAAGCATCTCAAGCAAGGATTTGATAAATAATTATTGTAATCTTGTTATAAGGTGTCAACGATGATTTTGGTTTGACCCCTCACAATGCTTTGCTCCTCTTAGGGTTTTTCACCTAAAAGGAGAAATGGGATTGGATGGGGGACGAAAATGCAAGGGTTTACACTCAAGACTAATGCAAATGAGATGTATTATTCCTAATTGAGATGTTCTAATGCTCTAATTTGAAAATGAAATGATTTAATTATGCAAAACTTTGAAAATGTGAAGTGTTGGAAAACACAATGCAATATGCATAAATGCCTAAGAATGTAACTAAATACTGAAACAACAAAACATAATGAAAGAGGTGCACCTGGAATCAAAAGTTTGACTTTGGAAGATTCTGGAATCTTGAAGAATTTGACTGGAATGTTGACTGGGACACTTAGGCCAGTCTGGGCGACTTAGTCCCAGTTTCGAGAAACTTTGTCAGAACAGGAATCTGTCAAATGGGTATCCAGAAATGTCAAAATGAATTTTCAGGCCCGGAAGCAGACTAATTCGCCCCTAGAGGCGACTTAGTCTTGTAAATTTTGGGAAATTCAGGACAAAATCTTCTAGTCTCAGGTTTGCACTTCCTTTTATGACAAGTGTTTGTACTTAATTCTACAAGAAACGGGGCAGAAAGTCTCTCCAAGCTTGAACTAAGGCGATGTTGACTTGATTGACTTGATGCACTTTTTAATCACTTTTCAACACATGTTGCTTGACATATATGCATACAAAAGTCACATACAAAAGGGGAAAATGGTTGAGGGTTAGAGAATAGGGGTTTGCCTTGGTCAAACCCCACTTTGGTAATCAAACCCTAAATAATGAAATGAGATGAAAAGAGAGTGATAGATAGATAACAACCACACCATTGATGCTCAAATCTGAAGTTATACAATGAAGAACTCCAATAGCTTGACTTTATAATGCTTGATTTGCTTGAATGCAAGTAATGAGTGCAAGAGATTGTATGTGATTTTGGAGATAGATGATTGTAAGAGATAAAAGATGTAAAATGAGGTGAAAAACCCTTATTTATACTTGATTTTACTAAAATTTCCCGAAAGTAACACATCACAGGTTGACCTCAAGGGTTAGAGGACAAAAACCCGCTAGAAATTTTAAATAATTTTAGTTTTGTGCCAAAAAGGACTAAGTCACCCCTATGGGCGACTTGGTCCCACTTAAGCAAATTAAGTGGGTGTTGGGAATTTCGGGGCATTAAAAGTTGTCCAACGGGAATATCCTTAAAAACACACTTGAAAACGGTCAAAAAGTGTATTAAGGGGTCGTTTAGACATGAGAAAGGGTTGATTTAGTGAAACTAAGCCTAGAAAAGCATGAAATCTTGTTACAAGACTTTACAACACTTCAAAATAGGACTTAATAAATGATAAAAAGGTGATTTTTAGGTGAATTGTAATTAATAGAGTCTAGAAAGGTGTAGAAATGTTTTACAACACTTCACAACACCTTCACAAGACATCATAATTTGAATGTTTAAGCCACATTACAACATTAAGCCTAGGCAAAATCAAGCAAAATCCCATTAGAAAGACTCAAGTGAGCATAAAAATGTATCTATACATTTTTTGGCAACACATAAGGTTAAATAATATAGGCACTATTGATTTTGGTGGTGGATTTTTTTCACGAAACGGTTTCTCCATGGTATATGTTGTGTCACTTCTATCTTCTAGTCTTATTCTTCTACAATCTTCTATCTATTTCTACAAATAGTAAAATGAATCTAAATAGATAATCATCCACAAATAAATTGTAACAAAGAACACTTATTTAGATCTATAGTATAATAGTTTTACAAAGTATTAAGCTACATAATTACCTCCATTTTCAACATTTGGTATTAGAGCTAACAGTTGGGGTAGAGTTTGGGATGCCTTTCTCTTAAAAGTTTGAAGGTTTTTTGGTTGTAGTGGGAGTTTTTACTATTGCGTTATTGCTGATTTTAGAAAATAAGTTTGTTACAATGAGTTTTAATTCTTGTTTAGATATTGAAAGATTCAATGGATCTAATTATGAAATGTGGAAACTAAAGATGGAGGGTTTCCTTGAAGAGAGAGATCAGTGGTTAGTTGTTGCTAATGAGACAAAGTCACCTACAACGATGTTAGATGAGGATTGGGCTAACCTTGATAAGAAGGCAAGAGGGACCGTAAGACTATGTCTTGTTGATGTTGTTCTCTTGAATGTTTTAGAAGAAACTACTGCATATAAATTGTGGAAGAGAATAGGTGATATTTATCAAACCAAAAGTCTTACTAATAAGTTGTATCTGAAAAGATAGTTGTATTCTTTAAAGATGAAAGATGGTGATTTTGTTGCAAATCATTTGAATGATTTTAATTTGATTGTAAGTCAGTTAGCATCTGTAGATGTAAAGCTATAAGATGAAGATAAATGCATTTGATTACTTTGTTCTTTATCAGAATCTTGGGAAAATCTAATTGTTGCTATCAGTGGTAGTGGTGTAGATTTGAAGATGGACAATATAATTCCTATTCTCCTATTAGAGGAGATGAGGAGGAAGTCTAAAACAGAAATCCAAGATGCCTTGTTTGTAAAAGGTAGGCTTGAGAAAAAGGAACCTAAGGGAGACGAGGAAGGGAAGGGTAAGTCTGAAGGATAGAGTAAGGTAAAGTGTTGGAACAGTGGGAAATCAGGACATGTGAAGAAGGATTGTAAGAACAAGGAAAGGAGTTTTGATTCTTCTACAGAGGAATCCTCGGATGACGGTAATCATGCATTGATCATTTCATGTAAAAATGTTTGTGATGACTCTTTGCTTGATGTTAAAGAGTGATATTCATGAAGAGGATGGTAGTCATGATGTCATGTGTAGCTCGTACCACGGTTTAGTGGGAGTTGTTGGTACTGACGTGGATTCATCATTGGTAAGGTTATCTTCATATGATTGGGGATACATTTTTTCTTGGTTTAGAGTGGTTGCTATTATGTCATGGTTTACTCGTGATATGCATTTAGAGTTTGGCATGGTACTTGTTCTCTAGAGACTAGGATGTTTATGTATGTTATGATGCATGTGATCTCCTTAGAGGAGATGGTTAGATCATGTTGTCATGTTTATGTTCCTGATTCATGATTAGAGCTTTGAAATTGATCTTGTGTAGTTCTCTTATGTATTGGGTACATTAATCATTTGCTTGATTACTTCATGATAGTGCTATGTTGCATTTGGAGTTTGGCATGGATTGGTTGGTTACAAGTCCTCATGGATACTTGGAGAAATAGGTGAGGCTTGAGTTCTCTTACGGTAAGAGATATATGTTGGAATGGTTACTTGCAAGAAAATATTTTTCAACAGTAAAAACTGAAAAGCCTACACCATGGTTGGATGTGAGTTCAACACACTTGGCGGTTTCACATGCCTCCAAAGAGGCAATTTGATTAAAGAGACTTGGGAAAGGCATTGGTTTTAATTGAAAGTAAGTTAAACTTGAATGTGATAGTCAGAGTGCTATTTGTTTAGCCAAAAATCCTATGTATCATGCTCGTACTAAGCATGTTGATGTTTAGTATCGCTTTGTGCGAGAAATGGTTGAGAGTGGGAAGGTATTAATTGAGAAAGTTGACACTTTGATTAATGTTGCAGATTATCTTATGAAACCAATTCCTATAGATAAGCTCCCTTGGTTTTGAGTATTAATCATTTGCTTGGAACTTCATGATTATGCAGGTTGCATTTGAAGCTGGCATGGATTGATTAGTTGGTGCAAGAAGGCCATTGGCCTTGAATCCTATACTTGATTTATAATAATGTTTCCTTGTTTAGAATAATTGCAATGTATAATGTCAAGTGGGAGAATGTTGAGAATAGGATGCCATTTAATTTCAATCCTAAAAATTATTTCATGTATCTCCTAAGTCCTTAGAAAGTGTTTCCCAACACTAGGATTAGAAAGAGATTAAATTTGAATGAAATGAACATGTAAATTGACATTTGTAATTAATTCTAAATGATAGGAGCATGTGGGGATGCCCAAGAAGAGATCCTACAAAATAGGAGCACATGGGTTCCCACATGGAAGGTGGAACCCACCTTGAGTTAACTATTTGGAGAAATATAACACTTTAGTAATTCATGTAAACATCCTATGAGTTAGGGATTGATGTTTACATGCATGGAGTTTAGTTCAGTATCAATTCTATTCAGTTTAGTTCAGTTTCAGTTTAGTTTAGTTTAGTTCAGTTTCAATTTAGTTTAGGCCAGTTCAGTTCAATTCAATTCAGTTTAGTATAAATTCAATTCAGTTGAATGCTAGTTGACTTTAGTTGACTTGGAATGCCTGACTAATGACTTGAGTTGTATGACAAATAACAGGTGATACATTCAGTTAAGTGGGGATGATCAATCATGCATCCTGTTTGCATGAATTGATGGAGAGATATGTTTCAATTAATAGAGATTGACTTAGACCCACCTTCGATGCTCAAGTTGGCATCTTGGAGTTAGCACTTTTGCATGCGAATATATTTTATAAGGCTAAGTTAACTAGGCCCATTTTTGGGTGCCAACTTTGAGTAGGAGCTTACAAGATATCTTTGGAATCAACGTTGAGTTATGACTTCAGTTTGGGATGCCCAAATTGATGGACTTGGTTTGACATTGTTTTTCACGGAAGAACTCTACTTGCAAAGAATAGGCGTAGGTTTTGTGAGATAAGCTTTGTGCTTTGTAATTGCAAACTCTTTGGAGTTTACAAGGCTCATTATTGTCTATAAATTGCAGCAAGTTGAAGAGAGTTCAATCATATTTTACTATAGGTTGTGAAGAAGAATTGTTGAAGGCAAAAGAATCATCTAAGCAAGGATTGATAAAGAATTATTGTAATCTTGTTATAAGGTTAAATAATACAAGAGCTATTGATTCTAGTGGTGGATTTTTTTCCCGAAAGGGTTTCTCCATGGTATATGTTGTGTCACTTCTATCTTCTGGTCTTATTCTTCTACAATCTTCTGTCTATTTCTTCAAATGGTAAAATGAATCTAAATGGATAAATGTCCACAAAGAAATTGTAACAAAGAACACTTATTTAGATCTACATTATAATAGTTTTACAAAGTATTGAGCTACATAATTACCTCCATTTTCAACATTTGGTATTAGAGCTAATGGTTGGGGTAAAGTTTGGGACACCTTTCTCTTAAAAGTTTGAAGGTTTTTTGGTTGTAGTGGGAGCTTTTAATATTTTGTTATTGCTGATTTTGGAAAATAAGTTTGTTACAATGAGTTTTAATTCTCATTTAGATATTGAAAGATTCAATGTATCTAATTATGAGATGTGGAAACTAAAAATGAAGGGTCTCCTTGAAGAGAGAGATCAATGGTTAGTTGTTGCTAATGAGACAAAGCCACCTACAAGGATGTTAGATGAGGATTAGGCTAAGCTTCATAAGAAGGTAGGAGGGATCATAAGATTGTCTTGTTGATGTTGTTCTCTTGAATGTTTCAGAAGAAACTACTGCATATAAATCTTGGAAGAGAATAAGTGATATTTATCAAACCAAAAGTCTTACTAATAAGTTGTATCTGAAAAGACAGTTGTATTCTTTGAAGAAGAAAGATGGTGATTCTGTTGCAAATCATTTAAATGTTTTGAATTTGATTCTAAGTCAATTAGCATATGTAGATGTAAAGCTAGAAGATCAAGAGAAATACATTTTATTACTTTGTTCTTTACCAAAATCTTGGGAAAATCTAATTGTTGCTATTAGTGGTAGTGGTGTAGATCTTAAGATGGAAAATATAATTCCTATTCTCCTATTAGAGGAGACGAGGAGGAAGTCTCAAATGAAAATCCAAGATGCCTTGTTTGTAAAAGGTAGGCCTAAGAAAAAGGAACCTAAGGGAGATAAGGAAGTGAAGGGTAAGTTTGAAGGACAAATTAAGGTAGAGTGTTGGAACTGTGGGAAACCGGGACATGTGAAGAAGGATTGTAAGAACAAGGAAAAGAGTTTTGATTCTTTTGTAGAGGAATCCTCAGATGATGGTAATCATGCATTGATCATTTCATGTAAAAATGTTAGTGATGACTCTTTGCTTGATCTTAAAGAGTGATCTTCATGAAGAGGATGGTAGTCATGATGTCATGTGTAGCTCATACCATGGTTCAGTGGGAGTTGTTGGTAGTGACATGGATTAATCATTGGTAAGGTTATCTTCATATGACTGGGGATGTTTTTTTTCTTTGTTTAGAGTGGTTGCTATTATTTCATGGTTTACTCTTGATACGAGTTTAGAGTTTGGCATGGTACTTGTTCTCTAGAGATTAGGATGTTTATGTATGTTATGATGCATGTGATCTCCTTGGAGGAGATGGTTAGATCATGTTGTCATGTTTATGTTCCCGATTCATGATTGAAGCTTTGACATTGATCTTGTGTAGTTATCTTATGTATTGGGTACATTAATCATTTGATTGATTACTCCATGATAGTGCTATGTTGCATTTGGAGTTTGGCATAAGATTGGTTGGTTACAGGTCCTCATGGATACTTGGAGAAATAGGTGAGGCTTGAGTTCTCTTATGGTAAGAGATATATGTTGGAATGGTTACTTGTAAGAAAATATTTTCCAACAGTAAAGACCGAGAAGCCTACACCTTGGTTGCACACGAGTTCAACACACTCGGCGGTTTCACATGCCTCCAAAGAGGTAGTTTGGTTAAAGAGACTTGGGAAAGGTATTGGTTTTAATTGCAAGTAAGTTAAACTTGAATGTGATAGTCAGAATGCTATTTGTTTAGCCAAAAATCCTATGTATCATGCTCGTACTAAGCATGTTGATGTTTAGTATCACTTTGTGCGAGAAATGGTTTAGAGTAGGAAGGTATCAATTGAGAAAGTTGACACTTTGATTAATGTTGCAGATTATCTTACGAAAATAGTTCATATAGATAAGTTCTCTTGGTTTTAAGTATTAATCATTTGCTTACAGCTGCATGATTATGCAAGTTGCATTTGAAGTTGGCATGGATTGATTAGTTGGTGCAGGAAGGCTATTGGCCTTGAGTCCTGTACTTGATTTATAATAATGATTCCTTGTTTAGAATAATTGCAATGTATAATGTCAAGTGGGAGAATGTTGGGAATAGGATGCCATTTAATTGCAATCCTAAACATTATTTCATGTATCTCCTAAGTCCTTGGAAAGTGTTCCCCAACACTAGGATTAGAAAGAGATTAAATTTGAATGAAATGAACATGTAAATTGACATTTGTAATTAATTCTAAATGATAGGAGCATGTGGGGACACCCAAGAAAAGATCCTACAAAATAGGAGCACATGGGGTACCCACGTGGAAGGTGGAACCCACCTTGAGTTAAGTTAACTGTTTAGAGAAAGATAATACTTCAGTAATGCATGTAAAAATCCTAGAAGTTAGGGATTGATGTTTACATGAATGAAGTTTAGTTTAGTTTAGTTCAGTATCAGTTCAGTTCAGTTCAGGTTAGTTCAGTATTAGTTCAGTTTGATTCAATTGAGTTCAGTTCAGTTCAGTTGAATGATAGTTGACTTCAGTTGACTTGGAATGCATGACTAATGACTTGAGTTGCATTAAGATAACAGGTGATACATTTAGTTAAGTGGGGATGATCAATCATGCAACCTGTTTGCATGAATTGATGGAGAGATATGTTTCAGTTAATAGAGATTTACTTATACCCACCTTGGGCGCCCAAGTTGGCATCTTGGAGTTAACACTTTTGCATGAGAAGATATTTGATAAAGCTGAGTTAAGTGGGCCCATTCTTGGGCACCAATTTTGAGGAGGAGCTTACAAGATATCTTCAGAATCAACGTTGAGTTATGACTTTAGTTTGGGACACCCAAATTGATGGACTTGGTTTGACATTGTTTTTCATGGAAGAACTCTACTTGCAAAGAATAGGCGTAGGTTTTGTGAGATAAGCTTTGTGCTTTGTAATTGTAAACTCTTTGGAGTTTACAAGGATCATTATTGTCTATAAATTGTAGCAAGTTGAAGAGAGTTCAATAAGATTTTATTGTAGGTTGTGAAGAAGAATTGTTGAAGGAAAAAGAAGCATCTCAAACAAGGATTGATAAAGAATTATTGTAATATTTTTATAAGGTTAAATAATACAAGCACTATTGATTCTCGTGGTGGATTCTTTTTCTGAAAGGGTTTCTCCATGGTATATGCTATGTCACTTCTATCTTCTAGTCTGATTCTTCTACAATCTTCTATCTATTTTTACAAATGGTAAAATGAATCTAAACAAATAATCATGCACAAAGAAATTGTAACAAAGAACACTTATTTAGATCTACAGTATAATAGTTTTACAAAGTATTAAGCTACATAATTACCTCCATTTTTAGCAATTGGTATCAAAGCTAATGGTTGGGTTAGAGTTTGGGACGCCTTTCTCTTAAAAGTTTGAATGTTTTTTGGCTGTAGTGGGATCTTTTACTATTGTGTTATTGCTGATTTTGGAAAATAAGTTTGTTACAATGAATTTTAATTCTCGTTTAGATATTGAAAGATTCAATGGATCTAATTATGAGATGTGGAAACTAGAAATGGAGGATGTCCTTGAAGAGAGAGATCAATGGTTAATTGTTGGTAATGAGACAAAGTCACCTACAACGATGTTAGATGAGGATTGGGCTAAGATCTATAAGAAGGCAAGAGGGACCATAAGATTATGTCTTGCTGATGTTGTTCTCTTGAATGTTTCAGAAGAAACTATTGCATATAAATTGTGGAAGAGAATAGGTGATATCCATCAAACCAAAAGTCTTACTAATAAGTTGTATCTAAAAAGACAGTTGTATTGTTTAGAGATGAAAGATGGTGATTGTGTTGCAAATCATTTGAATGCTTTTAATTTGATTGTAAGTTAGTTAGCATTTGTAGATGTAAAGCTAGAAGATGAAGATAAATGCATTTTGTTACTTTGTTCTTTACCAGAATCTTGGGAAAATCTAATTGTTGCTATCAGTGGTAGTGGTGCAGATCCGAAGATGGACAATATATTTCCTACTCTCCTATCAGATGAGATGAGGAGGAAGTCTAAAATGGAAATCGAAGATGCCTTGTTTTAAAAAGGTAGGCCTGAGAAAAAGGAACTTAAGGGAGACAAGGAAGGGAAGGGTAAGTCCGAAGGACAAAGTAAGGTAAAGTGTTGGAACTGTGGGAAACTGAGACATGTGAAGAAGGATTGTAAGAACAAGGAAAAGTGTTTTGATTCTTTTGCAGAGGAATCCTCAAATGACAATAATCATGCATTGATCATTTCATGTAAAAATGTTAGTGATGACTCTTTTCTTGATGTTAAAGAGTGATCTTCATGAAGAGGATGGTAGTCATGATGCCATGTGTAGCTCGTACCACTGTTTAGTGGGAGTTGTTGGTAGTGACGTGGATGCATCATTGGTAAGGTTATCTTCATGTGATTAGGGATATGTTTTTTCTTGGTTTAGAGTGATTACTATTATGTCATGGTTTACTCTTGATACGTGTTTAGAGTTTGGCATGGTACTTTTTCTCTAGAGACTAGGATGTTTATGTATGTTATGATACATGTTATCTCCTTGGAGGAGATGGTTAGATCATGTTGTCATGTTTATGTTCTTGATTCATGATTGGAGCTTTAACATTGATCTTGTGTAGTTCTCTTATGTATTGGGTACATTAATCATTTGCTTGATTACTTCATGATAGTGCTATGTTGCATTTGGAGCTGGCATGGATTGGTTGGTTACAGGTCCTCATGGATACTTGGAGAAATAAGTGAGGCTTGAGTTCTCTTATGGTAAGAGATATATGTTGGAATGGTTACTTGCAAGTAAAGATTTTTCAATAGTAAAGATTGAGAAGCCTACACCTTGTTTGGACGTGAGTTCAACACACTCGATGGTTTCACATGCCTCCAAAGAGGCAGTTTGGTTAAAGAGACTTGGGAAAGGTATTGGTTTTAATTGCAAGTAAGTTAAACTTGAAAGTGATAGTTAGAATGCTATTTGTTTAGCCAAAAATCCTATGTATCATGCTCGTACTAAGCATGTTGATGTTTAGTATCACTTTGTGCGAGAAATGGTTGAGAGTGGGAAGGTATTAATTGAGAAAGTTGACACTTTGATTAATGTTGCAAATTATCTTACGAAACCGATTCCTACAGATAGGTTCTTATGGTTTTGTGTATTAAACATTTGCTTGGAGCTTCATGATTATGCAAGTTGCATTTGAAGTTGGCATGAATTGATTAGTTGGTGCAGGAAGGCCACTGGACTTGAGTCACGTACTTGATTTATAATAATGATTCCTTGTTTAGAATAATTACAATGTATAATGTCAAGTGGGAGAATGTTGTGAATAGGATGCCATTTAATTGCAATCCTAGACATTATTTCATGTATCTCCTAAGTCCTTGGAAAGTGTTCCCCAACACTAGGATTAGAAAGAGATTAAATTTGATTGAAATGAACATATAAATTGACATTTGTAATTAATTCTAAATGACAGGAGCATGTGGGGACGCCCAAGAAGAGCTCCTACAAAATAGTAGCACATGGGGCACCCACATGGAAGGTGGAACCCACCTTGAGTTAAGTTAACAGTTTGGAGAAAGATAACGCTTCAGTAATGCATGTAAAGATCCTAGAAGTTAGGGATTGATGTTTACATGCATGGAGTTAAGTTTAGTTCAGTATCAGTTCATTTTAGTTTAGTTCAGTTCAGTTGAATGCTAGTTGCCTTTAGCTGACTTGGAATGCATGAATAATGACTTGAGTTGCATGATAAATAACAGGTGATACATTCAGTTAAGTGGGGATGATCAATCATGCATCCTGTTTGCATGAATTGATGGAGAGATATGTTTCAGTTAACAGAGATTGAATTGGATCCACCTTGGGTGCCCAAGTTGGCATCTTGGAGTTAACACTTTTGCATGAGAAGATATTTTATAAGGTTGAGTTAAGTGGGCCCATTCTTGGGCACCAACTTTGAGGAGGAGCTTACAAGATATCTTCAGAATCAACATTGAGTTATGATTTCAGTTTGGGACGCCCAAATTGATGAAGGACTTGGTTTGACATTGTTTTTCATGGAAGAACTCTATTTGCAAAGAATAGGCATAGGTTTTGTGAGATAAGCTTTGTGCTTTGTAATTGTAAACTCTAAGCAAGCTGAAGAGAGTTAGATTAGATTTTATTGTAGGTTGTGAAGAATAATTGTTGAAGGAAAAATAAGCATCTAAAGCAAGGATTGATAAAGAATTATTTTAATCTTGTTCTAAGGTTAAATAATACAAGCACTATTGATTCTGGTGGTGGAGTTTTTTTCTAGAAGGGTTTCTCCACGGTATATGTTGTGTCACTTCTATCTTCTGGTCTTATTCTTCTACAATCTTCTGTCTATTTCTACAAATGGTAAAATGAATCTAAACAAATAATCATCCACAAAGAAATTGTAACAAAGAACATTTATTTAGATCTACAGTATAATAGTTTTACAAAGTGTTAAGCTACATAATTACCTCCATTTTCAACAATAGATAGGGGAAGGCTTAGAAATAGAGGTAGTAATTCATCATGAAGAAGAAAAATATGTTGCTAGGTTGACATCAATAACAAAGGGGGAGATTGTTAGAATTATTTTCACTGATGTCAAAGGTGTATGATAGACATTATATTAATGATGTTGCACTCATTCCAAGACAACTTTATCCTCACAAGGCAATAATTAAATAAAACATGAATGCTAGTTGTATCCCTCATACTTGGCCCTCTTTTTGAGTTTGAAAATAAAACAAAAGTATTTTTATTGGGCCAATCCCCTTCAAGTGTGGCACCCATATTTTAGGAATTTAAATTCTTAAATAAAGTATTTTATTTACAAGGTCTGACCCCCCAACGGAGTGCCCAAAATTGGGTATGAAAAGGTGCATATAAATTGGAAAGTTGCCTTCCTTTGCAAAAGTATGTATTCATTCATTTAGTCGCCTCCCTCGGTGAAAATATATATAGAGGTTGAGGAATGCAGAGAAGAGTGTGGAGAATAATTTAAAAAGTCAAACATGTACGCCAACATATTTGAGGAGAGAAATTAATTGAAGATCATTTAAAGATAGAATTTTAGAAGGAAGATTATTAAGGAGAACAAATACTTCATCTATCAAGAGGTTGGTGCCTTGTATTGGAGAGGTTCATACCTCTTATTAAAGGAGATTGGTGTCTCATATTGAGTTGGTGGTCAAGTATCGGGGATTGGTTTCTCTGATAAGTTGGAGCCTATAAAATTTGTAAGATATTTCTAAATAATGTAAAATTTTGTCGTGGTTTTCTCTTGTAATGGTTTTCACATAAATCTTGTGTTCCTCTTGTGTTCTTACTTGTTTATATGCTACTTTTAAAGTGATTGTGGTTGTTAATTTGTAAAAGAAAAAGATAGTCTCGTACTGATTCAACCCCCCTCAATATAAGCTTGTCCTCATCAATTCATATTGAGAATGAAAAGAAATGATTTCTTCACATTTTTCTCTCTATATCTTAATGATAATGTTATTATCAATAATGTGCATTGATGAAATGTTTTTTTAAATATTATGTTTATTTCCCATACTAATATTCACTTTACCCATTTCATTTTCTTTGTTCAAAAATAGGAGATTAAAAAAGTATGAGATCATCCTATTGGTTTAGATTCATGAGAAAATGACGCAAAAAGAATACATGAATGCACAAAAAAAGAGGGATATATAATGGGTGTATGTATACTCCTAGGGGGCATACTCATATATTAACTTACCTTAAAAATAGCTTTTTGGGATGCTCTCGAAAGGAGGGCCATTAACAAAATACTTGAGGAAACCCTAACAAAAATATCAAAGGTAGAATATAGTCAATAATTACAAGGAGTATACTAAAATAAATACCCAAATTGTCACAGACTATATATATTTTCCTATCCCATAATCTTAAAATGTTTATTCTATAAAACATAAGACTTGTAGCAATTTTCCCTTTCTATCCCTGCAATCTATCAACCTCGACGTTGTCTCCATTATTGTTTGAAGAATCACATTCTAATGCAAAGGACCAATCAACCCTATTTCATGACATTGCTCCAATAACAAACTCCAAAAATATTGTCCCCCATTTATCCCAATGAATATGTGAGCCATCACTAACACCCAAAGCAAGAATGATAAATAGGACCCAAGAATGAGAAGTAGCAAATGTCGTGAAAGAAGGTTGCAAAGGGAATCAAAGATCAATACACAAACATACGACCAAGAAGTTACTTACCAAATCTTGAATAATCTTGACTCAACTAGACCAAACTAGGGTGTGAGTGTGTGAATTCTCATTTAGGTTGAATTAAGGGTTACCAGACCAAGCTCCTCTCTTGAGTGATACTTCCCCCCTCTTTTGAAGGCTTGACTCCTTCCTGCATCCAACTTAGTGCATTACATAGGTGGTTAGCCGCTCACATGAAATATATCTGCATCATAAATCATTTGCATACTCAAAGCATTAAAGTAATCATATTGCAATTCATATGCATTCATCGAATTTCCATCAATATAAAACATAATCATTCCTTAAAAAACAATGACATCATAATACATATTTCAGTATTTCATTCACCTATTGAACATATTAAAGTTTTGATAACATTTATCATCATATTTACTTACAAGATAAAAGTAACTCGGTAACTAAGAGACAAGGTGTAACATGTGCATTTAGCAGATAGGAGGGGTGGAGTGATAGAAATGAATGATGGGAAAATACAAGTTAAGGGAGAACATTATTTTCTAGTGCAAGAGTAACACAATGAGCATGTGCTTATGAATGATTTTTTGTGCCTATAGTGACATATACTTTTTGAAGCACAATTTTAAACTTAGCTTGCCTAGGAATCATAAAGGCTAGAGTGTTTATGGTGAAATATTTCCCATTCTTGGTATCTAGGACTAGAATCTTTGACTGTTCAATCATATTTTATAACTTGCAACTTTAGTCGTTATAGATACTGGATTAGATCCTATTTAAATACAAACACCACATCCTTTCTAATAATAAGTTTGCACACACTAATTTTTTGTTTGATCACTTTTTCATGCATCGTAACATAACATCTCATATTTTTGGAATTCTTATAGGGAGGATAATTTAGAAAAGAAAATTCTGATGTGAGTCTTTACACTTGTTTTATGGCATCGATAGAATTATGTTTCTTTCATACATTTTGCAAATATATATTAAAAACTAAGCTTCTCCCTACACAACATTTATTATATGTCATTTAACATCTCATATTTATGATGAAATTAAAGTAGGATAGAACGAGAATTGTAGATTTAAAATTTTGTTGAGTTTTACTACATGCATTGTTTGGATTCACTACATTTTGGCATCTTTATTATAATTGCAATAATTAATTATGAAAGACAAACCTATTGATGTATAGCTAAGAAATTCTTTTTGAGGCTTCATTTCTATGTAAAACTAAAAGTCTAAGCAAGACTTACAGTACTCTAGCAACTCGTGTATTGATATGTATAATATTATTTTGAAAAAATTGAGCTAGACCAAAATCTGCAATCTTAGGATTGAGATCCCCACCAAGGAGAATGTTGCTAGTTTTAATATCTAGGTGCACAATTTGAGGCGTAACTTCATCACGAAGATATGCAAAACCACGTGTAGTTCCAATGCAGATTTTGGAACTTCCTTGCCAATCTAGGTTTATTGCACCATTATTGGAATTGACATGTTGTAATCAATGTCATTTTCACATAAATCTTCCCTATATTGACAAATACGATTCCTACAAATTGATGTATCTTGAAGTTTCCTTTATAAATTATATAATAAGATAGATAAAAAATAATAATACTATTTTTTGATTGCTTTTGGTACAAGTGTAAATATGTGACCGTGGTTTAAAAAGTACGACCTAACTTACAATGTCTTATGCCCAACTTAATATAGCCATGGGCAAGCCTACGTTTCCCATAAAAACGAAACCCTATTTTCAAAATAATAAAAAGGTTTTCGTAACTGTGAAACCCTATTTTCTCTGGGAGAGGAGGGAACCCTATTCTCTCTTGGAGAGGAGGAAACCCTAACCAGCAGTCCCCACCTAGGTGAGTATATTTATTAAGTATGGTTTGTTCTCATACTTGTTATGCAGTGCCTGCAATATAATGTGAGAATTTTTTAGATGGGAAGGCACTGCCGCAATTTCCACGCCTATTAATGGTTTGGCACATTCTTTGCTGCTATTATGGGGTCGTGAAGCGCAAAGCGGTTTTGCTACTTGGTGTCTTTTGGTCTGAAATAATCACTGTTTGTTTTGGTTAGGAAATGCCTCTTTTACTAAAAAGAAAAGAAAGAATCTTTTGGTTTCTGTTGGTGTTGATGTTCCATGGCTAACTGTTACTGTTACTAAGGTGTATGCAGTTGCTTATGGAATGGTTTTTCACATGCATTTTTTTTGTGGGGATCTCTGGGCATATGATGAGACGTGTTAAACTAGAAATCAATAAGATAATGAGGATACTACTACATAAAGATTCACTTGCGCTCTGATGCTTCTCGCCCCTTGTTTTCTTATTTATCTCTTCATTGAAGGCGTTTTTGTTTAAAGCATTTCTCATGTTACTTGTTGGGTTTACAGAAATTACCTATATTTACGAGACAATTGTTTAAGTTAAACCAATTGGGTCTTTATGACTCGTCATTGAAGAATATGTTTTTATATTGTCTTCCATGTCAATGCCTTGTGATTCCTGGGCATAGTCTGCTTTAGCGCAGGGATAGGCTATATCCATGTGTTCCGATCGATAGGTGTAGTTCTCATGCCTGGAGAACAAAGGTAGCTGTGACTTGAGGTAAACAAATCTAACTCTTGTTTTGTTTCTTTTTAACTGCACGGGAAGATTAATATTTGCAACAAATATTATGCCGAATAAACGTAGGAATAGTTGTTTAATAATAGGCAGTGGCTATTCTGGATCAACTAGTAGATAGGTTAAATGGGCTTGACATGGCTTTTTTCCAAGTTTCAAACTGGTTGGATCAGTGGCTGTGGTTATAGATGTTCAGACCTTACATTTTGTATCAGGACAACCTTTTTTATGGATGTCTGAACTATCTTTGAGGGATATTTTTTAGATTATTCACATTTGTGGGAATTGTCGACCTCTTTTGTGGGGTTCTCTCATGGTAACCATTTCATTCAACAAAAGACAATATGTCACGAGGCAAAAGTCTTATATATTTTAGATCTGGTGCGAATTTTCCAATTTAATATTAACATCATCAATAGATTTCTCGAGATCCAACAATTATGTAATAATAGATACCTATAGAGCCATCTTCCCTCTAAAATTGTGCAGCCTGTCAAAGTCCCGCTGGACACCAGAAGATGCTGACAACTTCCTGGAAATCTTATCTATTTAGCTATGCCGATTTGAGACTTGTTAATGAATGTCCGTCTTCTTGTTAACCCATTCATCATTGTTCATGTGACGCCATTTCAATACAATTGAGGTTGGGAGGCAGCTGAATTAATGTGTAAAATGTCGAGTTCAACTAATTACTCACAGGATTTCAAGTTTTTTACTTGCAACTATCATTTTGCAGGATTCATATCGTAGAAGGAAAAAATATTGAAAAGCTGTCAAACACAGAGACCAGGGAAATTAGCAACTACTCTGCTGTTGGAGTCTTTAGAATTTGCTGGTGTCAGCTTATAAGCCTTATCTCTATAAGGCCTATTTTATTCCAGGGTCAACTAGTTTTATGTCTGTTTTAGTGCAAGATATAAGTGCAAATCCTGCATGTTTCACATGGAGTAATAATACAAATTCAAGAAGGTTTTTTAATTTTTTAGGTTAGCCAGAGTTTACACTTCATATCGAGAAGTAGTTAGCTCCCTACAATCTTTAACCTAATCTATGGCCATTTCTTCAGTCTAGTAGGTGTAACCGAGTAAGTGTTCATTCAAGTCGAAAAGGTGCTTGGTGTTGGAATACTTTAAGAAATGCACATTGAGCGAATTTTTGTAGGTTTGTCATTGCCTTGATGTTAGCCATGTTATCTCTATAAGGCCTATTTTATTCCAGGGTCAACTAGTTTTATGTCTGTTTTAGTGCAAGATATAAGTGCAAATCCTGCATGTTTCACATGGAGTAATAATACAAATTCAAGAAGGTTTTTTAATTTTTTAGGTTAGCTTAGAGTTTACACTTCATATCGAGAAGTAGTTAGCTCCCTACAATCTTTAACCTAATCTATGGCCATTTCTTCAGTTTAGTAGGTGTAACCGAGTAAGTGTTCATTCAAGTCGAAAAGGTGCTTGGTGTTGGAATACTTTAAGAAATGCACATTGAGCGAATCTTTGTAGGTCTGTCACCTTGCCTTGATGTTAGCCATGACAACTTGAACTAAATTGCAGCTCTGGTAGCAAACCAAAATATAACTTTGGACTGACTTCTTGCTAGAAGGTTAGAAGTGCTACTGATTTTTTTCTGGTGAAAGGCCTGCATTTGGTGATCATTGGAGTCATTAGATGAGTAAAATAGTGAAATTTGGATGGCTTTTAGAAAGTCACTATTTTCCCAGATATTTTGAAGTGCATGTTCTCTGCATCAGGAGCTGCAGAGAATTAACTCCTTGTTTGGAGGGCTTGTAGAAAGTCACTATTTTGCCAGATATTTTGAAGCGCATGTTCTCTGCATCAGGAGCTGCAGAGGATTTACTCTCTGTTTGGAGAATGTGCAAGCAAAATTTACAATGGCCAACTTCTTCGTTATTTATAGCCTTTCTTGGGCTAAAAGGCTTGCAGTAAGATTTAGGAGCATATGGCCTACCTCAAGATCAAATTAGAGGGGCTAAAACATCATGTTGGTCTAATTTTGCGAAATCATTGTTTTGCCATTTTCTTCTTCAATTTTCTTGCCATTAGGAGATGCGGGGAGGATACATTCCCTATATTTGGTAGTGGAAAAAACATCTACTAGTATGGTGCCTGATGGGATAATGGGCAATGATTCTTAAACTTTCTCAATCAACACAGGTACAACAATTTTATTGCCTAATGGAAAGGTTGCTTTATGTTTTCAAATTGGAACTAATTGTAATGGGTTTTGTGGTGTGCTAGATAAACAATACTGCTTTTTATTTCTGCATTTGCCCTCCCCCTATATTTGTGTGAGTTTTTTTTGCTATTTTGCTGTTTTTTTCAATGTGATTTGTAAGTAAGGATTTTCCTGTGGTGATAATGTTGACAATTAGAGGTTAAAAGAGGCCAATGATGTGAGACAATATTTGCTACTCTTGATGCCTTGGGGCAACTGACGATATTTGCTATTTTGCTGTTTTTTTCAATGTGATTTGTAAGTAAGGTTTTTCCTGTGGTGATAATGTTGACAATTAGAGGTTAAAAGAGGCCAATGATGTGAGACAATATTTGCTACTCTTGATGCCTTGGGGCAACTGACGATATTTAACCACCAAGATCTCTGAGGTCCTTTTAACATAAGTATTTTGATTTTGGTGCTGTGGATTTAGAAGATTTTTATTCCACTCAGTGTTGCTGTTTGTCACTTCCATTATCTCTTTATTTTTTTTCAACTATTATGGTTGTCTGTTTTTTGGGACTTCATTAGTTGAATTATGTTATGGGTTTTGTTCAATAGCTATTCTGTCATTGATGGGTTATGTGCTTCCCAGCATAAATTTTGGCACATGTAGTTCAAATTTGGTTTGATAATACATCCCAACAAAGGGTGCCCACAGTTGTTTAGTCTCTCTCTCTCTCTCTACACTTGAATGCTGTGTAATGTGTCTTGGAAGGTGGTTGGAGGAATTCATGAGCGTTCTAGTGCTAGGGCATATGTGAATCCAAATATGATCCTTGTTGCCTTTCTTTTAAATTGGTGATCTATTACTCGTCTAGTCTTTATTTATTTAAGATATATGAAGATTGAAAATCACTTGCTGCACTGTCGCTGCAGGCAGGAGTTTTTTTATTCTCCCTAATCAAAACTGCACCGTGGGTGATTTTGTTAAATATGTTTAATGATTTTCTAGTGCAGCGTTGACTTTTACTATACTATTTATTTGCAGTGTAAATTTTAAGGATATAAGTAAGGTTCCTTTCAACCTATTTGTCAATTGTATTATTATTGTGGGGTTTAGATATCCGAGTCAAAGCTTGCCCATCCAAAATGATATTAGAAACAGTGATTTGGATAAAGTGGACTGCTCTGAGATTCTTTTTTTTCGTTCTTCTATCAGCATTGTAGTCTGTGGCTGTGTGACGATGGTTCAGTAGATGGACAAACCCAAATCGACGAGGTTTTCTGCTACATCTGTTGTGGAGTATCCACTAGAATATTTATCCTCAATTGACAAATTTGATGCCCGTTTGCTGAAAGTCTAAAGCAACGGGCATTTATGTTTGTTTGCAGTGTAAATTTTAATGGAATGTATTGGATTCTTCTTTTGGTATTAGCAAAATTTACAATGGTTATGTGATTATGTTTCTGTGATTGATTGTTGTTGTCGGATGCAGATGGAGGTATGAATGATGCAGGGCACAGGTTATTAGGTATTTTTTCATTTGATATTAATTACTGACCTCTTCAAGGTTTTATTATTAAAGAAAATGTAAAGCTTCTAGTGATAATTTATTTTCTAATTTTCTGTTCTCTTTTGTTCTTGTCTATGTATGTCCTCATTGTGATGTATGCAAGATTGATGGTAGTACGTTCAAGTTATCTATGTTGCTGGATGTCTATACTGGACAAGGATATTATCTCAAGACATTTTATTGGATAGCTATTTTACCAAATATTTTTTAGGGAAATTTAGAACTGAAGGCTAAAGGTACAAACTATGTTTATTGATCAGGTTCTCAAACATAATTTTTACGCCGGAGGCGTTTACAATGAAAATCAATTCCTTGCCGTAAATCGACTCCTTGCCGTTCTGTGTACATAAAAATAAGACATTACATCTCGGACAAATAATTAATTTGGGCCGTTCAACTTGGATAAGGTGTTGCGGAATAACCGAATAAGTTATTTTAGTTACCATGCAATTTTTTATTGAACAGGAATATTAGATGTGCAGATCTTGCAAAATTATTTAGTTGTATATTTTTGATGTAACCTTTTCTTTCAGCCAGGTAGAACAATATCGGCTTAACGAGCTCTGAGAACCGTTTTGAGTTGTGAGAATGTTCGCTGTTTGAACAAAAATACTTTTGTCTTTGGTTATAGGCGTGTCAACCCTAATTTTTCATTTTTAAAAGTTACTGGTTGTTGTCTTCACCTTTTAACTATAATACTTTTGTTTTTGGTTATCGGCGTGTCAACCCTAATTTTTCATTGTTTAAAAGTTGGTTGTTGTTGTCTTCACCTTTTAACCATAATGTCTTTTCTTTGCAGCAAAGAAAACTGTTGCAGCGAAGAAAATTGTTGCAGCAAGGAAGAATCAAGGAAAAACTGTAGCAACTTTCATGAAACATGCTAAAAAGTTGCAGGATATTCTTGTTTTTTTAGGGAAATAGTTTATGTCGAATAATATGAAAAAGGATTTTCTAAATAAAAATTACAGAAGAATTTTTGCTGTTTTTGAAGGATAATTAGAATAGAGAATATACAATTCTTGTCAAAAACAGTAGGAATTCTTTAATAATTTGTTTAAAGATCCATGCTCATATTGTACGTCATAAAATATTTTTTTTCATGAAATAGAAAATTCTTGCAACTTTTTGGCATGTTTTATGAAATTTTTGAGCTAGATTTTATATTTTGACCATTTCTTTGGCATAGAGCATAAAGGATGTGTTCAGTGTTTAATTAATTTACACGTCTTTTTAATAAGCATTTCAATATATGTGTTAGAATTGGTTGATTTCTCTGGCTTTGACACAGAATGTTTTGGTTCACATGATTCATTTATCGGATCATTCTCTAAAAGCAAATCAGGTTAATCAGTAATTAACAATTTACAATTAAATCTAAAATTCATTATTCATCATTAGCCTTACAATTACAATTGAAAAGAATACTAAATTCAAATTCAAATAGATTAAAAAGTTAACCTAAAATTAACATTACAACTAAAAAATATGTCAAATATACCTTAAGAAATAGCCCAAAACTTTTTAGAAGATTACTATTTTTGATAAGACTTAAATTTTTTTTTGAAGATGTTAGATGCTAAAAAAAATATTATAACTTAAAAAAAATTGCATTGCTTGGGTGCTAAAAAAGTTCAATGGGAAAACCATAGAATTAAATATTCATATTATGAATTGAATTTAGTTTTCACAAGTTCGCAAAAATATTCATCAATACTTAAATACCCTAAAATTGAAAGGTGGGAAGATATTATTCTTTACTTCAATCTCATAAAATTGCAAATTTACAAAATAAAAAACAAAAAAATAAAAAAAAGTAGGTACAAAAGATTGTTTTTGGAGACCTTAAATTGCGTAAAGTTGCAGAGTATTAAATCTTACTGCTAAAGTAAAAAAAAAATGAACAAGTCAGAAAAATATATGATTGATTACACAACCAACCTCCAATTAAACAAAATTGAGGAGAAAAATTATTGAAAACAGCAAGGCTCAAGTTAAAAAGGGGTAGAGAACTGTTTATATTTCAACTATTTTCAACAGGAGATCTTAAATTGTAATTGAAATTTAAGAAAGATAAAAAGTAGTGCAAACCTTCATAGCCATTATCAGACTCAAACATGGAGGAGCAGAGGTAGATAGAGGGGAAGAAACAAGACAAATCACCTGTGTAAAAGCAGCAGAGTAAGGAAGGACAACAATGGGTTGGAATACTAGAATAGATAATCAAATATTAGTAGGAGAATTAGGCTGAAGTTAATCAGTTGGAAGCTAAACTCTACCTCAAAAGTTAGACATTAATAACAGGCCAAAAAACTAAAAAACATAAGAGTCATCTTTCAAGCAAAATCCAAGGACTTGGCCAAATGCAAGACCAAGAGGATTGAAGTAAAACTTTATCAAAAAGTATTACAGGATCACAATCCTAAAATAATGATGTATGTCAATTAGGCAGTAATTGTGAAGAACCTAGCAGAGAAATTAGAATATGATTGTTTGTCTTTATCTTCTCCATGATTCACATCTAATCCTTTGTTGTAAATGCCTTTGCCTTAGTGGCTTAATATCGTATTTCTTTTTGAACTATAATAGATTTTTTTTTTGCCTCGAGTAAACACATGCTTTATAACACATGGAAAACAACAATGACAGAAATACAAGAGGCAAGAAGCATAAAACAAATACAACCATTTACATGACTAGCACAAAATATGCCATCTGTTTTGGATAGGCAATCTACTGTGGTTGTGGTTGTTGTGAAAGAGAATTGGGACTTGTAAATGAAAACACATGTTGTCAAGCAAATTAAATTTGTATCTACAGTTTAAGAAAATGGCTAATGTCTAGGCATACACCATTAAAACTGTATCTACAGTTTAAGAAAATGGCTAATGACTAGGCATACATCATTAATTATACAACTCACTTGGTAGTTAACGTAGCTTCAAGTTATTTGATCCATATGATGGCTTTCGAAGCACCACATTTCCATATAAGTAGAAAGACAATAAATTAATCAATTAATTAATTGTGTATTTATTTATCAACAATTAATTAAACAATTTTTAATCTTGTAATTGATAAGGTTCTAAATTTGAAACATAATTTAAGAGTTAGAAACATTTTTCTCAAATTGAAATATATATCTTGCTATTTAATTTGTATTTTTTACAATTAATTATTTTTTAATTTTGAATCAATTTAGCATGAAATAATTTTTAAAATATTGAATAAAGCAAATTTGCAATGAACAACAATAGGGGGTTGAAAGAAGAACATCTATTAGCCTATACAAAAATACATAGCTGCCATTTTGATTGGAAAAAAAAAGGCAATTTGAGGAAAGATGTTAGAGTAAAGCTTGAGAAATACAATTTGCTTAATTGCAATTGTTAAGAGAATGTAGTAGTACATCTAGTTTTCCAAATATACTTTCAAACAATCCGTCTAATAAAATTAACAATCACATTAATGCAAATTGAAATCCAAAATAACTTGTTTCTAATTTAGCTCATGATAGATAGTTTATTGACAAAGGAGTACAAAAATATATATTTAGTGTATTCCACATATGGGAAAAAAGGGCATCTCATAGATTGAACCATGATACATTTCAATCTATAATTGATGGGTAGTTTGCAATGTAAATTTTTTGAAGCCATAATCCGTGTTTCAAAATCCGCTTTTGATTTTCAAATTTGAGCACTCATTTTAGTCCAAAGTTTGGAACTAAATCTGAACTTCCATTTATGGTTGAGACATGGAGTAAGAGACCAATCAAATAATTGCATTCCTTTGGAGTATTCATTCCATGAGTATTATAAATTGTATATTTATTGTTCAACCCATAATTCTTTTTGAGAGTTTGCCATGAAGCCTCATCAAGTGTTAAAATTTCAAATATTCTTTCCCTTTCTTTAACAATTGATTATGACAATTGATAAGCTTATTCCACCAAATTGATATTGAAGCAACATTGAAACCATGTTGTAGTG
This sequence comes from Sequoia sempervirens, assembly GCA_007258455.2. Classification (NCBI taxonomy): domain Eukaryota; kingdom Viridiplantae; phylum Streptophyta; class Pinopsida; order Cupressales; family Cupressaceae; genus Sequoia; species Sequoia sempervirens. The sequence goes on along the minus strand of VDFB02256132.1, from coordinate 98,374,549 downwards.
AAGAGTCATTACATTTTGGAAAGTGAGATACTTGTTGCCAAACTTTCTAAATTGAATATATATATATATAGAAGAGAGATGCATGATTTTATCTAATCAATTAATTGTTTGTTATTTTTTCTTGATAGAAGCTTCTATATATATATATATATATATTATAAAGAAGAGAGATGTATGATTTTATCTAATCAATTAATTGTTTGTTATTTTTTCTTGATAGAAGCTTCCATGATTCAATGACTAACAAGGAATATCCATGGTTCATTTCCATTAACATTTCTTACGATCCACTTTGCATCAAGGCAAACCCCTTGAGTTATGGGGTCTATGAGCCCCAAACCACTTTTGTATCTTGGTTGAATATAGTGGGACCAAGAGAAGGCAATAAATCCAACATTACCATCCTACTTAGAGAAAATTTATAATTAATTTGTTATATTCTTCTTAGCTTTTCTTGGATGGCATCCAAAATGATGAATAATAGACATGGTGGCAATGAAAATTTTGTTAGCAACTTGAATTTTACTTGCAAGAGATGAATATTTGTTATGCTAGTTGAACAATTTTTAAGTTTGATTAAGAATTATTCCCACATTTTATTAAGATAAATCTATACACCAAAGGGAATGCCAATATATCTAGTTATCTCACCATGATTAATTTGTCTCAATTCTTTAGGAATCCATTGAGGGATAGAGGTATCTCTAGACATAAAAAATTTAGTCTTGTTATGAGCAAATTTAGAACTATAGATAGAACAATACAAATTAAGGATGTTCAAGGTGTTATTTATTTCCTCTTTAGAATTTTGAAAAAAAAACATATTATCGTCAGTAAAGTGTGAGTTGATAACCACCTCATTTTGAAGAATACAATTTTTTTTAATAAGATTCAATTGGTTAGCTTTTGAAGTAGATTTTCCAAGGCATCAACTATAAGAACATATGGAAAGGGAGATAAAAAACAACCTTGCCTTATGGATTGCTGTAAATTGAATGAATTTGATATACACTTATTAATAACAAAGTGAACATTAGCATCTTTGAACAGCATTAGAACACGAGTTTGAATTTTAGGCCCAAAGCTTAGTCATTAAAGCAATTTAAGAATGAAATTCCAACAAATTTTATCGTAGGCTTTGTCTAAGTCTAACTCAACCAATAGTGCATTTCAATTGGATTCTTGAGCCCATTCCATAATTTTCTAAGCCAATATTAGGTTGGCAAGAATATATCTACCTCTTAAGAATCCAATTTGCTCAACTCTCACAATACCCTGTTAATAGGTTTAATTCTAATAGCCAAAGCCTTAACAATAATTTTATAAGAGGTATTTGATAAGATAATTGGACGTCACCCAACAATAGTATATTTTCATTTCCCCCCTAGGAATAAATTTGATTAGATCTTTGTTGATAATTGGTCCTAAGGATCCATTTTAAAGAGCTTCTAAGTAAAGAATATAAAAATAATCTTTGATATGTTTTAACTTGATTTGAGAAAATTCAGCTGGAAGATTGTCAAATCTTGGACTTTTATTGAATTTCATAGAAAAAATAGCATGTTCTAGTTCTTCTAGGGAGAACATGATCCAAAAATTGGCTATAAACTCAATCAATCTTATTGGGAATAAAATTTGACACTTGCTCTGAGGTTTGTTGGATATCCATTCAATTCTCTTTTTTAAACAATTTCTCATAATTTTTTTGGAACAACACAATAATTTCAGCAAAATTTGTGTAATCCTTGTTCATCCAATATAACAAAGTTTTTTTTTTCTATGGTTATAATTGAAATAATTAAAGAAAAATTGGGATCTTCTATTCCCTTCCTTGATCCAATGTAGTCTAGCTCTAATTTTGGCACCTTGCCCTTTGTGATGTTCCAATCTTCTCAATTGTGTTTCAATAGCAATAATGGATGTTTGAATCTTTTCATCAGTAGGATCAACATTGTAAGGCCTAACTAATGTCTAGTCAACTTGGTGTTTGACATAATTCAAAGGAAGGGTTCCTAGCTGAACAGTCCACTAAACCCTTGTTAAGGCTTCATTTAATTATCAACCAGGGCTTCGTAAGCTTTTGATGATGCTGGCACTGTATGTGCATTCACAGACTCTACACAACCTATATCATCAAGTATAGGTGGTTTACACATGTATAGGAAAATAGTAAAGACTGATAGTGAAATAAAGCATAAACTACAAAACAAGGGAAATAACTTTGTTTGCTATTAATGCTGTGGGTACTTTCAACTTAGCATTGTAATTGATAACTGCTAACCTAAACCCTGCAACTTCATTAACACTACTAACTCTTACTCCTAACTACTTGACTTACTTCAGAGGATGGCTCAAAGACTCAATATAGAGGGTGAATCATAAAACAAGATATCATTCACATTCATGTAATGAAGAATCTACTGAAATGAATGCAATAATATGAACATTTATTCTAACAACATAAATTAAAGGTAGGTGAACAATACCTTGAGTGAATCTTGCTCAAGTTGCTGTTCCAATTAAACATAATGGTAAAATGGAAAATCTTCATTGTATAAAATTGAACTCTCGTGACATGACAAGAATCTTCATAGATCTTTCATTCATGAATGCATATCCATTACAACTGATAATAAAAAATTAACAATACAAGATTGTCTACTGGAAAATATTAAAAACACATGTATCTCTAACTAGATTTGCTCCTCAACCACTGATCCAACTATATAGGTTCGAGAGGAGGTTTATTTCCATAAGGATTGAAAATTGAAATTAAATGAAAGTGTCCACTCTCCTTCAAAATAGAGAGAGACAAAGTCTTTGCAATAAAAACTATAACTGAAACAAATGGAAGAAGACAACTAGGTTTGCAACTCTACTTTAACAACATGGTAGAGACGTGCTTTACACAGTCATGACAGTTTCCTTGTTCATCACAAACTCCTTTGTCCTTCCATCATCTTATTGAATGCTCTAATGACTCTCAATCAATCACTCCAATGATCACCTTCATCAATTTATGCAACTATCATGTGCCCACTTGTTCTAGACTCTCCCCTACATATCAACCCAAAATCCTTTGGCTGCGGGTTGAGTTCTCTAGTTGCTACGAGTTGCTATTCTGGCTGCAAGGAGTTAGTTCTCATCTAAAGCATACATACTATTAACAATCATGTATTAACACATATTTAAACTGAAATTCATACACATTCATACATTCATTCATACAAATATCAACATATCATAATCATATTCCCACTCATCAAAGTTTGGTTCAGATTGCATAAAGGATATAAAAGGTATATAAGTTCAGGAATGTATATGAAATAAGCAGCTTAAAGTATTTAAAATATATGGAATAAACAAGAGAAAACTAGCTATTAATCAGGCTCATCATTCATTTAGTCGCTTCCTTCCACGTTCCAGTTTTCCTTGAAGGGATTTTTCTTTATGCTTATGTTTCCAAGCCATTATCCTTCTGAAGGATAGAAGGAACTCAACACATTGTGTAAAAAAATTACACCACCACACCACCCACAACTCACCCCCATTAGGTTTAGGAATAGAATTCTGAATTCCTTCTAAAACAACAACACATTCAAGATTCTTGAGATGTGAAGTATTAAGTTTAAAAGGGAGCTCAAAAGGAGGGGCTAACATTTGAGAAAAAGAAAAAGAGCAAATGATAGGAAAATGATTAGATAAGGTAGTAGAATAGTCAACTTGAATACAAGTATTGAAAGGAGGATTCTTCAATCTAGTATTATGAGACAAATAAAATTATCCAATATGTTCAACTTTCTATCATTTTTAGGTTCATAATTAGACCATATAAATCAATATTAGAATGACTAGCAAATTTATTGTGAGTGGAATCAACCCACTATGATCGAGTTTCAACAATAAATCCATTTCTCAAATTCATCATGGTTGAGTTTGAAATAACTAGCACTTGCACCTATAGGAGGTTCAAGGGAGACGCCGATAGTAAATTAAAGAAAAAATGTCAATGAATTGTAACGAGCCATTAAAGAAATTATCTCCATGTAGAAAAATCTTTAGGTGAGCCACCTTCTCATCTAATGGATACCATCTTTCTTTATAGTTTCCTAACAGATTGTTATATTCTGAGTATATTTCTTAATTTGCCCTATGTGACTAACTAATCACTACAATTTTCCCAAGTATGATAATACTCAATTTTTTTAGAAAAAGCCTTTTGGGAATAGCTTGTGTACAATTTTACGGACCATGGAAAAATGGTAACACTTAATTTGTTTCCAAAATATATATATTTTAAATATTATAGACTGTGGAAGCACCAAATCTTTAGCATTCAATTTCCTAACATCAACAAAAGTGGTAATAAGTGGCAATATTTATGTATTCTGCTAGAAAAATATAATAAAAAAGGATGCATATAACTTATGCTCTGTAAGTGACATTTATGTCTGTGCCATTCAGAAATAGCCTGGTGTTATTTGAAAACTTCATCACTGAAGAAGACAATACCATACATTTGTATGGAACACAACCCTAAAAAACAACTAGATGGACTACCCACGATAGAATATAGTTGTGCTTTATTGTTCTCACAAAAAAGAGATGAGTTGAAGAATGAGCTCTCCTCAAATTAAGTACTACCTATACTTTGATGCAAATTGCGAAAAAGCTATGGAAAAAAAAATCAACTGAATAAGGTCCAAAATTTTGAAAACACACAAAGAATCGCTGAGCACCTATAGACTACAAAGAGCTGAGGCATTAGATTTCACTCGGGCTTCTCAAACAGGATGAGATTTTCAGTCCCTGATTCCCGTGGTACCTCCAACGGCCTGTTCCATTCTAGAGCACCATGGCCCAATATTTGTGCTTGCTATCATACCTCTTCCAGCCTGTGAATGTTGTATGGGTTTTAACACTCCAAAGACAGCCAAATTTTCCAAATTCGGTTTAGAACCACCTGCAGATGGATTAAAGAAAGGCCAACCAACAAAAGTCACAAAAAATACACGTCATTTCCCTCAAAGTTCAAATAATACCACATGTTTAGGAAAAAAGCTGTTGTGTACAAAATTTTGTTGGTAGACTTACCCATAAACGTCCTATTGTTAAGGCCTTTCACCCAAGCTTTTGTAGCTTCATATAGGGAAGCATGCTCATCTGTAATATTATACTTTTTCTTAAGCTTTTTGAGACAAAATACATGGCTGTTGCTCCTACATACTTGCCAGTAAATCTCTCCAAAGTTGTGAAATTACCTGCATAGTATACCCGCCTCAGTTTGCTTCTGTACTATTATATGAATACATCCCATAGCTTCACAACTAGATTCAGAGGAAACCTGACATATCAACTCTTAAAAAATTGTTGTTGTTTTGCCAATACTAGAGAAAATAGTTCTGTTTGAAGCAAAGACTTCCAACATTGCATATTTTTTGTTTGTAACTCATCCCAGTACAGACACCCAACATCAAAAGACAATAAACTTTCCTCTGGTTTAGTTTCAAAACTACAACAGATATAAATTCAAAATTTACATAGAAAAGGATAACTACAATTGATTAGGAATCCATTCACAGTCCCATTTTAATCAACAAAAAACTTCACCCTTCCCACTCGTTTCCCTTTTGAAGTTCAGAGAATTCAACAATTGCACATAAATGTGTATATCAACTATTTTCTAAATGGAAATCTTAATCTAGAACTATGAGCCAAAATGACAGCCATATTCTAAGAACTAAACAATATCCAAAATAACTGTCTTGCGTCAAAAATTGCCAACTTACCATTAGTAGTAATATCGTCAAATGACTAAAACAAAAAACTTCACCCTTTCCACTTATTTCCCTTTTGAAGTTTAGAGAATTCAACAATTGCACATGACACCTTGCAAAATAATGAAAAGCTCCTTCCTGACTTATCAGGCGGTGGAAAATACACTCGTGCATAGTCTTCATGGAAACCTTCTTAGATGATCTAATTCACCTTGCTGGCTGGCTGGAAGGGTCTGGAGATTATGCACTGGAAAGCTATACAAAAAATTTATATGAATTTTAAGAACATCCATAATAATGGTAACTTGATCTATCTCCAGCCAAATAAAACACCAAACAAGGGAAGCCCAACAAATGTGTCGGGCAAGAAAGGAAAAAATTACAAATATCTTATGTAAAAAACCTGGCTAGGGGGAGGACTATGTTGATACATTTCCTGAAGAAAGACAATCTCAGTATATCAATATAATAATAAGAAATTAATCACAAATACAACCTACTCTGATCAAACTTACAAAAAATGAACTTAGTATAGAATAATAAATTTTGATCAAACTTACAAAAAATGAACTTAGTATAGAATAATAAATACCAAAAATGTGTAACCCTACCTCAAAACATAATATAGCTGCTTCCCTGGCATTGTTGTTTGAGTCATCAAGTAGTTGTAAAACCTGTAATATTGATAAGTATTAAGACATAGAATGTTGATACACCAAGGGATGACAATAAACAATAGCAATATGACATCATATTGATGAGGCCACTAAAGACTTTCCGATTGAAGCACAAGAAGCATGCTTCTAAAAAAAATATTGCAGACTGTGATTTCAAAGGCAATGATGGAGGATTTCATTACCGATGGAAGCAACACACGCTGAAAAGGAAGCTCAGTAGCAGAAAAAAGAATAATGGCATTTGCAACGGTTGAGAAAACTCTTCACGAACTTTCCAACTCTTGTGTGTCCAAGCATAGCTCCCTGCTCTCTCCACAATTATTGTTGGAGATGAAACCTAAAGACTAAACCTGTGTTTTTTAAAACCCTGTAATGAACAAAACCAATTATGCTATTTTCACCACTTCAAAATAAATGCAATAGACTAATTCCAAACCACACACAAGTGAATTCTGAGTTTCCAGAACCATATTCTACCCAAAATTTAAGATATTTCTGAAAACAATCTTTGTCAATTTAACATAGAATGTCAAATGCCATATCGACATAGATAATGTTTTAATTAACTCTATTTCAGAGCAATAATCATGGAAACAAATACATTTTAAAAAGGTCCTGAAATATCATTTGTCCCTCCAAGCGTATAAATTCTAGTTTATTAATAACTATCCCAACCACATAACTCACATAATCAACTGGAAATGTGGGATAAAGGAATTGAGATGGCAGATACAGGAATAGGGGCAGGTATGTTATTTTGAAATAGGGAACAGTATAAATAAGATCCAGTAATATTATGTTAAACATAATCACCAGGAGATAAGAGTGGGTTTGACGACCATAACTATGAACTATTGATAGCATTTATTTTTGAAACTGCTATAAGAAATGCAAGCTATGTTCCACCATTGTGCCCATGAAACAAACAAAAAAACATTGGTAGTCATCTCAGGTGAAAAATATAGCCAAATTGATGAGGATGATGGTGTGTCATGCCGTAATCTCCAAATGGTCAGGTTCAATCCCTGTGTACCTTTAACTAAATGTATTCACCCTAGTCATGGTAGCTCAGCCAAAGGAGAAATCTGGTGTAGGTGTACACTTACCCTCAACATGTTGTAATTAGCTACTTAAGGGCAAAGATGCCAATATCTTATTACCACTTGTGTGTGTATACCTTAATTTATTTATATAGAAAAGGGGTTATAACTTCAGGTATTACATGTTCTAACCATACCAAACTCTAGCCTTCCAAGCAATGAGAAATGGTCCAAATCGGTGCTATAAGAAAATCCAACATGTGCAAGGCTGATTTAACAACATTCAAAAAAGCCTCAATTTGCATAAAACCCTCCTATCACTACAAATATTGTAAATGACGAAGCGTGGATAATTATAAGCAATTTATCTTAGCTTATGAAAAAATGTACCTAAAGCAAATATTCATGGTGCTCGGAATTATAAGCAATTTTTCTTAGCTTTGAGAAATGTAGCTAAACCAAATATTCGTGGCATGGGAGCACATAATTCATAGTAATAGATATTTTCACTCTCTTGTGACAAATATAGAAGGCAATGATTTAACGGTGACAATCTAAAGCTCAAGTTCCACAAACCTCTCCCCAGCCACAAATAACATAGCAAATTATATGTGCTTCATTCATACAAATTTACCTCCATGAGAACGAGCAGTAGCCTACGAATCGCATCGCGTATGAGTTGCTTCCCATCATTAAGTCGCTCAAGAATGGTGAGAAGCAAGGCATTGAAATGCAGCTTCAAATGTTCCCTTGACAAAGCCACGACAGAAGCCAAGGCCTGTAGGGCGCCCTGATTGACCAAGAAATTGTTGTCCTTCAAGACAACAATTTTCATGAAATCATCATTTTCATGTAGGGTTTTTCCATAGGCAGGCGGAGGATAGGTGGTGGAGGGTTTATAGATCATCATTTCTTCCTCTGGAAAGCATTCCCCGATCGACCCATCACAAGTCTTCTTCAAAATTTTCATGAAATCTCCATCGCCCCATAGAGCACGGGAAAAACCCACAGAGCCCTCCACATTGGCCAAGATGAGCAGAAACAGGAGCAGGGCACCCACGCAGAGTCTCGAACCTGCAACCATCTCCACGACAAAGACTAGTACAGCGTGAACAAAATTAATGATCTCTCTCTGGTCTCATTTCCTCACAAGGAAATCAACTCTTGCTATCTCAAACGTAAACAAACCCGTCAACATTTCATTGGGAAGATGGCTCTGAAACCATTAACATTTGATTTGATTAACATCGCTGATTTGGAAATCAGATTTGATTTGAAGATCTGATTTCATCTGAATGCATTTACTGCAAAAAATTATGAATATTGATCTGCATTTATTCGACCCAACAAAAGTGATCTGCATTTACTTTAGCGGAAGACGACAAACAACCACCTTCAAATTGTTTTGTGGCAGGGGTGAATAGGTTTAATAGCGCGTGAGACAGGTATGCCGAATATTTGTGGACTGGCAAGTCCACAATAAGAAGCCTATCGACTAAATTAAATTAGTTGTAGTCATGATGTTCAACCATATTGAAATCTCCTCCTAACACCCAATCAACATTAGGAAAACATTTAGATATTCAGTCCCATAGAGCAACTCTTTCTTTTGGATTATTAGGAACATATATAGAACAAAAACCTTTAGGTTGTCTATTGATAAAAGAAAGGGCTCACACACAACTATGTGAAGGGTTCTTACTTTTTTCAATGACATATTTAGAAATCCATGGAGACATTCCAATCACAACTCCACCACTACCATCTCTATGGGTTATATGGAAGAAGGTAGCTTCTTTCCAAATATGAAAAAAAGAAGCCTCTAGGCGATCATTGTTTAATTTAACTTGTAAGAATAACACATCTAGTTTCTATTTCAACAAAGTATCTTTAACTTTAAACTTTCATTGAGGGTGAGACAACCATCAAACATTCCAAGACAATATCTTGCAACTCATGGTGCACTAGAGGGGATATTGTCACCCTCTTGTGGCAAAACTCAAAATGGATATAAGTGGAAACAAATTGTTCATTGCTCAAACAATCATTTGAACTAGTTGATGAAGATCTTGATCTCTGCCTACCATTAGGTGGAGAAGAAATAAACTTGTTAGGGGATTTCAACATTCCTTGAGAATGAGAGGGAGAAGGATCACAATTTGAATGACGAGGACTAGAAGAAGAGAGAGGATTCCTTCATCTTCGTAATAGATCTCCACTTAGAACCCAAAATAGTATCTTTATAAGAAGAATTTCCCAATGGAGTCAAAACAAAAGGTGAATCAAAATCAAAATCCAAACTTACCTCATGCAATGCATGATAATTCTTAACCTCCTCCGCAACATAAACAACAACAAGCTTCTATGGATATTATCATTAGACCTGGTATTGTGATTAACTTGGATGATGATAATGAAACTACTAAAATTGATGAGGAAGTGCATAAAACGTTAAATTTATTGTTTTCCTCTTTCATGAGCTTAAATGATGATCCTCCTAAAGAGAGTGTTGAACTTGGTGCTTGTCCTAGTTTGGCACTTGACCTTATCCCTTTGGCTAGTTGTCTGCCTTCCGCATATACTGAACAAGATTGGAATGTAGACGACCTACTATAGGTTGAATTGCATGTGCCTTACTAGTCTTGTCTTTATTTTTCTTGTGTGATTGCATGTGCATAATGTGATCCCCTATACTATTTTTTTTGATGTGTCGTCATGTTCATTCCTCTATTTCTACCTACATTCATCTATATGTCGTAAACCTTTATATTTGCTTTTGTCTTTTGTGTTTTCATTTTGGGGATGACACTAAGCATTGAGACATTTAGGTCTCTTCCATGTTGACCAGATTTTTTTTCTTTGTTTTCACTCTCTATGTGTCATTCTTCCAATTCTACAAGTATTTGGGGAATGATGACGTTTCTGAGCTCTATAATATCATTGTAACAAAGACACACTGACCCTGAATTCGTGGATCCCTTCTGTGTTTTGGGATTTCATTTTGGGGGTAACCCCTTCTTTTTCATGATGTAGCTTCATTTGGAAACATATGACTTGGAATAGGGCTTTCCAAATAAACTCTCATGTCTTCTTTATTGTTAGCATTGATTATTTGCTACTTTAAAGTAATTGCTTAGAACACTGTGTTTAGCAATTTCTTTAAAGTGGGGGCATACATTGGCATTAATTTTTTTTTTTTTTGACATTCCTTATTTTTCATTGAGCGATCTTCTTGTGATGCGTCTTTTTCTTGGTAGTGTCATTGGGTTTGATGTCCTTCCAAGAGTGTGACCTTTCTTGGCACACAACTTTCCTCTTAGTGGTGATGCTACACGTTGCATTCCCTAAGTTGCGAATCTTTTATCATAGACTTGTCCTCTCTTGGAGACATTAGGCATGATGTTCCCAAAGTTGAGACTTTTCATGAACTAAGAAAAATCCCCCCTTGAACATGTCTATTTTCATTTTGTTCATTAAGTGTTTAGCATAACGCACCTTGCTAACCTTGTGAAGCTTGAACCCTTTTTCTTTTTTTTTTGAAAACAAAGGGGTAAAAACTTTATTAGAAATCAGAAAAGAGCATTACAATAATAACCAAGGGACCTAGCCCCAGAAAACAAGGCGAAAACCCCACAGCATAAAACAACATCAACTATCCCCATGTATCCTCCTATCCTCCTCCAAGAACCTTTCTAAATCCAGATGCAGCTCAGGGTTAACCTGATCCCAATCCTCAACCTTCCAACCACTATCATGCTCAGAGGCCCATTTGGCCAAGTAGTCGGCAGCACGATTCCACTCCCTCGGGATGTGAACAAAGGATGCCTCCTCCATCCGAGAACTAACCTGAAGAATCCGTTGAACCATCGAAGCCAACTGCCAATTTATATCAGATATCTTTCGCTCATTCAAGAGATTAATCAAAATATGTGAATCAGCTTCACATATAACCTTTCTCCATCCCAAAGCAAGGGCCCTCTCAATAGCATGAAGAATTTCCAGACCCTCCATGAAGTTAATAGTCTTCACCCCCTCATGTATAGAGAACAGAAAAATCACCGACCCAACTAAGTCCCTGCCAACCCCACCAATTCCAGCAGGCCCACGATTTCCCCTAGAAGAACCATCAGTATTGATCTTTAAAAATCCATTGGGAGGAGGTAACCACCTTCCAACCCGTTGAACCCTCTTTTTCCCATGCCTATAGTTCCTGGAACTGACAAAAGATGAATGAATTTCTTGAAGACCCAGTCTGGCCACTAACTTAGCATCACCTCTCTCCAAGGGGAAAACCACATCACATTTAGCTAGAACTGACTCCTGCACCATTCCTAGCATACGCATCCAAACTTGCCAACCCACCAACTTTTGATCACGAAAAATTTGGCGGTTCCGCTCCAGCCAAATCTGCCAAAGCAGAAAGGTAGGGTCCACGAACCAAACTTCCTGCAAAAAGGAAGCCATAGAAGGAGGTCTTCCCATACTATCCCAAAATTCAACCAAAGAGCACGCATGAATACAAGGAAGCTTCCACACCTCCCACCACCAATGCAAAAGCTGCACAACAAAGGGGCACCAGAAGAACAAATGCGAAGAATCCTCTTCGCTCCCCCACACAAAACACAAATTGAAGGTCCTTGAAATCCCCGTTTATGAATGTTATCCCAGGTCAAGCACCTATTTCAAGCCAAAGTCCAAACAAAGCAGTTGCATTTAGGCCACGAGAGTTTATTCCACACCCTTTTCCACCAATGAACCTCTGCCCCAGTTAGCTTCTGAGCCAATAACACCTGATAACCAGAAGCAACAGAGTAAACCCCCTTAGGATTATGGGTCTAAGCAAGAATATCCTCTTCCAGCTCGAACCTTTTTTCATGGCCACCAAGCATAACAAATTTTTCTTGTTTGTGGAGCCTTACTTTGTTTGTTCATAGGTGCTTGGAATTATGCAGCTTGTTAAGCCTTATGGAGCTTGAAGTTTATGTTTATTTTGTGGTGCCTTATTAAAGTTATTAGAGGTATAGCTTTGGTATGCTATGGGAGCCTAATAAGATTCTCTCATTTGTCACCCTTGGGGGCTCACTTAGTGGATAGCCAGAGTTTCACTAGCCCATGTGAGTGTGCGTGTTGTTTACATAGTGGATAACGAGTTCCACATGAAAATATTTATGGACAAACGATCGAGGTGTGTTCCACATCGTATTGGACAATTGAGGCTTGATCCACCCTTTTTATTTTGACCTTCCTTTAAGTCTTTGGCATTATATGATTAAGTATCTTTTCATTGTTGCATACATATGTTTTGATTGTTTACTTTAGTGTGAGTTTGATGCAAGGTCATCCTCTTACTAAAGTGGGGGCTAAATGTAGTGTATAATAATGTATCCCTTTACATTTTCTCACTTGTTTGGGCCCTCCTAGTTAAAATAAAATTAATTGTGCCTTAATTTAGTGTTGTAAAGTGTAGCCTTTACACTTTCACACTTATTTAGGGATCCCTTAATTAATTGAGCTTAATTATGTCTTAATTGGACCTATAATTCATTTACAAGCACATTTAATTACATTTTTTGAAGGGGAAACCTGACATCAATTAATGCCTAAACTTAACACTCCACATTGAGCAATGTGTGTCCTAGGTTTATGGACCTAGGACCCATTCGCCCATGGGCATCCTCCCTAAACCTTAGGACCCAAATTTAAATTATGTTTTTGGTGGTATTTTAACATATTCAAATTTGTAATTCAATGTTAGCTTGTGATATTTGAATTTCAGGAAATTAAGGATACATACCTATAAATACACGGTTATTTCACTAAGTTTCATCTAAGCAATCTAGATTTTTCAAGCTAGAAAATTTATATGATTTCAAGAGAATTTCACAAGTGATTAAAGGAATCCAATGGTGGATTTATTAGAGTTTTATTGCAGCAATCAAGACCCATTCGCCATGTCAAAGTCTTCTTGCATCATGCATGTTTTTGGAGCTAACATTGTGATGTAGGTTTCATGATCAAGTCAAACATTCAAAACACTATTTCAAGCAAGGTTCAAAGTTCAAGATCCACATCCATTGAAGCCATTTCATGCAAGTTGCAAACCTTCATTCAAGGGCTTATCTAAGGGTTTGTTGAGTGGTAACATAACTTTGTTCATTCTTCATTCCTTCTTTCATGCTTTTATTCATTTCAAAGTTTGATTACCAAAATAGGGTTTGACCAAGGCAAACCCCCATTCACCCAAAACAAACAATTTTTCCCTCTTACCTTGTGTTTGCAGATCTAGGTGGAAGAAAGCTTGAAGATCTCTTAAAGAGCAAATTTGAAGAAGTTGACATGTTGCAAAAGTTGTCAAAATTATTGTCATCTCATAAAAACTCACCTAGAAAAGTTATTTCTGACATTCCGACATTGCCACCTAGACAAATTGGAAGGTTCACATATGTGTTAGAGGCTCCCGAAAGTTACAAAAAAACCATGACATTGGGCCCATTTGCCCATGGGTGAATGAATCCCAGTCAGCGTTTGAAAACTCACTTTTGGTGGCTGGTAAACATAGTTCTTCCCTTCTTAGATTTGCAAATTAATTTATGGTTTTGCTTATTTTGAGTTTAATATTGTCGTTTCGAGTTTAATTTGGCATAATTAGGTTGATTTGCTATTTTTAGTCTTTCTCCCAAAAGTGCCCGGCGAACTTTCACCCCCATCCTAAATAGAAAAAGGAAATATGAAGATCCCCACAAAGGGTTGATTCACCTAAGGGTTGTTAGTCAATTCTTTGTGAGGATCTCATTTCCTAATGAAATTAGAGAAGTAGGACCCATTTTCCCTCTTTGGATCCACCTTTCCATTTTGGGAAAAAACCCCCTATTTTTCTTCATTTCAAGTTCATAGGAATGTCAACACTTTCACTTGATCTTGCTCCATCTTGCCACTTGGGGTGCAAGTTATTGTTTCTTTTGTTGGTCTATGTGCTCATACTTGCTCTTTTCAGGAGTAGCATTGGAGACATCCTTCATACACTTTATAAGACACCAATTTCACAAAATAGGTAAAATTATGCTACATGCATGTTGTATCAAATCACTTTACTTATCATCCTCAATTACACACACACACATACACACATACACACACACACACATACGTACGTACGTACGTACATACATACATACGCACGTACATACATACATACATACATACATACATACATACATACACACACACACACATACATACATATGCAAATTGATGTATATATACATATGTATGTGTGTGTGTGTGTCGCTCCAACTTCCTTCTATCATAATTTCCATATATCGTTTTACCTTTATTTTTCTTTCCTCTTTGATTTGTGGGCACTCTATCATGGTGCATACAATTCAAGGGGCATATCGTCACTAATTATATTCTCCATTTATATATAGTAATTCACTAATTTTTGCTTTCCATTGACAATATAACATGCCTAATGGACATTTGCTACATAGTAGGGACAAAGGGGCCAAATGCTTGTTTATTTCTTTATTTTTTACTTTGACATGTGAAAGGAAGCAAAGTATATATAAACACTTCATAAACTAACCTTAGAAGAGAGTAATCTACAAAACTTAGATCTTTACATTTTCAAAAAAGAGAAACACATATAAAACATAAGAATAGTTATATCACAACACGTGTACATGGGGAAAACCCTATTGGGAGAAAAACCCCACACTCTAAAACAATTCAATGTATTATTTAGTAATCTAAACCTGGTTACAATAAATTAAAGAGCAAGCCTTTTTTAGGAGTATCACCTACTAGAGATCTAGAGTAATTTTGGTAGTAAACAATACCTACAAATTCACTACCTCCATCTCAAGAATACTATAAATAAAGAAATAATATGTGAAACCGTCAAATGGTAATTACAAAACCATGAGCTAAAACCACCCGTTAAGTCTCACTCAAATACCTAGTTAGGAAACTAACATCCCAATCTGAAGATGAGTTCACAAGATAAAAATAACATATTCCTTCCACCTGTCACAAGCACATCATAATCCACTCACCAGTTTCACTTCATCATCTTCATTCAAAGATGATGTGTTATAACACATTAGAAGTTGGTCAACAAGTGTAACTCCCTCTTACAACTCTTTTCTATGCTCTATATGTTTTTCTGTTTCCAATGCAAGAAATTTAACTTTTGGAGGTTAACAGTCTAAATTTTTTATTTTGTCCAAAAATAAAGTCTATAGCCTAGAAATTTAGATTTTATGTTTCATAGCCTGAAAACTATATTCCTTATATACTAACATTGGGAGCAAGTTTGAGATATTTTTCTTGACAACAGACATGTTCATGTAGATTTTCTTGCAAACTAAAGTGGGGACAAAATGTATAGGATTTACACCTTGGTTTCATGCCACTTTGCATAGATGTAAATGCATGATTATAGTCTTCAATTTGACTTGTTTGGTACACAAACCAATTCTTACCACATATCCCATCAACCAATCATCACTACATATCACCTTAACCCCCACCATTCACAATTCACAAATTTTTCCAGTAGGGACTATACCATGTGGCACAACCTAGTCTTTGGACTCAATTGCAGGCATGACCTAGTCAATCCATTTCAAAATTCAAGCTTCACCGTAGGTTGATTGTTTTCAAAATATAATCACTATCCCATCAGCCTGTGCGCTAAGAATCTCAAATTGAGCAACTAAGGAGATATATTTGGAGGCATATCCAAGGTCATAAGGATCATGAAGCAACATGAAGAATACTAAAGAGAAAGTCCAAATTCATGACAAGATCATTAGTCTCAATCTTAGTTGAATCATGATCGTATTCTTGCTTGGCATGTCTTCTAGATTTACACAACACTTAATGGGCTTCCTTTTTATCAAGACAAGAAGTCTTCTCTCCATCCTACAACATCTCCACTATGCTTTTTAGAACAATCTCTTCTTATTGATAGATACAAAAGACACAAGTGAACAAATTGCAAGAGCTCTCGTTAATAATATCCAACTAGAAACAATTAGACTAGGTCACACAATGCAACCTAATTCATGATAAAGTCACACAATGCTAGCATATCCATAGTAGAAACCTTAGAGCAACTTTATTGTTTATTTGTAATCTTTGTTTTGTACACAAGTCACATATTCTTGATCTTTGTTCTATATCCATGTCCTAGATTCCAACTTTTTTGTTATCACAATAGTCAATTAACAAGGTAAAAATCAACATCACACCAAAAACATATAAACACATTACTCTCTTAGCCTGGCTTATATTTTATCATATTATATGTATAACTTATACATAGCCTTTCATATTTTAATTTATTTTAAGTATACTTATTATATAGTTCTATCTCTTGCTTTTAATTTTACTTGCTTCTTCTCTCTTTTAATAATTTTTAACTTTTTAATTTATCTTTTTATGGTTCTTTCTTCACTTTCCTTTCTCATTGCTTATCTTGTTGTCTTGGTTCTTGTGCCCTCCTTTTCTCTCCTCCCTCTTTCACAACCTTTTTATGCATTGCTAGATCTGCAACTATTCATTTTTACTCCTTATGCTCTCTTCTTCATCCTGATGATGGATCACAAAGTGTGATCCGAAATGTTGATGTAAAAATAGTGACACAATCGAATCCAAAAACTTCTAGCAATAATATTACTCTCTTAATTATTCAACACTCCAACTCTTATTTTTTAAAGTTAATTTAATTTATTAACATTAGATCTAGATATAACATAAATAAAAGAAGCATCAACTTTCTTCACAATCTACTTCAACTAAATGTCTTAATAATATTATTCGAAATTAAAACTTACAAAAAAATATTTATAAAAACTCTATTATTTAAAAAAATAATACTAACAACTCAGAATAAATATTTTCTGAAAAGTAAAAATTTCTATTTAAAATATATATTATATGCACATAACATCCACATATGTGGGTATATATATACATATTTATACACATCTATGCACAAATAACAAAATACACTCTTAAAATTTGCATAGAATAACATAAAGTTTCCAAACAAATAAAATCATTTTATGGCATATGATTTGCACTTGTATATCAAAGGTTGCTGTGCTTTGCTCAGTTCTCTGCAAGAATATTCAAGATGCTCCCATTGACAGAAATGTCCTCAGTTGATGGCATACCACTAGCACAAAATCCCCTAGTATTCAAACTCTCTGGAATACCCTGACCACCCAACAAAAGAGGAGTAATCTCCAACTCAGAGGCCTCATACATTACATTGATGTAAACATTTTCCTCTCCTGGTCTGGCATTTCTATGTGCTTCCAGTAAATCCCTGAGGGAAGGTGCATTGTTATTATCAGTTTTGCTAACTGCACCTTCATCAATATTCATATCTGTGCACCCAATCAGCAACCTCCAACTCCTCAACTTGCCATTATTCTTAGCTCTCCTCCCATTTGTACTGATCCACCTAATCTCTTCTGAATGAGCATTGCCACTTGTGTGTTGAGTGGGGGTAATGCCTATCAGATTCCCAAGAGTAGTGGTCCTCTCTGCAAAAAATGATGTACTAGACTGCCTCCAAATACAAGTATCAAATAAAATGAAAAAAATCTCAGTTCTAATTTTTACAAATGAATAAATACACAAGAAAAGAAGCAGCTTTCAAACAGAGAACAAAAAAATAGCATCAACAAAATCCCTAAGCTCAATATATTGTCAAATGAATGTGATCTTTGAGTCCTCCTTCCATTAAAACTCTATCCAGCAGCTTTTTGCCACAATGTTTCAAAAACTGAAGTTAACTGATGCTTTTAATCAAGAGATTGATAAGATCCCCACCTCTGTGTCAAGGTTTGATGAAGACAGTGAAGAGGAACTGGGTGTGGTCAAATGGAATGGAGTTCTCTCCATGGCTCTTATGGCATCCATTATCTTCACTCTGATATTAACAGTCTCCAGTCCAAGAGGCCATCCAAAGCCCTGAAAACAAATTGAGAAGCCAAAAATGCCAAAATTTGTCTTACAACCAGTACATCCAAAAACAAAGACGCTACTTAAAACAGCCACTAAATTAGCAAATGGTATCATCATTACCAGAAACAATCACTTGATGGGTTATGATACAAAAAACACCATTTGCCAAGCACTAATGGATGATATCAATAAACCCACAAAGCACATAGTGTAATTGATTGAATAAGAGCAAACCTCTCTAACCATGGGATAACAACTGGCAAACCAACTATCCTAAGTTGCAAGTATTACTCTTCACCAGTCACTGCCTTTCTCTGTGAAGCTCTATAACCCTATGCTTCTCCACCCACTTTTAATGCTTTGAATCATGGAATCTGTTATTTATTTATTCTCTGTGTAGCATCAAGGAAACCCATTTCTGTACGGTTGGTATATTTCTATTCATTGTTGAAAAATGGGTATATGCTATGATGTTCCATGTGCTGGTAACAGACTAGGTGAGGGCCTAAATTTCCTTGGATAATAATGACATGTTTGGATCTTGATCGATGACAAAGATTTTTCTTACTATGAATCAATTTGCTACATAAAAATGACTTTGATAGGTCAAAATGATGTTCATTGTCTCAATTAAAAAATGTGACACATGAGCACATGATTATGTTTAACAATTGATGTTAAAACCTTTCATTCATTGCTTTGACTGTTAGGGGAGCGCTGGAGGGAACAAAATAGGGAACTCCCAAATGAGTGGATGTACGGTTTGGAATAAATGAAGAGGGTCCTCACTCCCCACTGCAGTCATTGAGGGCCAAAAGCTTTGGCTCACCTTCCCATGTCTTTAATACTTGCAAAAGCAGTCTATCCTCCTGCAGGTGGGCCATGGAATACCCTACCAAATTATGACACCAAATTTAATGCCACTGAAAAGTGGACATAGATTGAAGAGACTTATTACTCTATCCCTATGATATAGGGTTGCAGGGAAATAAAGGAACTCTACGTAAAAAGAATCTAGGATAAAATTAAAACTGGATTGAAGAGAATCAATCACACTTTTATAGACATTTTAGATTAAATAAATAAACAAAATAATTAAACAAATATATAAGTTGGTATTGGAATAGTTAAATATAAATTTTGATTATAGAAATTATATAGATTAAATGTAATATTTTAGTTTGAGTTTTGATAATAAAACATATTGTAAATGTTTTTAGGAATTGATTTGTTAATATACTATGAATTAGAGTTTTGCTTAGATGATTAGTTCAAAATCTATAAATTAGTTATACTTTGGTTTTGTTCAAATCTATAGTTGTGGAATTGATAGTCATGCATGTGGAAGGGAACTAGTATGTGGACTTGAACTTGCACCCATGAAAATGAACTGGTGAAAATCTAGTAATTGATATTCACCCACCTCTCTGTTTATGATTTGAATATAGGAAAATGGTGTTTACAAACACTATTCAAGAGAACTTGCTAAGTGAGGGTTATCCTCCCCCTAGTCAAATCCATAGGAAAATTGATGCAATGACTTTGGAACAATGATCTAAGATAACAAGCAAGTATGTAGTATTCCCAAGATGATGATGCGAGAAGATGGTGTAGTTACAATAATCTATGATAATGCTATGATGCTTTGGTGTTAATCCTAGCTTCATCCAAAATATTTTAAATTAGTTAGAGTTAGTCCTTAAATATTCCATCCTAGCATGCAATTTGAAATAAGTTGCACTTTAGTTCATAATGGTTACTACGGGAAGAAAATGTGGGCCCAAAATAAGAAATTCAAAATTGAAGGCTCACAATTTAGAGATGCATGCAAAAAAAACTTGGGTCAATTATGCAAATACCTCCAAGCAAATACCTGTCACAAAAGAGTAGATCTATGGAAAAATGTTGCACAAAACTTGAGAATTGTATTCATGCAAAAATAACCTAAATGAATAATTACAATGAGAGATCTATCCTTATGAAAGGAGATAGTAACCCTAAAGGAGGATTAAATTAGCATGTGACAAGTGTCACAATCATATGCAATGAGACAAAAAAGCTAATTAAATAATAAAAAATATTCCTAAGTTTAGCTTAAGTGAATAAAATAAAGGGGACCTAATTAATTAATCAAGATGAATTAATTAATTAGGTGGATAACCCATTACTCTAACACCCCCCTTAAGATGAACTTTGGGAGAAGCTGAAAAAAACTAAGGAAAAAAGCAATGAGAATGCATAAAATGGGTCCCGACAACTAGGCCTAATGAGGTACCCATGTACGAACAAAAGATTTCTCAAAACTGGAGAAAAGGAGGAAAAAAAAGTGGGAGAAAACTCCTCTCCAGAAAAGAGATGTAAAAAGCATGTACACAATATGAAGGAAGGCCTCATGAAGACCCCCCAATGATAGCTTCCTTCACCCCAAGCATTGATTGCAATTGAAGACAACAAGGCAATGCCAGGGGTTTTGTGAAGATCTTTGCAACTTTCTCCTTTGGAGAAATGTACTCCAAGATGAGAACACCATCTTGAATCAATTTCCAAATGAATTGCATGTGGATCTCAATGTGTTTTGTCCTTTGATGCTCCACTAGGTTGTGTGAAATATGAATGACACTCTAATTATCACACTAAAGAATGGTGGGACTATTAGGAGGAAAACCAAACTTAGTCATCAACTGACGAAGCCATATAACCTCTTGGCAAGCTAGAATTGCTACTCGACACTCAACCTTTGTAGATGATAAAGCAATATTAGATTGCTTTTTGTAAGACCATGCAATAGGACTAGAACCAAGGCAAAAAAATTAAACCAAAAATAGACTTCCTATCATTGACATCACCAACCCAATCTAAGTCAGTGAAGCTGACAATTTGAGAAACTCATGATGTATAATGAATGACATAATGTGAGGTGCCCTAAATATATATCAAAATTCATTTGGTAGCTTGTTGATGGCTGTCATGTGGATCATGTGAGAACCGAGAGAAAAGACCAACCACAAAGGAAAGATCATGATGGGAATGTGTTAGGTATAAAAAACTTCCAACCATCTGCCTATATAATGTAGCATCAACTAAAGGAGTAGTGCAAGTGGAAGAAAACACAACACTTGACTGAAATGGTGTGGGGAGATGCTTGCAATCAAGCATGCTGAATATATGAAGCATGTCAAGAGCATACTTCTGTTGAAATATGGAAATCCCATTTGAAGACTGAATAAACTGTAAACCAAGAAAGTAGTGTAGAAGGTTGAGATTTGTCATCTCAAACTACTCCATCAAAGCTTGGTGAACCTATAAGAATCAAGTCATCCACATATAGCACAAGAATCAAAAGATCACCCCCTGATGCTGAAGGTAGACTGTGGGATCAGAATGAAATTGTGTGAATCCAAAAGAAATAAAAAAATATTCCATCTCATACCAAAATCGAGGGGCTTGTTTGAGACCATATAATAAACGTTGAAGACTAAAAACAAGTGAAGAATCTTGCACAAAACCTTGTGGATGCTCCATATAAATATCCTCATGAAGTTCACCATATAGGAAGGCACTGGTCACATCCATGTAGTAAACTGTCCATCCTTGTGAAGCCAAAAGTGAAAGTACAAGGCAAATAGAATCGATCTTGGCAATAGGAGAAAAGGTCTCAAAATATTCAATGCCCTCAACTTGAGAAAACCCCTTTGTAACAAGAAGAGCCTTATACTTATCAATGGAACCATCTGCAACATATTTGGTACAATACACCCACTTGCATCAAACCAACTTTCTTCCAAGTATTATTCTTCATCAGTGAAGAATAATCCTCCTCCATAGCCCTATCTCACTCAGGAATACCTGTCGCATCTGAAATTTTTTGAGGATCATCTGAAACGACATGACTCAAAAGACTAGCACTTGATGTTTGTGAATGAGTACGAGGGGAATCTAAAGTATCACCTGCCAAAGATCCATATTCATCAATAGTATGGCAAGCCTATTGTTTGAAATAAGATGCCATTTAATTGCAATCCTAAACATTATTTATTTCATGTATCTCCTAAGTCCTTGGAAAGTGTTACACAACACTAGGATTAGAAAGAGATTAATATTTGATGAAATAATCATGTGAATTGACATTTGTAATTAATTATAAATGTTAGGAGCATGTGAGGGAATCCAATATGAGCTTCTAAATAATAGGGGCACATGGGGCACCCACATGGTAGGTGACACTCACCTTGAGTTCAATTAACTATTCAGAGTAAGAGATAACACTTCTGAATGCATGTAAAGATCCTAGGAGTTAGGGTTTGATGTTTGCATGCATGAAGTTCAGTTCAGTTTAGTTCAAATCAGTTCAATTAAGTTTAGTTTAGTTCAATTTAGTTCAAAATTAGTTTAGTTTAGTTCGTTAAGTTAAGTTTAGTTAAGCTTAGCTTAGTTTAGTTTAGTTAAGGTTCAATTATCTTCAATTAGTTTTAGTTGAATGCTAATTGACTTCAGTTAACTTGGAATGCATGGCTAATGACTTGAGTTGCATGACAAATAATAGGGACTACCTTCAATTAACAGGGGATGACCATTCTTGCATGAATGGTGTTGAGAAATGTTTCAGTTAACGAGAAAAGACTTGGACCCAACTTGGGCGCCCAAGTTGGCTTCTTGGAATTAACTCCTTTGCATGTTGAGATATTTCAAAAGGCTGAGTTAAGTGAGCCATATTTTGGGTGCCTACTTTGAAGATGAAGCCTTGAAGATATTTACAAAATAAAGGTTGAGTTGGCACTTCAGTTTGGGATGCCCAAATGCATGAAGATGAGGATTTGACATTGTTCTTCACGACATAACTCTACTTGCAAGAGATAGGTGTACCTTTTAGGGATAGGGCTTGAGCATTGTAATTGTAACTCATGTTGAGTTTACAAAGCTAATTAAAGCCTATTTATCTCAAACAAGTTGAAGAGAGTTATTATCAATTTTATTACAGGTTTTGAAGAAGTTTTGGTGAAGGAAAAAGAGGCATTCTCAAGCAAGAATTGGAGCCATTGTAATCTACTTCAAAGATTAAATAATAGAATAATTCTTGGTGGAGTTTTTTCCCGAAAGGGTTTCTCCACGGTACATGCTTGTGTAATCTTTCTAATATCCTATCCACTTCTTCTATCAACTTCTGTCTTCATTCTATAAATGATAAAATAAATTATTCAGATAATTACCCACAAAGAATCTGTAACAAAGGAAAGCATATTTAGATTAGCAATCTTAAAGTTTTACAAAGTATTAAGCTAAGAAAACACCTCAATTTTCAACACTTGGTATCAGAGCTGAGGTTGGGTAGAGTATTGGGACGCCTTTCTCTTAAAATATTGGAGGTTTTTTGGCTGTAGTGGGAGATTTTACTATTTTTTTATTACTAATTTTGGAAAATAAGTTTGTTACAAGAGGTATATATTCTTGCTTTAGAGGATTGTTACCATGTGTCATTGAGAGCTTGGATTCACAGGTTTGGTGTAAGCTTACTACAAAAATATGGTTTTGATTATGTGCATCATGATGCCATGGGATTGCTTAGTATCATGGTTCAGTGGGAGCATTTGGAAATGAAGTGGATTCTTGGTTGTAGGATGGTTTTGTTATTATGTCATGGTATACTCTTGATTAGCGGTTTAGATTTGTGGCATGGTATGTGTCATGGTAATTTTGATCATGAGGAAATGTCTAAAATTCTATATGCATTTAATAGTGATGGTTTGATGTTTATCTTGTTGCCATGTATAGCTTGGTATCACAATTCAGTGGGAGCTTTGGTTTGATATAGTGATCTTCATGAAGAGGATGGTAGTCACAATGCCATGTGTGACTTGGTACCACAGTTCAGTGGGAGTTTTTGGTAGTGACGTGAATGCATCATTGGTAAGGTTATCTTCATGTGATTGGGGATATGGTTTTTTATTGGTTTAGAGTGGTTGCTATTATGTCATGGTTTACTATTGATATGCATTTAGAGTTTGACATATTACATGTTCTCTTGAGACTAGGATGTATGTTATGGTGCATGTGATCTCCTAAGAGGATATGGTTAGATCATGGATGCCATGTTTGTGTTCAAGATTGGAGCTTTGACATTGATGTTGTGTAGTTCTCTTAAGTATTGGGTACATTAATCATTTGCTTGATTACTTCATGAAATTTTTGTGTTTCATTTGGAGTTTGGCATGGTTTGGTTGGTTACAGGTCCTCATGGATACTTGGAGAAATAGGTGAGGCTTGAGTTCTCTTATGGTTAGAGACATGTGTTGGAATGGATACAAGCAATAAAATATTTTTCAATAGAAAAGATTGAGGAGCCTACACCTTGGTTGAACGTGAGTTCAACACACTTGGTGGTTACACATGCCTTCAAAAAGGCAGTTTGGATATAGAGACTTGGGAAAGGTATTGGTTTTAATTGCAAGTAAGTTAAACTTGAATGTGATAGTCAGAGGGCTATGTGTTTAGCCAAAAAATCCTATGTATCATGCTCATACTAAGCATGTTGATATTCAATATCACTTTGTGTGAGAAATGGTTGGAAGTGGGAAGGTATTAATTGAGAAATAATTAATGTTACAAATTATCTTATGAAACCGGTTCCTTTAGATAAGTTCTCTTGGTTTTAATCATTTGCTTGGAGATTCATGATTATGTAGGTTGCATTTGAAGTTGGCATGGATTGATTAGTTGGTGCAGGAAGGCCATTGGGCTTAAGTTCTGTACTTGATTTATAATTATTCCTTGTTCATAACAATTGCAATGTATAATGTCAAGTGGGAGAATGTTGGAAATAGGATGCCATTTAATTGCAATCCTAAACATTATTTTATTCATGTATCTACTAAGTCCTTAGAAAGTGTTACACAACACTAGGATTAGAAAGAGATTAATATTTGATGAAATAATCATTTGAATTTTACATTTGTAATTAATTCTAAATGTTAGGAGCATGTGAGGGCGTCCAATATGAGTTCCTAAATAATAGGTGCACATGGGGCACCCACATGGTAGGTGACACTCACCTTGAGTTCAGTTAACTATTTAGAGTAAGAGATACCACTTCTAAATGCATGTAAAGATCCTAGGAGTTAGGGTTTGATTTTTGCATGCATGAAGTTAAGTTAAGTTAAGTTTAGATCAGTTCAGTTCAAAATCAGTTTAGTTTAGTTTAGTTTAGTTATGGTTCAGTTATCTTCAGTTAGTTTTAGTTGAATGCTAGTTGACTTCAATTAACTTGGAATGCATGGCTAATGACTTGAATTGCATGAAAGATAACATGGACTACCTTCAGTTAAGAGGGGATGACCATTCTTGCATGAATGGTGTTGAAAAATGTTTCAGTTAACAAGAAAGGACTTGGAACCTACTTGGGCGCCCAAGTTGGCTTCTTGGAATTAACTCCTTTGCATGTTGAGATATTTTAGAAGGTTGAGTTAAGTGGGCCGTCTTTTGGGTGCCTACTTTGAGGATGAAGTCTTGAAGATATTTACAGAATAAAGGTTGAGTTGGCACTTCAGTTTGGGATGCCCAAATGCATGAAGATGAGGATTTGACATTTTTCTTCATGGCATACTTGCAAGAGATAGGTGTACCTTTTGGGGATAGGGCTTGAGCATTGTAATTGTAACTCATGTTGAGTTTACAAAGCTGATTAAAGCCTATTTATCTCAAGCAAGTTGAAGAGAGTTATTATCAATTTTATTGCAGGTTTTGAAGATGTTTTGGTGAAGGAAAAGAGGCATTCTCAAGCAAGAATTGGAGCTATTGTAATCTACTTCAGAGATTGAATAATAGAATAATTCTTGGTGGAGTTTTTCCCAAAAGGGTTTCTCCATGGTACATGCTTGTGTAATCTTTCTTATTCTACAAATGATAAAATGAATTAATCAGATAATCACCCATAAAGAATATGTAAGAAAGGAAAGCATATTTAGATCAGCAATCTTAAAGTTTTACAAAGTATTAAGCTAAGAAAACACTTCAATTTTCAACACCCACTTGGGTAAAGAATGAAAATATGGTGGTGGTGGTGGAGCTAGAACATCATCATTGTTATCCTCAAGAAATAAGAAATCCTCAAGAGATGATGTAGGAGGAGGAGGAAGTGAGGGAGAAGTTGGTGATGAAGAATCCATCGAAGAAAAGCACTCATCAAACTAGACATCTCACTAAAACAAGAAATCTCTAGAATTAGGATCAAACAACCTATTTTCCTTAACATCCTCATAGTAGCCAACCAATATGAGTGGTCATATTTTCTTCTTCATGGATTTTCATTGTGCATCTAGTATGTATGCCCAAGCCTCACTACCAAAAATTTTTAATTAAGAAACATCGGGCTTGACATGGGTCCAAGCCTCCTTGGGAGTCATATGTCGTAATACCTTATGAGACATCTGATTCTGAATGTAATTGGAAAAATTTACTATATTAGCCCAGAAAGAAGAATCCATATTTTGTGATTGAATCATGCAATTGGCCATCTCTTGTAATGTTCTAGTTTTTTGCTCGACAACACGATTCTACTGAGGGATGTATGGAACTGTAAGCTGATGCTAAATACCATGATCAATACAAAAGTCCCTGAAAGCTTGATTGACATACTCCCCCCATTATTTGTGTGTATCTTCTTGATAGAAAGACCAAATTGCTTCTCCACGAATGCCTTAAAGATCCAAAAAGAATCAAAGACATCCCTCTTTTACTTAAGAACATACACCCATGTACATTTGAATAAGTCATCAATAAATGTGAGTACATATTTGGCCCTTGAAAAGGAGTCAAAAATGACATGAGGTCAATATGAATAAACTCAAGGAGTGCCTTAACACATGTGGCTCTACCTGTAGGAAAAAAATCCCGATGATGTTTTTCAACAACACATCCTCTACAAACACCATCAATACAGGAAATATTAGGGATCCCAAACACCAATGCTTGTGTACTCATCTATTGGAGATACCTTAATTGACATGGCCAAAATGCTCATGCCAAAGCTCACTCATTGAATCTGCATGTGCTATGAGAGATGAACCAAAACTATATGAGCTCTCAAATCCATAAAATTTGTATAGTCAAGATGTAGAATCAATGCTCCCAATAGCCACAATAATATCAAGATCATGGAGGTCTCGAATAACCACATCATGCAATGAAAGCTAAACTATCCTACCAGTGCTAGAATGCTAAATTTGATAAATTGAGAGAAGGTTGGTTGAAATGTTAGGAACAATAAGTACATCTTGAAGACAACCACCTTCTAGTTGAATAAAACCTAAACCCAAAAATGAAAGATGAGTAGAGTCACCCACTGCAATCTATGAAGTGCCACAATTTGAAAGAGTGGTAAAAAAATCTTGGTTATGTAGTACAAAATATAATAGGTTTTTTTGGATTTTTTTAAACTTTAAAATAAAAACATGTCAATTTTTCAATAAATTACACTGTACTTGGAGGATTTTTTTTAGCAGAGTCTAAATTTGGTGGACCTCCATATTTAGAGGTGTTTTTGCTAAATTTTGTAGAGATCCTTTTTTTCCCATCTCAACCCTTCTCCATTGGGCTTTTCAATTTTGCACTCAATCTTCTAGAGGTGATATCTTGACATATGAGCTTTCCAAACATGACGATTATGTGGTGTGATATGTTCAATTGAAGCTCGGTTCCTGCTATTGTGTTTTGAGGTTTTAAAAGAATGTTTGGGAGGTTTTTTTAATTTTTTGATGTGTTTTGAAACACAAATCACAAAAAAAACCCCCCCACAACAAGAAAAAAAAACCCTAATGCTATGTTGAAAGTAGGAAAGCTTGAAAAAGAAAAAATCACTTCAAATGAATCTCTATGTACCTGGTGATTTTTTTGGGAAAATTGGTCTACAGATCTAGATAGAGCATTGAAGCACCTTTCTGAGGCCTATTCATTCACAAATAACATAGTCCGTATTCCTGAGTTATACCCCCAAAGGCATAGAAAATAATATCCGACTTCAACCGACTATAAAAAAATTGAGACAAAATTAGGAAAAACTACCTACACCACTACATCGAGCTCATAATCAACTTTTTGATTGTATAATTTTTTTGAAAAATAGACCATCGATGCCTAAGATATACTTGGTTTTGTGAAGGTTGCTCAATTTGTCTTGAAAGTCACTTAGGGGGCTTAAAGAGGTCGACCCTTGATTGCATGCAGAGTGAGTCTATGTGCTCTTTGGGCTGAGTTTCAAGCCCCTGTCACTCATGTGATTGCAGGGGTGGCTAAAGAGGGCCACAGGGGTTAACCGTAGGTTAAGGTTACAAATGTGAC
This sequence comes from Sequoia sempervirens, assembly GCA_007258455.2. NCBI lineage: Eukaryota > Viridiplantae > Streptophyta > Pinopsida > Cupressales > Cupressaceae > Sequoia > Sequoia sempervirens. The sequence goes on along the minus strand of VDFB02256132.1, from coordinate 98,345,746 downwards.
CTCAAGCTTCAAATAGAGCTCGGGAGGGATAAATAGAAGGGCAATGGTGGGATTTAAGAGGGTGGTGCTTTGAGCCTCTTCGAGCAGTACCTGGGTAGTCCATTGGTTGAGTGCCAGGAGCACTTCAGTGCTTTTTAATTTTTTTAATTTAAAAAAAAAATTGATTGTACAATTGCTGTATAGGGGCTGCACTAGGGCCCCTAGTAAATTTTTTGCCTCCAAAACCCCTATGACCAAAAGTGGTTGAATTTTATGTCAAAATTGATTCCTTTGACCTCTTGATCTCAACAGTGAGGTTGATTTTGCTCCAGTATGCACCATAAAATTTCTCAAAGATGGATTCCTTAAATTTTGAATATGAAGTTGTAGATCTAAGGCTTTGATACCAAGTTGAATTTGAAAAATTAACCTCATAGTACCCAAAAAACACCTGTAAGCAAACACCTATCACAAAAGAGTAGATCTATAGAAAAATGTTGCACACAACTTGAGAATTGTATTGATGCAAAAATAACTTGAATGAATTGTTGTCTCTTAGAAATGCACCCTATGTGAAGTTATGAAAACTAAGCTTTCTAGAGAAACATGGGATCATTTTAAGGCTGTGGGTCACCTGAAGTTGAAATGAACCTCTGGAGAAGGCCAACTTCCTTTGGGTATCACCTAAACTAATGATCCTGTAAGGAAAATGGAGAAGGAGAATACATAAAAATTAAACTAACTCTATGGTGATACACTGAACTGATAAGAGCAAAGGGATATTTAGGTTACACTTGAAAATTGTCAATGATCATAAAATTACACATCAAATTCTGTAAGCCTGTCATTAATACCTCACAAAAGGTTCAATTCACATATTTTCAAGAAAGGAAAAGATTTTCACAGACTCGAATCCACGTGAAGTTATGAAAGAATCCACGTGAAGTTATATAAACACAGTTTGTGATTCATACAATGATGCTTTTTGCAAAGGAAGGCATGAAACACAAGATAAAGTTGTAAAGGAATGAAAAATTCACAAAAGTAACTTGATCATGAACCTGAAATGCACAACACTTCGCAAGAACAAGGTGGTAGTTTAATCATCCAAAATTATAAAGGTAAACTCTATATATTATGCTCTGAATTGAGTTATAGAATTTGCTTAATTTGAGAGAGGACTGAAAAAAGTCACAGACTTAAAAAAAAACATCAACCCAACTATTTTACAAGAAGAAATAATGCCATATATACTAAAGTGTGTTGGCCCCTTAGGGCTTACAAAATATCATGGAAACAAAAAATATCTCCCCTAGATCCTTTCATGAAATTAATTCTGCATTAAAGCGTAACCTCACTATCCATGTCGGTGTGAAAAGATCGCCCTTGGAGAAGCCTTCAAATCTTTAGCAACATTAATTCTTCTATCTCCGTGTCCTCCTTGAACTTCTTTGGCCAAGTTGCCTTGAATGCTTCTGACTTCTGAGTAGATCCGTGTCAATTCACATTCTGTTGATCTTTTGGGCACCGGTCAAGCTGCCAACGATTCACTCGTAGCTCTCTCTGATTGGTTGGGCACATTCCACATGGATTCCCCTACGGTTAGAATCTTGTCAGTCAGAATCGCATCTCGGTGAGACATTGGAATTGTCTCACCGATGCAATTATGCCCCTCTAAAGCTATTGGCATAACATGCCATTATCGATGAGAGCTCCTATCGAGCTCGCAAAGTCATACCGATATCACTGAAGCCATCGGCAAGACAATCGGTAGCGGTCAGAAGTCACGACAAGCACCACTGAGTCACACCGATCCCCTTTTCATTTGGAAAATCCATCGCTGTTGGCCAAAGATTATGTGTTCGGGAAGACCTCCTAGCGAGGCCCCTTATCTCTCGGTGAGCACATCCATGTCGGCAAGACACTATTTCAACGGCTGGAGGTTACACCGATGTCATATATTTCGGGGAGACCTTCTGCACTCGGTGAGACCTTATGACAAAGCTCAACCACCTTCCTGGGCTCGACATCCTTTCGGCAAGACACAAAGCCTTCGGTGAGACACTATGCCGATATCAATTTCTCTCGGTGAGGCCCTTGCCAGTCGCTGAGACATCCTGGCGACTTGACCTTTCTTTTGGAAAACTAGGATCCAGTCGGGGTGACTCTCATGTGTCGGAAAGACTTCCTGCCGAGCTTCTCGCATTACACCGAAAACACAAGGCATGTTGGCATGAATTTTCGTTATCAATAAGACTTCCTGCCAAGCTTACTTCCTTTCGCTAATGCTGCTTCCCTTCTATTGGCAAGATATCACATGGTCGGGGAGACATTATAGCGAAGGGGGAACCCTTCAGTGAAACCTCTAACAGTTGGGGAGATATCTCCCTGAAACAAATCCATCTCACCAAACTCAAATTTCATATCGGTGAGACCCTCAAGCTTCGGCTAGACATCTTGGCAACAAAAACTTGCTTTGCCGATGCCGTTTCATTCATTGAGACTTTGATGGATCGGCAAGACTTATGCTGATATTACCTCATGTCGGCGAGACCTTTTCAGTTGGTGAGACTTCAAGACCTCATACCGATAGAACCCTTTTGTGCTTTGTTGGCGAGACCAAATGCATTCACCAAGACATCTGTCCACCGCAAAGCTTCTCACCGAGATGCATATTTTTATCGGTGGTCGGCAAGACTTAAGGGAATCGGCAAGACCACACACCGAAGAAGACAACTCCTGCCGAAGTGTTTACTTGATGCGATTAGTCAGTGAGACCCAAATAAGTCGCCAAGACCTTTTTCCAAAGGAGACCCTCATGCCGATGGGAAACCCCTAGTCGCTGGGATGATGATCGATATTTTGCCGATTGGAACCTGTAGGTGAATTCCACTCACCTTGACATTCCTGGGGTCTTGCCGATAGGGAAAACATAAGCATATTTAACCAAATGCATTATGGGTTGGGGAGATCCAGATAATCTTATGCCAATAGGATCCCTAATGTGAAGCATTTAGACTTGATGGAACCCCTGCTAGTCGGAAAGATATCTTGAAGGTCTTGCCGACTTTCTCCTTAAAGGAAAAATATGCCAAACTTGACTGAGGCCGACCCTTCAACTGAGCTCCTTGTGAAATGTCATCATATGCATGAACTAACCCTCAATGCAAATGTCCCATTTGGCCCTTACGAACCTTTGAAACATAATCTGTCTTGCCTAATTGAGCCCATAGGTGAAAATTGGGTAACATTTTTAGTGACCTTTGCTGGATGTTTGCTTGCTAAACATGGGATTCAGTAGCCTAGGCATATCCATTGGGCATGGAGTCATCGGGAAAACTTAGGAACGAACCTGAAGCAACCTTACACATGGATATAACACAGTTGTAACTCAATAGAACACAGGTCACTTTGAAAATTATTGAAAATGAGAAAATACATAAGGGAAAAACTATCTGACTGTGCTGAAACAACACTTAGGGAAAACAAAGATGCATTTGAAACGAAACTAGCCTACCCTACCCTAACTAGCAAAGAAGATGATCAAACGAAACCATTTACAGGATGATTGAAATAGATGCCTTTTCTCCTCAATATGCAACATCTTACATGCATGGTGGTAGCTAAAAGAAGACAATATACTGAGAAATGTTCAACAAGATGATGCATTGTTTCTTGAAAAAGATAAAGAGATTCACTACCCTCCTTAAATAGATCATATGTAATGTTACTTAAAAGAGGATAAGTGAGTTGGACATACTCATGTTCATTTGCAAGTGCATCCTTGATGACATTCTTAGTCATGCCTTCATGCTTGATTATCTGTGCTTGTTTGGACTCCATGTTAGTTAAGTACCTGATAGGGCAGCCTCTAGTAAGGGAAAATCTTGAACTTTCCTTGTTGGCCTCTTGTTGATCTCTAAAGACTTCATCTTTTCCTTGAAAAGATGTTGATTGGAGGTAATATGTAGGTTGTTCATTGGCTACTACAGTTTGATCTTCTCGAAAGATTCGACCATTATTGTCTATAGGAGGATCAATTGTTCTTTCTTTCAGCTCTGCAATGAAAAAGGGGTCCTGCTTCTTTGTATCATATATAATAGTCTCCGAAAAGAAACCATTAATGTTTTTGATGGTTGGATCTTCTTGACTAAGGAGCTGATATCTCTGTTGGATAACTGAAAACAAATCTCCAAACTGTGGCTCCTTATGCTCTTTGTCCATGATAGAACACATCTCCTCTTCAACAAAGTGGGGGAGCTAATCTATTAAGTTCATAGGCTGCAAGGCATTATGTTCAACAACTTCTTCAATAGTCTCACCAACTTGAATGGGCTGATCACATGCTTCCCTTTCATATGATACTAGTTCATCATCTATGTTGGAACAAAAAGCTTCTATGATATCATCTAACTCATAATTTTTCATTAAATCTAGATGAATTTTGTCATTTAGTTGCTCCATACCAGGCATAGATGCTATCATGCATGTGAGATCTTGATCTTCATCGACAAATTGAGGAAGCTCATTGAACAAGTCAACAATATTCTTTGGCCATTCCAAATCAACTGGTAGAACAGGAACCTGCATGTTCTCTTCAGTTTGCTCAACAAAACCAGGTAGTTGGCCGAGCAAATAAACCAATTGTTCTTCCTCGTGTGGCTCCTTTTCTAGAGAAACTTGGGCATCCTCTGTCTGCAAGTGGAGCTCCTTGACTGGAAACTCCTGCATTATGCTTTCAGCCATCTTATAAACAACATCATAATTTTTTTTGAATGAATCAAAATCTAATGGATTCAACAACGAATTTGATTCAACATCGTCTTGACATGTGCTATTGTTGTTTTGCTGAATGTCATTAATTGACAACTGTCCAAATTACTTGATGTCTTCTAGCTGTTTTGAAACTGCAACCTCGCAAGTGCCTTCCATTTGAGGAAGATCTTCAGTCAGTTTTGAGCTTTGAGAAGAAGCAATCTGCTTGAAGCTTGGAGCTGAAAACACATGCTCCTCCAACTTAGCAATTTCATCGTAGCTGTCCATGTTGGATTCAACCTGTCTGAAACTTGGAAGCTTGTACTTTGAGGCCCCCCCTGTTGTTTGGAAAAGTTTAGCCTCATTGCTGCATCTTTTGTAGCCAGTTGCTAGGCAAGGCTCTCTTCAAATTGCCTCCTTTTGGCCTCCCATTCCTGCTCCCTTATCTGAGCTTGGTAAGCTTCTTGTTCTTGTTTCCAATCGATCTCCTGCTCATGAAGGTAGGCCTGATAGGCCATCTCTTCTTGTTGTTGATCGTACTCTTGCTGCCTCCTTTTCTCTTCTATCTGCCTTGCGATGTTTGACATCATGTTCTTTGTGTTATTCATGCTATTCTTTATATAATCAACCTCTTGGAGCTAATTTTGGATATCCGAATTTGGATCCAAAGACTGAGCAGGGGTGGGTGGGAGGTAAGCATGTCGAGCATGTTGATAGGCTGCAGTTTCATGGCAACACTGAACTTGTTGAAACCAGTAGATTTGCTCAGAGTCACCAGGTGTTGTTCGAACTACCTCCAAAGGTTGAATGATAGTGAGGTAGACACCAAATCTCTCAGTATTTTGAATTCCACAATGATGCACTGGTACACAAAGTCGCCATGATATGCTGATGTTAACCTGAGAAAGGCCTGAATCTTACTAGTTGCATATCAAAAACCAATAATAGACATATACTTTTCAAACTGTTCTGATTTGAACAGTCCCACTGGGTGTGCCAGAAACTATTGTCTCTTAGAAATGCACCCTATGCGAAGTTATGAAAAATAATCTTTGTAGAGAAACATGGGATCATTTCAAGGCTGTGGGTCACCTAAAATTGAAATGAACCTCCGGAGAAGGCCAACTTCCTTTGGGTATCACCTAAACTAATGATCCTGTATGGAAAAGGGAGAAGAAGAATACATAAAAATTAAACGAACTCTATGGTGATACACCAAACTGATAAGAGCAAAGGGATATTTAGGTTACACTTGAAAATTGTCAATGATCATAAGATTACACATCAAATTTTGTAAGCTTGTCATTAATACCTCACAAAAGGTTTGATTCACATATTTTCAAGAAAGGAAAAGATTTTCACAAACTAGAATCCACGTGAAGTTATATAAACACAGTTTGTGATTCATGCAATGATCCTTTTTGCAAAGGAAGGCATGAAACAGAAGATAAAGTTGTAAAGGAATGGAAAATTCACAAAAGTAACTTGATCATGAACCTGAAATGCACAACACTTTGCAAGAACAAGGTGGTAGTTTAATCATCCACAATTATAAAGGTAAACTCTATATATTATGCTCTGAATTGAGTTACAGAATTTGCTTAATCTGAGAGAGGACTGAAAAAAGTCACAGACTTAAAAAAAAACATCAGCTGAACTCTTTTACAAGAAGGAAATAATGCCATATATACTAAAGTGTGTCGGCCCCTTAGGGCTTACAAAATATCATGGAAACATAAAAGATCTCCCCTAGATCCTTTCATGAAATTAATTCTGCATTCAAGTGTAACCTCGCTGTCCATGTTGGTGTGAAAAGATCGCCCTTGGAGAAGCCTTCAGATCTTTAGTAGCATTAATTTTTCTGTCTCCGTGTCCTCCTTGAACTTCTTCGACCGAGCTGCCTTGAATGCTTCTAAATTTTGAGCAGATTTGTGTTGATTCACATTCTGTTGATCTTCTGGGCACCGGTCAAGCTGCCAATGATTCACCTGTAGCTCTCTCTAATTGGCTGGGCACATTCCACATGGATTCCCCTACAGTTAGAATCTTATCATTCAAAATCGCATCTTGGTGAGACACTGGAAGTGTCTCACCGATGCGATTATGCCCCTCTGAAGCTATTAGCATAACATACCATTATTGATGAGAGCTCCTATCAAGCTCGAAAAGTCATACCGATATCACTGAAGCCATCGGCAAGACAATCGGTAGCGGTCAGAAGTCACAGCGAGCACCACTGAGTCACACCGATCCCCTTTTCATTTGGAAAATCCATCGCTGTCGGCCAAAGATTATGTGTTCGGGAAGACCTCCTAGTGAGGCCCCTCATCTCTCGGTGAGCACATCCATGTCGGCAAGACACTTCTCGATGGTTGGAGGTTACGTCGATGCCATATATGTCGGGGAGACCTTTTGCACTCGGCGAGACCTTATGGCTAAGCTCAACCACCTCCATGGCCTTGACATCCTTTCGGTGAGACACAAAGCCTTCGGTGAGACACTATGCCGATATCAATTTCTTTCAGCGAGGCCCTTGCCAGTCACCGAGACATCCTGGCGACTTGACCTTTCTTTTGGAAAACTGGGATCCAGTCGGGGTGACTCTCATGTGTCGAAAAGACTTCCTGCCGAGCTTCTCACATTACATCGAAAACACAAGGCATGTCAGTGTGACTTTTCATTTCGATGAGACTTCCTGCTGAGCTTACTTCCTTTCAGCGATGCTGCTTCCCTTCTATCGGAAGGATATCACATGGTCGGGGAGACATTATAGCGAAGGGGGAACCCTTCAGCGAAACCTCTAACAGTCGTGGAGATATCTCCTTGAAACAAATCCATCTCGCCGAACTCAAATTTCATATCGGTGAGACCCTCGAGCTTCGGCCAGACATCTTGGCAATGAAAACTTGCTTTGCTGATGCCGTTTCATTCATTGAGACTCTGATGGATCGACAAGAATTATGCCGATATTACCTCATGTTGGTGAGACCTTTTCGGTCGGTGAGACTTCAAGACCTCATACTGATAGAACCCTTTTGTGCTTTGTTGGTGAGACCAAATGCATTCGCCAAGACATCTCTCCGCCGCAAAGCTTCTCACCGAGATGCATATTTTTATCGGTGGTCGGCAAGACTTAAGGGACTCGGCAAGACCACACATCAAAGAAGACAACTCCTGCCAAAGTGTTTACCCGATGCGATTAGTCAGTGATACCCAAAGAAGTCGTTGAGACCTTTTTCCGAAGGAGACCCTCATGCCGATGGGAAACCCCTAGTCGCTGGGACGATGATCGATGTTTTGCCGATTGGAACCTGTAGGTGAATTCCACTTGCCTTGACATTCCTGGGGTCTTTCCGATAGGAAAAGCATAAGCATATTTAACCAAATACATTATGGGTCAGGGAGATCCATATAATCTTATGCCGATAGGATCCCTAATGTGAAGCATTCAGACTTGATGGAACCCCTGCTAGTTGGCAAGACATCTTGAAGGTCTTGCCGGCTTTCTCCTTAAAGGAAAAATATGCCAAACTTGACTGAGGCTGACCCTTCAACTAAGCTCCTTCTGAAATGTCATCAGATGCATGAACTAACCCTCAATGCAAATGTCCCATTTGGCCCTTATGAACCTCTGAAACATAATCTGTCTTGCCTGATTGAGCCCATAGGTGAAAATTGGGTAACATGAATAATTACAATAAGAGATCTATCCTTATGAAAGGTGATAGTAACCCTAAAGGAGGATTAAATTAGCATGTGACTAGTGTCACAATCATATGTAATGAGACAAAAAGCTAATTAAATAATAATAAAAAAATTACTAAGTTTAGCTTAAGTGAATAAAGTAAAGTGGACCTACTTAATTAATCAAAATGAATGAATTAATTAGGTGAATAACCAATTACTCTAAAAAACATGATGGATAATGACCATTGATATACAAGAAATGGATTGAAACTATTATATTTTCAACAACAATATGGAATTATGCTACCATATGATGAAAGCCTATACTTCATATCCTTGAAGAAAATTTCTTCTCCACACTTGTAACAAAATTTTTCTTCCTTATAGAAGGGATTTCTTTCCCTATTTAAAGGGAATTGTGATGCCATACTTGTAACAAATTATTTCCTCATTTTACTTGAAGAGTACTACTACACCATACTTGAAATAGTTTATTTCCTCCTAGAAGGGACTTTGTTTTCCCTTTTTCTTTAATGTGATGTATTTCTCATGCTAAATTCATTCCTCTTTTCTTCATTTATTCCTAGATCGAAAGAGGAAAGGTTGATTTGACCAAAATGTTTCAAATTCTACTCCTAAATGGTGTTTTAACTATTAACAACCATTGAACTTTTGTTAACGTACCAATAGCCTCTCTTTGTGATCATTTAATCAATCATTTGAATTTTGTCAATTGTAATTTTCTTGTTCTATTCTGGCTACATGCATGACATTTTATTCTAATGCATAACATAAATTTGATGCTATTATATTCTACCAAGGTTGTGATTATTATTAAATTCACACTTGAAACACTATTGGAGACTATTACTTCCTTGATAAAAAAGATCTAGTGGCTACAAAGTGATATATGAGTTGACTTGGAGTGGAGTGGAATTAAAAAGTCATAAGATGTTTGAGACTAAGCTAGGAAACTCGTAGCATTATTATACGTGAAATTCCATGGTTCCTCTTAGTGATAACTTGACCCATTTTCATATCAGAGAGGCACAACAAACATATAATAAATGTCAATAATAACATTATGTGATAAACACGTGATTTATTAAATTATAATCATGTACGTACATAAAATAGAAGGGCGCAAAATTCCCTTCATCTTGAACCCAATGATAAATCAATACAATAAATAGCTTATAACTTGATAAGGCTTAAAACTATGATGTTCAATATATCATGAATGGTATAAGTAATTTCACTATCAATGATGGGTTCAATTAATGGCTAGTTTCCTTTACTATTTTATGCTTTTATGCTTTCATTTACTAAAGTTTCTAAAAAATTACCAAGAATTTTTATATCTTTTATATGCCTTCCATACACTTTAAAGTAGACTTAAGTATGTGGAAATAGAAATATGTTATGTGGCCAAGCCTCACAATCCCTATATGGGCGCCATGTGAATTCTGTAATATCATAAAAAACTACCCTCTAGTAGGATAGTCTGCTATACCGAAGATAGTCATGGTACTGATAGGAATACAAATCATATGCATCCCTATCCCACATACCCTTTTTTCAAGTGATGGAAATCCTCTCCCAAGCCCAAAAATGTAACAAACTGGCTCTGAAAAATATACTACTACTAGCTTGGTACATGACCTCATGCATATCTCTGTAGAGATGGTCCAACACACACTAACCCCAAGCACAAACTGTAACCTCCTCCATCTTTTGCTCAATAACAATACCCCATTCGGTAGGGAACCTCTTATCCCTCCTATCAGGCATCATGGATCCCATAATGATACCTGCCAAGACATGAACCATATGATTGAAACCATCACAAAGAGATGGAAAATTGATCTTCGAGTTGACAACCTACAACTACTCCAAACCTAATAATCTCTAGATCACTAATGTACCTTGTCGAACCTCATACTCAATGAGATCACCATGAATAGAGATCCTAAGAATCCTCTAGGAACCCTCTAAAGTAATGGTGCACTCCCCAGTAGGCAAATGGAATAAAGAGGTCTCTGAGTGTCACCTCTCCACCATTGCAGTCATCATGGCTCAATGATCCCTCAACAACGACAAGTGAGTAATATAACGTAAACCAACAACATCAAGAAAGTCTCTTTGTGTATCATCAAAATTAGACAACCCGTCCATCAATTGAGGACGTTGCTCTCACACAGAAAATGAATTAAGGATAGTCTGCAACCATTCAATGCGTAGTGTTAGGAATTTTGGGAACCTCAAACTAAAAACTCAACATTGCAAATCACTTGCTTTGAAGCAAAAGCAAACTTTTTCTAGGCAATGGTGACAAATTTTTGCAATAGCACACTTATTTTGGCATTAACACTATTATTTCTCAATAGCACAAGTCTTTTGTAATAGCGCTAAAATGATTCAATAGCACAAATATTTTGCAATAGCGACTATATATTTCAATAATTCCAAAAATTGTCAAAATCAACCTTTTAAAAGGTCAATAGCATTAAAACTAGGCTAAATATTGACAAAACCCTAAAAGTTCGCTATTGCATAAAAAGGGTTCAAGCATTAATTACAAACAAGAAAAAGGACAAAAGTAAAAATTAAAGGCATACGTATTGGAGCCCTTGTACCAGCTGGCCATTGGCACACTCTGACTGCCTCCGATCTATGTGGAACTCTCGAAACTCAAGCATAGTGAATCATTGTTTGTAGAGGAAAATCTCACAAAAGCTCTAGAGGAAAGAAATTTTCAAATCAAGGAGAGCAAATGAGGAGTAATTTCAACCTAATTTACCATTTAAACCACCCTAAACCCTAACTTTTTACCTTGGAAACACTCATAGGTCAAAATTAGGAGCTCCCAAGAACATTTGAGCTATCAATGAAGGCCTTCTGGCCTAATTTTTTTGTCGTCTACACATTTGAACTATAATGAAACCTTGTCGTGAGCCTAACCTAAAAGTAACCTTTTCTGACCAGCCTCTCGAGTCGGCAACCTAGCATTGTATTATCTTTCCGCTGACCACTGGGGCATAGTGGGGCATAAATTTTTTCAAAATCTTGATCTTAACATCGAATTCTTTGAAACAAAGCAACCAGTACTTTGTCTCAAAGAGGGGAAAAATGTAGACATGTAAAAATGACCTAACACATATCACACATCCTAAATGACATTTTCTCATCATCAACATCATTATCACCTAATATCACTACTTTTGACATCATTTGCATCAAAAACCCTAATTTTCCCTATTAATTAAATAATCTTAATTCACCATTTTATCATATATCTAATCTTTATTCCTCTTGATTAATTAAATAATATCATTTATTTAATTATTTACACTATTCCCCCTAAATCAATTAAATTATTATCACTTAATAATTTAATTAAATCACTTTCCCCTCTCTAAACATGAATAATTAAATTAATTATTCAAAACATCATTCAAAAAAGTCAAAATAAACAAATATAACTTTATTTCTGAAAGTCAAACATGACTTGCACGTTCAACTCAAAAAGCTTAATTAATTAATTAATTACCCTCACCCCTTCCCTTTTGTGATTGAGAAAATTATGACCATCGATTGCTCACTCTAATTGGTTAACTGATTCATCCATTTCCTAACCAATTCGTCTATTCTTCAATCCCATTTAATACTCAACTTGATTTCCTTAATTCCACAAATTAGGCAATCTATTTCCTCTGATCGGTCAATTAACATTCTTAATTGATTCAATCATAGAAGCTAATTGATTAATCTAATTCCTCTCAACAATTTTCAACCATTGATCTTGATTTAGCATTGTTTAATCTTGCACGTTCATCTCAAAACATGAAATCTATAAAATAACCTTCTACCTTCCCACAAACATCTAGAATTCACACAATAAAGCACTGCATGATTACCTTTGGAGCATGCTACAATATTATCATATTCTAGTTTAACATTACACACATATTGAAGCTTTTACAATGCATAATGGAGACTTTACATTGATACAACAATTTGACATTCAACTGTAGACACTAAAAATTGTCCCAGGCCTGCAATTTCTAAATTCTCTATCATTTCCTATTTTCTCTTGATAATTAAATAATGATTAATTATTTAATTATTAAATTCTAATGTCATATGTTTTCTATTAATTAAATAATTTTAATTATTTAATTAATTCATTTCTTTCTTTATTTTCCTCCATTGATTAATTAAATAAATCTTATTTATTTAATTACACCACTAATTAAGTCCCTTTCTTTCTAAAATTAAATGAATTCTTATTTATTTAATTTTTATGTCATTTTCCACTATAATTAAATAATTATTTCAATTATTTAATTATTCATTAGCCTCTTCTATCATAAATTAAATAAATTTTATTTATTTAATTTGGTCCACTCTCTTGAATTTTGAATTAAATCATTATTTAATTCAAAAGGTTCTCTTTGTCACATTCTTCTATAATTAAATAATTATTTTAAATTATTAAATTATTTATTGGCCACCTAGATTAAATAATTTTTATTATTTAATCTCCCCTCGCCTCTTTGTCCATGCCAATCTTATCTTCCACATCAAGTCCTTATATATCCATGTCTCAATTAATTTCCACCCTTGATTAAATTATTTATAATTTAATCTTGACTGTCAATCCTTATCGTTTGTCCTAACCCTAGTCCACTCTACATCTTTCATTCTTGTCCATTGATTATTTAATTTTAATCTTAGCCCTTCAATCAAATTTGGCTTTCCTATAAAAGACCTTGTCATTGTCATTTTCATCATCTAGAGTCTACATAAGCTTATGTGATCTTATGCTATCTTTCCATATTGCTATCAAGTATATCAACATCAAGTCAAGTGCATCCATAGTCATAGATAATCTTTAATATTTTTCTTTGTCATTGTCATTAGGCCTATTTGCATACTCAAAATTTGAGGGCAATTATTCATACCAAGCAAAATGGAGAAGTGCAATGAAGGTGAATCAATGGTGGTAAGAAGACTTTTGGTAATATCGTTCCATGTTTTATGTCTTTATGCTTCATTATTTATTAGGGTTTGATTTATATGATTTATGGCCTAACCTTAATATTTAACCCTAATTTACATTAGTGAACTTGACATGAAAGGACACAATTGCATAATTCATATGGAAATTTTAGATTTTGCAAGTTTCAGGTATGGATCGACGTAATTGCAGGCTAGAACATCACAATCACCTTTTACATAGGGCCACAACCACGAAGTTGAATGACACAATTTCTTTACATTAGGGCATACTTTGAATCTCTCTATTTTTTTAGTTTTTCTGTTAGATTTAGTCATCTGGTTTCACATTTCATTAGGCTAACCCTAGTTGCACGTCATATTAGTCATTAGATTGCATGGATTTTGGTAGTTTTATGTTATTTTGTAGGTTCAGATTCTTACGATGCAATCGCCTTTGGTTCTGAGCCACAATTGATATTTCCTATGACACAATTGGCTGTTCATTTATAATTTAGGGTTTCATTCAAAATTTCTAGTTTAGATCTTTTGTATATCCTAGAATAGGGGTTTTTTTTTACTAACATTTGATTTCCAACATGTGGCATAGGTGGAAAGGAGACATCTAACTTAAAAATTGATAATCAATCTATCTTGTCTTCTTTTCATTCACCCATTGGATACAAATTAACCTTGCATTTACATGTCATTGGGCTTAAATTTACATTAATTTGCATTTCACTCATTAGTTAAAAAGAACATGCATATTCACTCATTGGTCTAAAATTAACCTTTGCATCAAGTATCTCTTTCACATATTGATTTGAGCATTAAAAAGAATAAGTGTTTTCATTGTCTTTTCGTTTGCATTTTGCTTCTAGGTGTGTATGATCTTCTCTCGCACCACTTGGTGATCTTGAGAATCAAAAACATCTTTAAGAATTTTGTATAATTACCCACACATTTGGTTTTGGACTTAAAATAAACATCATGTGAGTGTTAGATAACGGTGTTGTGTATGCTCTCTCCTCATGCTTTGTGTGACCTTGGAGATCAAAAACAACATATTTGTCTTGCTTTTGTTACCTTTAGAGGGGCCTTCCTCGCAAGAGGGAATGAATCCAACCAATTTTTCACTCAGGCCTGTATATAAAAGGATAAGACTAAACTATCAAGTCCTCATGGTATGTAGGCCTTAGTCGTACAATGTCACTCGAAATAGGGTACCTATTGTAAAAAATATAAGAGCCCATAGTAGAGTGATTAAAGCCTTAAGTGGCTTGCTGGATGATCATGAGGTGCCATGTCTTTGAGTATTCACTAAGACCCTTTGTTTTAGTGGCCAAAATACCTTTGACTTGCTAGCATAGAAATAGCCATTCTGAAGCCACCCCACGTCTTCACCATTCATGTGTAGAGGCATAAATTACTCTTTGGGGAATTGAGACTTGGTGTGCTTGAGAAGTGATTGTCGTATAAGGGGGAGCCAATGCCACTAAGTCTCTAACTGTTCGCCTTGTTTGGTTGGATAGAGAAATCCAAGTGGGGATCTAGCAAGTGGTATCTCTTGAGAAGCCTAGGTTGTGAATTTCTGATAAGTGTCTTCTCACACATTTGAAAATTTTGCACATTCAAACTAGGAAAGGACAAGTGTTTTCAATTGTTTGTTGTGTTTTTCAAATCCAAAATTCACAAAATCACCTCAAAATTGGTCAAAACAAGTCAAAACCCAAGCAAACAACATTGTGAAGTGCAATTGACTGTCATTCATTGCAATCATGACACAAAAAATTGCATTTTCCATTTCCAAAAAGTCATAATTGACTATCATTCATCGTAACTAAGACCTGAAATGACGCAATTGCCTGTAACCAAAAAATTTAGGGGAAATTGAAAAAAATCCATTCTCTTATCAATCCTAAGCATTACCTAGTCCTTTGATCATAGACTTGCAAAGTTTCCAGAACTATCATCCATCATCCATTCATTCATCCATCATTGCATACCTTGCATTGACCTTTAGGAAAAACATTAAGATATCCTTTACCTTGCATTCACCTTGCTATAGACCTTAGCTTTGGAAGCTTATCAGACTTGGTGCTAGTCCATAGTGACCAAATCAAATTTGTCTTGACTTCAACCTCTTTTCATCACCTTTTTCCATTGTCATTTAGGTTGGCCCTTAGCTCACAAGGCTAGTTTGAGACCACCTTTATCAAACCTTGTCATTTAGTCATTACCATAATTGAAGTCTTGATAAACCAGATTCATAACCTTGGCTATCCTAGTTTGATTAGGCAACCTTACTTTCAACTTGCTACAAGGTGCTTGATAGTCAGAATTTTAGTCATCCCCCTAGGTCATATTTCCATTTTCACCTATCATCCTTGGAACACTTGCATTTCACTTGGCATACCTTAAGCATTGCTCAAGAATTTGATCTCATTGAGGCATTCTTGATATTTGACTATTGTCACTTTGGTTCCTTGTCTTGACATCATCCTTAGATGTCATTTGAAAAATTCAAAAATATATTCATCTTGCATAAACATTACCATAGCTTGGACCTCATTGTGACACCCTTCTATTGACATCTTGACATCTTGTCACTTTCAATCCAATAATTGGTATCATTTTTAGGCATACCCTATAATTGCATAACCTTGGTCTTAGTCATACCTTGGTAATCCTTAGGCATATCTTTGCATAGTCATCTTAGACATTGTACCACATTATCCTCACATACACTTTCCCTTTTGCAAGTCTTACATGGTTGAAACTAGGTCACGGAGGAAAAGAAAATAAATGGACATCCCACAATAAAATGAGTTTGGCAACCCAATTGATACCTCATCTCATGAGACACCTAGACCATATAAAGATCTATTCAAAAAAATTGTCACTAGAGACCCAAATGGAAATATTCTCATTGAAGAAATAGAGGCCAAAGCACAAGATCTTGAATTTGCCTCTTTTGTGGATGAGTTTTTGGCACATTTCCATCAATATTACTTAGCTAAAATATTAATAGAAGGTACCACATTACCTTCTAGCTTTGACATCGACACATTACGGGCATCATCCACACCAATTGACCAAACTTAAGGACCTAATACACCCATCTCTAGTGGTTCTATTCCTCAAGTTAATACATCTATTCCATTGGGAGGAAGCACACAAGACGACACAACAATCCACACCTCCCTATTTAGCACAAAAGGCATGACACAAGAATGAAATTTAACATGATCCAACCTATGTCACAACCCTTTGGTATGTCATTTACCATAAGGGAATCATCCTCAAATCCGCTCGGCACAAAAAATACAATCAAGAAACCTAAAGTTGTCATAAAAAAACCTCCCAAAACGAGTTCCATACCAAACACAAGAGCCACTCAGCACAAAATTATGTCACAACAAGGGCCTACTCCACATACACATGTGCAAAACAATACCCAAGGCTCCATTCCACAAAACACACAATTTGGCAACCAAGGCCCCTTCATGCAACATGGTAACCAAGGACCTTTCCCACGATATGGCAACCAAAATCCACATGGTCACACTTTTACAAGCTCATGGCATACACAATCCAATATTCTACATAACACTCATATTTCCACTTATAATCAAAATAGTTCAAACCAAATTCCACCCTACATATCCTACATGAAAAACCAAAATCCATCACTAACACATACACCTAATCTAAACCAGTCCCATAACATTAGACTCCAAAACATCAACATAAGCTCTCAAAATACACAAGACCCATCATTGAATCAAGTGGATGTCCTACAAAATCAAGTGCTTTCCCTTCAACAACAAATGGAAAACATGTAAATTTCTAACAAAAAAACCTACTCTACCCAGGACTTATGTCCTTATCCTTTTGACAAGAGTCTATACATGCCACCATTGCCACATGGCTATGTCATACCAAACTCACCTAAGTACAAAGGGAAGAGAAATCTAATTGAACACATAAGAGAATTTTTACGACTTGTACATACATTGCATACAACCCTACATATCTAATGAGACTTTTTCTAAGAAGTCTCACAGGCATAACACTTGAGTGGTTCTCACGGTTATTGATTGGCATAAGAACATGGAGAGGACTAGCAAACAATTTTGTGGAACATTTCGCATTCAACATTGACAACGAAATTACCATTGTGACCCTATGCCGTACCACACAAGAAGTTAGTGAAAATTTTGTAACCTTCTTCCAACGATGGAGAGGTTTGGCTAGTTGATGTCCCGTTGAAATACTCGAGAAACAAAAATTTGTCATGTTCATTGAATACTCAAACTCAAACTTGAAACATTATTTGTAGATGCAATGTTGCACTTCATTTTATGACCTAGTGGAAAAAGGCATCATCCTTGAAAAGGACCTTATTGACAAAGGATAAATTAAGTTTTCCAATAAAAAAACAAATACACAAAACACCTCAAATGACAAAGGAAAATATTGGGCCCAAAACAAGAATGTAACTATTGATGGAGTTGCTGATGCAAAAATAGTATATACAGGTTCTATTATTACACTTAGAGGACCTAACACATCCAAAAATGCACCAAGAAATCTTGATCAAATCGCCGATGCTGTCCAAAATACGCAAAAACTAAGAACCCAAAGGAAATGTCCAACAAAACGTCAATACACCCCTTTAGGGGAGCTGATTGAGTTAGTTTTTATACAAATCCTACAACACAACATCATAAAACTTCCATACCCAAAACAATATGATCCCAAATAGTTCAAACCATCTTGGTGGGATGATAATTCCTTTTGTGACTACCATTGAGCCAAAGGACATAACTTATCATAGTGTCAACAATTAAAGAACATCTTGCAAGACCTTGTGGAAAATGACACCATTGAACTCAATGAACAACAACAATTTTCAAATAGTAACCATAAAGCTTTTACCTATCCTTTACATGACCATGGAAAAGGAAAGGCCTACAGTTTGGGCAATAAGAGCAATAATAATTCAGCCAATTACACCAATGCCAAATATGACTATGGTCACACCACTACCATAAATCACATTCGAGGTGCCAATGAATATGTCAACACCATTACCATTAAGAAATCCTCTAAATGTGCTGTTAACACTTGCTGAACCAAGGTAACCATTGAAGGTCCTCGTCCACAGCGACAACAACCACCAAAATCCCAATACAACTTGCTTGATCAATTGGGGAAGACTCCCACACATATTTCTATCTTATAGTTATTGCCTATCTCACCTGACCATTGGGCCATTCTTGACAAATCCTTGCAAGACACAACCGTCCCCACTGACCTTGATGCCAATCATTTCTAGGAGATGGTAGGCTATTTAATTAATTCCCATCATGCCACCTTTTTCGAACAAGACTATTCAACTGAAAAATACAAATCATAACGACCCGTTACACCTTGAAGTCCTTATCCATAATACCAAAGTCAAACGAGTCTTGGTAGACGGTCAAGCAAGGTTAAACATTTGTACCTTAAAATTGGTTAAGATGTTGGGATTTTCGGAAGCATGTGTAGACACCACTAAGAGAATTGTTATCAAGGCATATGATGATGAAGAATGATCATCTAAAGGAATCATAACGCTACCTATTAGAGTTGGTCCCACAGTCATGGAGACCACTTTTTAAGTCTTGGACCTTGAACTTCCATACAACGTTCTTCTAGGCCAACCATGGATTCATGCCATGAAATCCATGCCATCCACATACCACCAATGCCTTAAATTTCCACATGAAGGAACAAAAATCATGATCCTTGGTGATCCTGATCCCTTCCAATATTGCACTAATTTGAGGGGAACCGCACAATTCCAAGTGCCTGTCAATAATGAGGCTTCATCCTCTACTTCATCACATTACATCAAGATCCATCTTCATTGAATAAAGGATCCCATTTATCTACTGTACCATTGAACCCCAAGGTCCAAGTCCATGACATGGGATGTGGTGAATATCATATAAACAAGCTACAGATAAACAATAATGCTAATGCTGTTGAGAAGGCTTTGACTCCTAACAACGATGTCAAGACAGTTTTTGAAGACACACAAGTAGATGGTCATGATTTGAGTGAGACATTTTTGGATCTAGATAACACCTTAGTCTTTACCATTCAAGATCATCCATCTCCATCTCACAACCCTCTCTCCACCATTCCATCCTCTGAATCACTATCTGATCATTCCAACCATTCTCACCATCATGGGTTAGGGTATGTACCCCCTACTGTTGCCTCTACTAAGTCATCTTTCCAAGTCGTCAAGGGTTTGCAAGCCTCCTTTGATGTTAATAGTACCAAAAAGGATACTCTTGAAGGTCCCATTGAGAACATCACCAATATTTTGCATTCACCAAACTATCATGTCACTCCATCCAACTCACCCATTTCACTCACATCCATTCGTATCATAGACATGGATCACCAAGACATATCTCAAGACAAAGACAATGACAAGGGAAAAGTTTAAAAATAAAAGATAAAAATGCCCTCTTTAAAAGGAGATCAAAAATCAAAAGACATGATGAAAATAAAGAAAAATCAAGAAAAGTCCTCTAGCCAAAATAAAGAGCTTTTGGACCAATGAAAAATACAAGTCAAGAATGAGAAAGAATGTCAAGAAAAATCCTCTAGCCAACATAAAAAACTATTGGATGAATTAAAAATAAAAATAAAAAATAAAAATGAGAAAGCATTGATCTCCAAGTATGCCTCTCCATCAAAAATCACTAGGGGCATCTATCAAAAGTCAAATAAAAATAAAGAACTTGTTGATCCAAGGTCTTCATCTCCATCACTTTCTCTCATTCTATACATCCCATTTAATCCATCCATATTAACACATTCGTCATATCATTCTACCTCCATTGGCGATGTCTTTCAATGTACCTTTGACAATGAACCCTTTACATACTCTAGCTCATTGGTCACCCAAACTCCTTTTCATTTGAAGCCTGGTGGCCCACATAGTGTGCACTTTAGGGATCATACCATAGCCTCTTTCATTCATCATATCTATCACCCTTCATACTTACCACCGACATTGTGCATTCAAATCAAGTCCTTTCATCTAACACGGTCATTCGAAAAATGTCAAGGCATCATCACAACATATCAGTTCCACACATAGCTTCTGAAAGTCCTGTTTTAACCCACATAAAAAATTTAAAAAATTGAAAAATAAAAAAATTGGTACCTTGATGACAACCTAGAAATCATGCATCTTGGTAACACCAAAAAAATCAAAAATTCAAAAAAATAGTAAAGAGAAATTATTCGTCTAATAGTGAAAACCACTTCGGTGGCGCTTTGGATAAGTACCATGGCGAAAACCTGGCAAATAGGTGCCATGTGTAGTTGAAGTTGCTCTTTTGTCTACCATTTTCCAATATGATTTCTCACCAAAAATACCTTTCACTTTGCATAACTTCTCCCCATCATTCGTCTATCCCATTTCACCATAATAACGATTGGTTTCCCTCTCCATAGCCTAGAAATATTGACCTCATGTGTCCTTTCCACCTTCCATAATGTTTATCCCATCCCTTCCCACTCCTAATAAATTGGTCTCATACTCAACTGGGGGAAAATACTTGACCTATGTCATCATTGCATCATACACTTGCTATTGGAGGTTAGCATATCAAAAAGAAAAAAAATCAAATTGAAACAATGGAAATAGTGTTTCACCTTTTGGGAGGTGGAACACAAACTAGGTGTTTAGAGATCTAGACCTATTTCCCTCAAGTTTCATTCAAGGAGGCCCTAGAGATCTCAACCCAAGAGTGGAATGAAGGTAAGATATCTGCAATAGGTGATCCTAGGGTATGTTTATGGATTAATGAGGGGTTCACCACCAATATAGGACCTCCTTGAATGAAATCAATGATGCATAAAACCTCACTAAATGAACTATAAATGCAAAAAAATTAGAACAAAAATTGGAAAAGTATAGAGGGGCACTTGGAAACCTGAGAGAGCTTGAATGGAGGCTTGAAATGCTGAATAACCTAAAATTTTGGCCTACTGGAACTCATACACCAATCTAGGCGTATCACTCTCAGATCTATGTTTCTATGCAAGAATCGGTTTCTGGAAAAAGGGTATCCAAAATTTCCAAAATATGAAAAATGACCTAAATTGGGACTCATACGCCAAGACTAGCGTATGAGTCCAGTTAGGATTTCATGAAACTTCAAAGTCTAAATCTGGTCTTAAATGTCCGCTCTTTTTGTTCCACTTTGTTTCAAGATCCAAAACCTTGATTTTGGGGCTGTAGGTGACTTAATTTTAGTGAAGATTACAACCTTGCAAATGAGGGGACAATTCCAACAACTTTCTCCAAGCTTATAACTTGATCTTCAAAGGTCCTTCATGCTCCAAGATGCCTAGATCTACAATCACACATGTAAAGAGGAGAAAAACTTGTTGATTGTTAGTGAATAGGGGTTTGCCTTGGTCAAACCTCATTTAGGTAATTAAACCAAATGATGAAACAATGAAGCAAGGACATGAAACATGAAACATAGGACATGAAACATGAACACTGATACCTTGAATGATGCCTTGTAAATTTGTAATCTAATATGAAATGGTCATGAAGGATGCAGATCTAGATCTTGAGATAAGTATAAAACAATGCTTGAGTTTGGGTCTTAAATGCAACATCACAACACTAGCTCAATAAAATGCTTGATGCTTGATAATATTGACATGATGATAGATCTTGAATTGCTGCAACAATTGATGAAGAATTCTACCCTCGAATGCCTTAGAAATGATCTTGAATGCTCTCTTGATGATCTTGTAAAGTCTTGGAATGCTTAACTCTTGAGTGCTTGACTTGATATCATATAGGATTATGTGAAATAATTATTTGAGACCTCATTCATATAGAAAATCCATCTAATACCCCGTTAATTGGATCCCATAGGCTAACATTCATGAAATTTGAACTTAAAACCCAATTTTCTCACTCAAAACCTTACAAATAGACCAAATGGGACTCATACACCATCTGTGGCATATGGGTCCCACCTGGGTGGGACTCATAAGCCCAAGGTGATGTATGGGTCCCACAAGGCCTATTTGAAGAGAGAGAATATCAGGGAGTGAAGAAATTAAGTTTATATGAGGTCTATGTCAGGATTTTGGTTAAAATAAGCCTTGGGATGCACAATATAGGGTATTAGGGGCCTATTAATAATGATATTAAGGTAATAAATGCAAGAGGGCCCAAAAATAAATGTGAAAGTGTAAATAAATACACTTTACAACATTAAATTAAGGAAAAATTAGGTCAATTTAGCTAAAAAGGGCCCTAAATCCCATATGAATGTGTAAAACACATTACACCACTAGAATAGGCCCACTTAGTTTACAAGCCTCCTAAATTTAATGTGAAGGTGTCAATAAATACACTTTACAACACTAAATTAAGGAAAGTTTAGGTTTATTTAGCTTTAAAAGGGCCTAAAACCTAATGTGGATGTGTGAAACTCATCACAACACTAGATCAAGGCGATATCAAGTCCAATTTGTCATTAATTATTCCCAAATCAAGCAAGGAAAAGGCATTCTTTTTCTATTACCACAAAAATAAACCACAAAAATATAAAAAAATCAAAACATGTTAAAAACACAAAAGCATCTAAATAACTTGCAAAAATCCCAAAAATAGAGTCAAGTCTAGTTGAACTACGTTGCCTCTACGACTAAACGTAGGCAAGGCCATCTATTGATGTGCCCCTGAGGCATTAGGTCAGTCTTCTTAGGTTTGGTCAAAATAAAAATCATGAATCATTCCTTTGTAAGTAAAACAAAGTCATGTCATGTCGAACTATGAGGTCTTTGCACATTGTTACATAGGCAAGGCCATATGTTGATGAGCCCCTGAGCCCACCTAGGTCGGTCCTTTAGGGTTTGTCGCATCGGTCATAATAAATTATACATTGTAAAATTAGACACAAAAAATTGTTGAATCATAAAACAAGTCACACATCAACAAGACAAACAGGTCAACAAAATTACTCAACCAAACCAAACGAATTGTCAAAATAGTCAAATAGTCAAATCATCAACCAGTCAACTTATATCTTATATAGGATGTGTCCTTCCTCAAACTAGACATTGTCATTTAATCAAACTCAGTCATTTTCCTTATACAGGTGGTCACATGATCGAAACCAAACTTGACATCTTATACGATATGTTTCCCTCCTGAAATCATGCTTCATCAAACAATCGATCCATCAATCACCTAGTCAACTAAATGTCAAACAATCATGTTTTGACAAACACTCTAAATGGTTGTATACCTTGTGATCTATTTTGTCTTATCTTTTTCTTGATTTTTCTTTGAGTCAGGTTACTAGCTTCCTCGAGGATTTACCATGAAGGATTTAGAGGATCCATGATGTCTCATGACTCATTTATTTGATTGTTGTTTGTGGATTGTCTTGACAAAAAGACTGGGGCTACTTTTCCCTTAGTATGAGTCAGGATATTCCTTGTCTATGACTGCTTGTTTTGCAAATGGATGACCTTTCACACCTTGATCTATGTCATACCATGGTGTTTGTTGTCCATTTGTGTCATTTTACCTCCCAATGTTGATTAATGCAAGGCCTCTTAAGTATTTGGAAAAATATTGAAGATTCTTCTTTTATACTAACTTCCATATCTTTCATGCTAACATTTCTTCTATCCTTGATCCTCTATTCTTCTCATCTATTTCGAGAGTAAACTCATACGAGCTTTGAATCTGCATGTTCTCTTTAGGGGGCATACCACTACCCCCTCATTATCCTTCCTCATCTTCTTCACACTAGGGCATGTTTTGACTAAATTTCTTTGACACAATGCAATAAACTACATTGTATCAAATAGGGGAAAAATGTAGACACCAAAAATTGTCTTAGGCCTACAACTTCTAAATTCTCCATCATTTCCTATTTTCTCTTGATAATTAAATAATGATTAATTATTTAATTATTTTCTAATGTCATATGTCTTTTATTAATTAAATAATTTTAATTATTTAATTAATTCATTGCTTTCTTTATTTTCCTCCATTGATTAATTAAATAAATCTTGTTTATTTAATTACATCACTAATTAAGTCCCTTTCTTTCTAAAATTAAATAAATTCTTATTTATTTAATTTTTATGTCATTTTCCACTATAATTAAAAAAATATTTATTATTTAATTATTCATTAGCCTCTTCTATCATAAATCAAATTAATTTTATTTATTTGATTTGGTCCACTCTCTTGAACTTTGAATTAAATCATTATTTAATTCAATTAAAGGTTCTCTTTGTCACATTCTTCTATAATTAAATAATTATTTTAAATTATTTAATTATTCATTGGCCACCTAGGTTAAATAATTTTTATTATTTAATCTCGCCTCACCTCTTTGTCCATGCCAATCTTATCTTCCACATCAAGTCCTTAGCTATCCATGTCTCAATTAATTTCCACCCTTGATTAAATTATTTATAATTTAGTCTTGAACGCCAATCCTTATCATTAGTCCTAACCTTAGTCCATTCTACATATTTCATTCTTGGCCATTGATTATTAAATTTTAATCTTATCCCTTCATTCAAATTTGGCTTTCCTATAAAAGGCCTTGTCATTGTCATTTTCATCATCTAGAGTCTACATAAGCTTATGCGATCTTATGCTATCTTGCCATCTTGCTATCAAGTCTATCAATATCAAGTCAAGTGCATCCATAGTCATAGAGAATCTTCAATATTTTGATTTATCATTGTCATTAGGCCTATTTTCATACTCAAAATCTGAGGGAAATTATTCATAACATGCAAAATGGAGAAGTGCAATAAAGGTGAACCAATGGTGGTATGAAGACTTTTGGTAATATTGTTCCATGTTTTATGTCTTTATGCTTATTTGTGCTTCATTGTTTATTACGGTTTGATTTATATGCTTTAAAGGAAAAACCTTAATATTTAACCTTGATTTACATCAACATCAATTTCAAATACAACTTCGACATGAGATGGGTAATGACATAGTTTACTTAATTCATTGTTCTTTGTTTGGTAATACTTTGATCATTGAATTTAGTAAGTTCATATTGTTCATTTCATGAGTATTGGGTATGGAATCATAATATTTGTTTGAATCATGATTTTGTTTGATTCATTTATGTTGATTTCTGTGTGCTTTTGATTTCCCCCTTACGACACTTATATATGCCACCCTTTCCATCTCACTTTGAAATACCAAAATTTGACAAATATAGAGGAAAGGGAGACCCTCATGATTACATGAGAGAGTTATATGTATCTTGTTTAGAGGTAATGCATAAAAATAATTATCTAATGTACCTTTTCTCAAGAAGCTTAGGAGGGAAAGCCATGGAGTGGTTTTCTAGACCCCCTGGGGGTATAGGAACCTTTAAAAAAATAGTTGATAAGTTTGTCTCACATTTCTCCTACAACATGGACCATGAAATGAAAATGATAGATTTATGCACAACTAAATAGAATGATGGATATTGGAGAAACATATACCTCCTTACAAAGGTGGCGAAACTTAGCTGGTAAGAGCCCATGTACCATCTTAGAGAAACAATTGGTTGAGATGTTCATTCAAAACATGAAAACTGAAATGGGCTTCCACTTGAAGATTCTATGTTCTAATTCCTTTGATGAATTCATTAAAAAAGGGCTTATTATTGAGAAATACCTTGCTTCCAAAGGACTTGTTAAAATATTCAAGGAAAACAAAACCTATTCAAACTCTTCAAATGACAAGTCTTGCTATTAGAATAAGAATAAAAATATCATCAATGATGGTGTGGTTGATGCAAAAATAACTCAAATTGTTCAACCCACCTTATGTATATCAACACCAAACAACATTTAGACATCAAAAAATCTACAAGATAGCCCATAATGACCACCTCCTAGACTCAATAACAACCCATGACAAAAAACACTCCTTTAGGAGAACCCATCGAGTCTATGCTTTGAAAATTACTCCAATAAAATTTAGTCACTCTTAGATAAATCAATCAATATGAACCACAATTGAAACCAACATGGTGGAAGGACACTTATTTCTATGATTTCCAAAGGGTAAAAGGACACAAAACTCCCAACTATTTCAAATTGAAGCACCTTATTCAAGACTTAATAGACAAGGGAGAAATTGGTGTTGAAAACCAAAAAAATACTCAAAAAACAATCATGTGGTCTTCAAAGGTCCCCTACACAATCATGGAAAAGGAAACACCTTTAACCAAGGTGGTAGATTAAACAATAGTACCAATTATATATAGCTATCAACTATGATTATAGGGCAATCCCACAATACATATTTACAATTTTTGGCCAAACTAGACATTGAACTGATTTTTTTTAACTAAATATTCACTTTTGGGCACCTATAGCTGCTAAACCATGAGGAATTTGAAGATGATGCAAACTAGTGATTTGTGAATTTTTTTTTGTAGATTCTAAATATATATTTTTAAATTTTTTTGAATTAGATTGCATTTCTTTTTCCATCTCCATTGAAAACTAGTTTTTATCAGTAAACACCAGTTTTAAGGAGTGATGCTCACTGTAAACAACATAAATTTTTTTCTATGAAGGATAAAATTCTATTTTTTTTGAATTTAGATTTGTAACTATGAAATCTAACAAGTTCATTTGGTTTCATAGTGCTTGATTGAATATTTTTTCCTTAATCAAGTTTTGAAGTCAAACCAATTATAATTTAGACATAGGCGGACCATATACAACATAAATTTTTTTGTATGTATCGAAATTAATTCTTTTTTACTGGATCAAGGACATCAATACCTAGCCCAAACATATTTTTCAAAATTTTATTTTGATAATCTATTATTTTTCCACTTGTGCAAGACAAAGAACTTGATTTTCAGTGAAAAACCTACGTTTAATCAAACTAAAAAAATACATAATAAAACCAAAACATATTAAAATTATATTCAATGGACAGCTCATTCCAAGGACTACCATCATCCAATTGGGTTTGTGAAGTCTCCTCCATTTTCATCCTTAACCCGAGCTTCGAAAGGAATTTTTTTACAAAGATTTGGTAGAAAAGGAGGGGAAGGGGGAAATGGGGGGGTTTGTATGGATCTTGGTTCGAGTGAACCCCCCTTGGGGGTTCACTTGAAGGGGGGTTTGTATGGACCTTGGTTTGAGCGAACCCCTCTTTTTTGAAATTTCCATTGTCTTCGTTTTAAATTTTTTCCAAAAAGTGGGTCCCATCATTAAATAGGGCTCGCTTGAACTAGGGTCCATACGAACACAATTCATGCGAATCCCTAAAAACCAATTTTTTTTATCCATGGGAGTACTTTTGAAAATTTCCTTCCTCAACAGAATTGCAAACTAGTATTGTGGGATCACCCTATACAATCAACTATATTAAGGAAGTTGATAACCATGTATCGACTATCACTATAAAAATAAAAATCTTGAATGTAACGTTACAATTTGCAGAGGAAAAATTACTCTACAAGGAGCCACATCTAGAACATCCACTACACCTCAATATAATCTAATTTAGAAAATAAATAAAAAACCAACCCAAATATTTATTCTCAAGCTTTTATACATATCACTAATTCATAGGGATATATTAGATAAAGATCTTAGGGAATCATCCGTACCAACAAATCTTAATGTGAACTAGTTTCAAGCTATTTTAAGTCATATCACCTCTTCTAATCATGCAATTTTTTTTGATAAAGACATGGAATCCCATTCAAATTCTCACAATGATTTCCATCACTTGAAAATATTTATCCACAAGCACCATATAAAACGTGTCCTAATAGATGGTGTTGGCTTAAACATTTGCACCTTAAAATTGATAAAAACACTAGGATACTCAAAGGAAGTTATAGATTCAACAAAGAAAATATTAATCAAAGCTTATGATGAGGCTAAGAATATCTCTAAAGGGACCATTAATATTCCAATCAGAGTGGGACCAACAATCAAAGACATAGTCTTCCAAGTAATGGATCTAGAACTCCCCTACAGCGTGCTTCTTTGTCACCCATGGATTCATGTCATGCAGGTCGTACCTTCTACTTTTCAAAAATATCTAAATTATATCATGAAGGAAATGAATTAACCATTTTGGTAGATCCAAATACATTTCCATACTACAAAAAATTGAGAGGATACACCACACTTTGTGTTCCTAACAAAACTGAAGCATCCTCCTCCAAATCCTACATAGACCCTTCAAAACTAGCTCAAACATCTACTCAATCTATGGTCACTCCAAAATTTAAGATAAAAATTTTAATATAAAGGATGTGGGGAATATGATATGGACAATATTTTTGTATAGTTCAACTTCCATCCTCATCTAGATCATATGGAAAACTAGGTAAATCCCAAGTAGTATCAACTATGATAATCAAATGCAATCTGACAACCTTTTCTAAATGGGGGAGCTGGACAAAGAATCTATAGATGAATATATTTCCAAGTGGATCTACAATTACAAAGAAGAAGATACTATCATATTACCACTAAAAAGTACAATAAAATGATTCTCAATAATGGAATGTTGGAAATCAAGGTGTTTCAACCTTGGCAATTTCCTAATTTATTTATTCATGGATATTATCATTTATGTTATTAAATAATTTTTCTCCATCAAAAGGGGGTGTGAGATTTTCAATTGGTCCTTTTTCCATGTGTTGGTGCCTTGAAAAATAAGTTATTAGTTGTTAAAATATGCCCATTTAGTGGTCTAATATAGAAAGCCTATTTTAAGGATGTTATGATAGGTTCTATTGTAC
Source organism: Sequoia sempervirens (assembly GCA_007258455.2). NCBI lineage: Eukaryota > Viridiplantae > Streptophyta > Pinopsida > Cupressales > Cupressaceae > Sequoia > Sequoia sempervirens. The sequence goes on along the minus strand of VDFB02256132.1, from coordinate 98,316,461 downwards.
AACTATAAGGGCTAAAAGTGGGGGATATCATTTTGGATGTGAGGATCATCTATGACATGTGTAAGAGAATATTTGTATAAGCTATTGATGGTCTATGATGCATGTAAGAACATCTCCTATTTTCTAAGTATACTTATGATAACTTGTAAGAGGGTGTAATATCATGTAAGTGACCATGTTTAGCATGTAAGGGTCATATGCATTTTTACCATGGTTTTATGGAATATTGTTTTGATCCATGGTAATGTTTTATGGTGGTATTTTGAGCCCCCATGAGTGTATATATTGAGGGGTTGAGATGGAGACATGATGAGAGGTTTTATAGGTACTCAGATGCTACTATATTGAAGATTGAGGATAAGTTAGAGTGGATGTATTGTAATCACATATTATAATAATGCAATCTATTCATCTCTACTTTTGTGGAGTTTTTCCTCGAAAGGGCTTCTCCATGTTAAACATTGTGTTTGGTGTTTAATTTTCTATTCTATGTTTTCATTATTATTATTGATTTAAAATTCCATATGGTAAACACTATTAGAGCTGATTTACAGTTGATTTAAACTTCTATTATTGTTGTTCACCTTCTATTTTCTAACATTTGGTATCAGAGCCTAGCCATTTCTATGTCTTGGGTGGTAGAACAAATAATTTTTGAGCTATAGTGGGAGTTTGGTTGATCTATTTTTTGGATTTTTTTGTGTGTTGAAACCATGGCTGCAACTTCTTCTTGTTTGGACATTGAAAAAATAATGGAATGGGATATGAGTTGTGGAAGATGAAAATGGAGGATCTTCTTGAAGAACGAGATAAATGGGTGGTTGTAATAAATAAAAAGAAACCAAAAAAAATGAGTGATGAAGATTGAGAGATGGATAAGAAGGCATGGGGTACTATTAGATTGTGTCATGTAGATTATGTTCTCTTGAATGTGTCAAAGGAAAATAGTGCACATGCTTTGTGGAACCAGATAGGTGAGATCTACCAATTTTTTATTTTGGTAAATAAACTCTACTTGAAACGAAAGTTGTTCTCTTTTAAGATGAATGAAGGTGAATCAATAGCCAAGCATTTGAATTCATTTAATTTTATTTAGAGTGAACTTGCCTCTATAGGTGTTAAGGCTAATGGAGAAGATAAATGTATTATGCTTCTTTGTTCTTTACCCAACTCATGGGAAAATTTCATTCTTTCTATCATTGTTAATCTCGAAGATCCAAAGATGGATGCACTTGTAGCAACCTTGTTATCACAAGAAATAAGGAAAAGGCTTATGAATAGTTTGGGTGATGCTCTCAATGTTAAGGGAAGGCCTAAAGAAAGAGGGTATAAAGGAGATAAGATTGGGCCTAAGGAAAATTCTAAGAGTAGATCTAAAACTCCTGGGAAGAAGAATAGAGTGAAATGATGGAACTATGGAAAAAGAGGACATTTAAAGAAGGAATGCAAAAATCCAAAGAAACAAATTGATTCCTCCATAGAGAAGTCCTGAAATTCAGGTGATGAAGCTTTGGTTTCTTCTCTTTATTAAAAATAGGTTGTCACTAATGTCAAAGGTTGTCAGTGATGATACAACTTGCAGTTAAAGGTGTTTGATGTCAAAGGATGAAAAATGTGTTAGTACTTTGAATTGTCATTATATTCCCCTTGACTTAAAGTGTTGTATGTCAGAAGTTTGGTTTATTGGGTAAACATACTAAGTTGAGTCCACTTAAGGTGGAAGTTGCGACCTTAGCCAAAATCCCAAAATTTGGTTCAACAAAATGGGATCCCGTTTAGGTTTGAGGTCTCGAGCCAAAAATAGGATCCCGTTTTCAAAAAAACGAGATCCCATTTCTTAAAAAATGAGATCTCATTTTTAAATGGGATCTTTTTTTTATCCCATTTTAAAACTGTTTGTTGTTAAAAATGGGATCTCGTTTTAAAATGGGCTGTTAAAAAATAGGATCCCTTTTTTTATTGGTCTGTTTCATAAAAAAATATATTTTTTATACTTTTAAGAAATGGGATCCCGTTTTGCAAAATGGGATCCCATTTTATAAAACACAATCCCATTTTATAGAACACAATCCGATTTTATATAACGTGATCCCGTTTTCAAAATAGGATCCCATTTCATTAAAGTATAAAAAATTATATTTTTATGAAACAAGATCCCGTTTTAGAACGAGATCTCATTTTTAAAAATTTTAAATTTTGGTTGGGTTTTTTTTTTTTTCAGTTTGGGAAAAGGCTTGGGGACCCAAGCCTAAGATTTGGACTTGGTTTGACCTACAACTTGAAGTTCATGTAAATGTCACAAGAAAATAATGACTTTGGACATATGTCTGAAGACCTTTTTTGCATAATTTTTTGATGAAATTAAAATCCATTATAGATGAGATAGTTTAGATTCCAAATATTTATTTTTTTGCTATTGGATTATTTGTTCTATTTTTCAATTAATTTATGATGAAATTGGTCCATAAACTTGAAATATTAGAGTTTTTTAATATTTTAATAACTTTTTATTAAAATTATTTTTTGAAAAAAAAATTGTACAAAAGCATACTTCAGACAATTCTTTTTCAATTTGAAAAGAAATTCAAAAAATGATAAGTTTCGGTCATCTTATGTGCGACATACACAACGATTTTTCAAAACAACAAATATGGCCAATAAAAAAAATATTCAATAAAAAATTACAAAATATATTGAAAGTGCTTCAATGAGTTACAAATATTTTCCCAAAAGGATTGAGAAAAATATGATTATTTAGGTCAAAATATGGATGACATACACATGCATGGTATGGTAAAAAAAGTGACTTTTAAACAGTGGTTTTTAGAATCGCCTATCAAAAATTAATTTGTATCATTTGGGTATTAAAATAAATTACATATTTGGAAACTAGACTCAGAGTACTAAATTTTATGATTAGTGACTTTTTAAAAATTCCATCTCTAAGTGCTTAAAATTTTAAGGTCAAATGTGAAAAATTCTGAAAATCAGGGAAAACACTTCCACTTTTTGGCCAAAAAGTAGTCTCAACTTCTTGCACACACCCTATTCAGTGTTGGTAATGTGTGTATATAAAATTTTGTGAATAAGAAAGTAAAACCTATACAACACACCAATAAAACATTATATCAAGGAATTCAAATAATAATCAAATTGAAACAAACAATTCCCCAATGACATCTCATTGTCCTCTATCTCCAAGGATTCTTTAAGTCATTTTTCTCTCAGATTGTTTGTAAACATGACCTTGCAAATGACAACCTGAAGAATGAGAGATGTTGGAAATGCAAGAGATGTTTCCTACACTACATGATTGCTAAACTAGTTGTAGATGATATGCAAAGGTAATGATGCTACCATGATGTTGTCGTATGAAAATGATATGATGAAACTACTGTAATTAAGATGTTGCTAATGAAAATGCCATGATTAAAATACTTGATACTAAAATATTAATACTAAAATTACAATGCTAAGATGATAATGCTAATGAAAATTTTGCATAGTTAATTATGCTCAACTCTCTCTTTTGCTGTAAATGAGGGCCCATTTATAGATTTTCCAAGGCATGAGCCTAAGTGGCAGGAATCAATGGTCTAGATTCGATCTAGGGAATGGATGGTTGAAGATGAAGAGGTTAGAGAGAAAAGGGAAGTGTGTTTCCTTTAAAAGAACAAACTTCCAAGTGTGAAGAGGAATAAAATGGAGATGAAAGCCAAGTGTCCCAAATTGGTTAGAATTTGTTGAGGATAAATTCCAAATTAAATATTAGAAATATTTAATTTCTTGAGACACATGATGAGGTGGAAGATGGGAAGAAGTTAGTAGAAATGTGCTTAAATTCAAATTTAATGAGAGGAGGTTAATTAAATAAAACAAACTAATTGAATTTGTTCATTTAATTAAGACATGAAGAAAATGATTTAGGATAGGAAGTGTTAACTACTAAAATTGTACCCTAACTAAGCTACACGATTTAATAGGACAAGCTGCAAGACTTAGATTTCTAGAGAAAACATGGGAAGACCTCTGAAGTTGTGGGTTGCTTGCAGGTGGAGGTCAACCTCTGGAAAAGTCCAACTTCCTATCATTTACCACCTAAAATTACTGATTCTTGAGGGGAAAAGGGAGAAAGATTGCATAAAATGAAAACTACCTCCTAAGGTGATACACCAGAAATACTTCAGAACTAGTAAAGCTATTATTACATAGAGTTTTCAAACAACAAGTTTAGCATGCACAACTCCAATATTCATATGCCTTGCATAAATATTTCATGAGAATATTTCCAATGCATTCAATTCAATAAGGAAAATGAAATTTTCACAACTTGAATTACTTGCAACAAACTACAACTCACAACCTACAAACATATACTTTTGCACAAAGGTGACACAATGAGACACAAGAAAACAAGGAATATGATAATTTCACTTGTAATAGCATTCATCATCAAGACTCACACAATATAACCAAAAAATATAAGGCAAAATACTTATCATAATTATTCTCCAAAGTGTAATGATTTTCTTTACATGACTGAAAATGAGTTACAAAACTCTGCAAAATTATGCCAAAGGACCAAAAGTTACTAAGTGCAGAAAATTCCAAATAAGAACTAACTCCAAAATGAGTCACAAAGTGACTAAATCCATCAACTCCCAACAAGATCCACCAAAATAGCTTCTAGAAACTTCTTGGGTTGTATGCCCCCATAAAGCCAAAAATATAACACTTAAATCTTCATCAAAAAGACTCCAAATAGGTGAAAAAGTTCAATTTGACTTTGTCAAACATGATGACTCATGAAACAAGCCTCCAAAAGCTCCCATTTGCTGCAAAAAGAAAAATAAAGACTCCTATTTCTCCTCCAGAATGTTTGCAACTTATCTCAACTCTCCTATATGCTTGGGATCAAGTTATAAAAGCATAACTCCACTCATAATTCCATTGCCATACATTGAAAGCATCCATTTAATTTTTTATTTAACATAAATCAAATGGTTTATAATCCACCATTTGAATAAATGTTTTACAATTCTTCAAATTAAATGCAAAAAAAAAGGACCATTGGTCGGCCATATGAGAAACAAAGCATAAATATAAGTCAAAAGACTTTAGCATATTACAAAGTATAAGGGAAAATGATAAAGATTAATGCAAATTTTTGTTTTAAAATAAAACAAAAAAAAGTCTCCAAGGCATCAACATGAGTTTAGGGTAAAAACCCTAAAAGTAAAACATTCAAAACACAAGTATTCTCTCACTTTCTCTTGTTGATATTCTGAAGAGTGCTAAGCGCCACTACTGAGAGGTATGGAGCTTGACCTACAACTTTTGGAGCTTTCAATGGTGAAAACCACATATGGTATGGCTTTATTTGCAAGAGAAATGCATTTTCCTCATCAATTCTTGTCCTCTTCGTAAATATTTTATTGTTATGTGCTTAAACACATAAAATGATAGACATTCTTGTGTTTTCCTTGTGCATTTCTTGAGATTATCTGTACTCTTGAAGATTTCATGCACTTCATGAATAGAAACTATGATTTTTAGCCGCAACTTCCATGTTTCTATGTGTTTCATTTTTCATTTTGGGGCTACTTTTGGGAAAAACCCTATACACCTGTGTCCATATACAATTTTGGGTATAGATTTTAATTTTTTGTAAATCCTCATAACCATCATGTTGTATGCAGCTTCTAGGTGGACCAATCATTTCCGTCATCCATGATAACTTTGTAATTTCAAGATATTCTCTTTTGTACATTCCAAATAAAAGGACTACATGCTATTCTGTATATCTTGTATGCATCATTGTATTCTCTTGTAGATTTCTTTCCCCTTGTTCTGAAAATACAAATGATTCTCTGCTCTTTCATGGCCAAATATGGTTTCCATAGATTAAGCTTAATTTTATTTCTAAACCCTAGCTCGAGGGTTTAATCTTCTTTTACATTTTTCTTCTATTTCTGGGTAACGCCAATACTCTACTTTTCCATTATTCTTGATATGGTATTGCTTGGTCAAGGGTTTTAGGGCTGCCATAAAGATCCATATGTTGTACAAAAAAAATGAACAAATGTTTATATTTCTGTTATTATGCGCCTTTCCAAACATTTTCTGTTGAATGAGGACTTTTTGCTTTGCATTTCATTTGCCTAAGAAGATGAAGGTCCAAGAACATTTTCATTTAAGCATTCTGAGTTACCAAGAAACCCGTGCTATCAACCTTTTATACACATTTTTATTTAAGCATTGTCTACTTGCACTTAAATCTGCTATCTCTAACTCCTCACTACAAGAAGCTGCATTTTGTTGTATTTTGTATTTTATGCCTTGTTGTCAGATTAAACACTTCATGGCTTAATGAGATTGCAATTTTGTCAAGATACCCTGCCTCTCAAATTTTCTGACTACAAAACCTCAAAGCAGTAATGTCTTTTTCAAGTTACTAGTAGTAGGGAACAAATATTTCTGCTTGCAAATCTTCTCTTGTCAACATAGCAATATTATTTTCATGTTTTTGTAACATACATAACTATCTTCAATTTTGGAGACTACGCATTGTTCTTACCCCTGTCCACTGTTCTTTGAATAGTCTTTGTGATTGCTATGCAAGATGTAATCAATGCTATCATTCTAGATATTCACTCATGATATTAGTATTTCTTTCCAATGTTGACATTGGTCTTCATGTTCCTCATGCATCTCCAACTCATTATCATTAACTAAAAGTCTCTGATTCAATTTAAATGAGGCTAAATTCCTCTTAGTTTGATCTATCACTTGTTGGAAATAGGTTGCCATTCAATTGCAAATCCTAAACATTAATTATTTCATGTATCTCCTAGATTCTTGGAATGTGTTCAACAACACTAAGATTAAGATGAGATTAATATCTGATGAAATAATCATGATTATTGACATTTGTAATTAATTCTAAATGTAAGAAGCATGTGAGGGCATCCATAGTGAGTTCCTAAATAATAGGGACACATGGGACACTCACATGGTAAGGTGACACTCACCTTGTGTCCAATTAACTATACAGAGTAACATTAACACTTTTGATTGCATATAAAGATCGTAGGAGTTAGGATTTGATGTTTGCATGCTTGAAGTTCAGTTTAGTTTAGTTTAGTTTAGTTTAGTTTAGTTTAGTTTAGTTTAGTTATCTTCATTTGCATGTTGCATGCATGTTGGTTATTTTGAGTTGCATGTAGTTAGCTTCAGTTAACTTGTAATGCATGGCTAATAAAATTGAGTTGTATGATAGATAACATGGAATACCTCCAGTTAACAAGGGATGACCATTCTTGCATGAATGGTGTTGAGTAAATGTTTCAGTTAACTATAGAGCACTTGAAGCCAACTTGGGTGCCCAAGATGCTTTATTGGATTTACCTCTCATGCATGATAAGATATTTCTGAAGGCTCAGTTATGTAGGACTACTTAAGGGCACCAAATTTGAGGAAGAGCTTTGGAATTATCACCGAAGTGAAGGAGAATTTATAGCTTTAGTTTGGGACACCCAAATGCATGAAGCACATGTTGTAAGCTTTAGTCTTCACTTAATAAATCAACTTGAAGGAATATGGCGTACCTTTTCAAGGGCTTGAGCTTGTGCATTGTAATTATCACCATTTGGAGATTACAAGGTTGCATATTGTCTCTATATCTCATTCAAGTTGAATAGAGTTTTTATAATTGTTATTGCAGGTGTGAAGAAGATTGGTAAAGACAAAAGAAACATTCTCAAGAAAGAATTGGAGCTATTGTAATTCAGAGATTGAATAATAGAATAATTCTTGGTGGAGGTTTTTCCCAAAAGGGTTTCTCCACAGTATATCTTGTGTGATCTTTCTAATATCTTGTCTAGTTCTTCTATCAACTTCTCTCTACATTCTACAATAGTAAAATGGATTAATCAAGATAATCACCCACAAAGAATATATGTAACAAAGAAAGAGCTTACTTAGATCAGCAATATTAAAGTTTTACAGAGTATTAAGCTAAGAAAACACCTCATTTTTCAACTTTTGGTATCAGAGTTGAGGTTGGGTAGAGTATTGGGATGCCTTTATCTTAAAAGATTGGAGGATTTTAGCTTAGTGGAACTTTTATTATTTTTGCTATTGCTGATTTTGAAAAAAATAAGTTTGTTACAGAGGTCATTAAGAGCTTGGATTCATAGGTTTGGTGTGAGCTTATGACAAAAATGGGGTTTTGATTATGTGCATCATGATGCCATGGGATTGTTCAGTATCACAGTTCAGTGGGAGCATTTGGAAATGATGTGGATCCTTGGTTGTAGGATGGTTTTTCTATTATGTCATGGTATACTCTTGATTAGCAGTTTAGAGTTGTGGCATAATACATGTTATGATAATTATGATCATGAGGAAATATCTAAAATTCCATATGCTTTTGACAGTAATGGTTTGATATTTATCTTATTGCCATGTATAGGTCAGTATCACAATTCAGTGGGAGCTTTGGTAGGATTTAGTGATCTTCATGAAGAAGATGGTAGTCATGATGCCATGTGTGACTCGGTACCACGGTTCAGTGGGAGTTGTTGGCAGTGACTTGGATGCATCATTGGAAATGTTATCTCCATGTGATTAGAGATATGGTTTCTTGGTTTAGAGTATATTTGTTATGGATGTCATGGTTTACTCTTGATATGCATTTAGATTTTGGCATATTACATGGTTCTCTTGAGACTAGGATGTATAAGTATGTTATGATGCATGTGATATCCTAAGAGGAGATGGTTAGATCATGGATGTCATGTTTATGTTCCTGATTCATGATTGGAGCTTTGACAATGATCTTGTGTAGTTCTCTTAAGTTTTGGGTACATTAATCATTTTCTTGATTACTTCATGAAAGTGTTGTGTTGCATTTTGGAGTTTGGCATGGATTGGTTGGCTATAGGTCCTCATGGATACTTGGAGAAATAGGTGAAGCTGGAATTCTCTTATGGTAGGAGACTTTTGTTGGAATGGTTACTTGTAAGAAATTTTTTTCAACAGAAAAGACCGAGGAGTCTACACCTTGGTTGAATGTGAATTCAAAACATCTAGTGGTTTAGCATGCCTCTAAAGAGGTGGTTTGGATGCAGAGGATTGGGAAAGGTAATGGTTTGGTTGATAATGGGAAGGTATTAATTGAGAAAGTTAACACTTTAATTAATGTTACAGATTATCTTATGAAACTATGCATATAAGTTCTCTTGGTTTTAATCATTTTCTTGGAAGCTTCATGATTATGCAGGTTGCATTTGAAGTTAGTATGGTTTGATTAGTTGGTGCAAGAAGGCCATTGGCCTTGAGTCTTGTACTTGTTTTATTATTCCTTGTTTAGAATAATTGCAATGTATAATGTCAAGTGGGAGAATGTTGGAAATAGGTTGCCATTCAATTGCAAATCCTAAACATTAATTATTTCATGTATCTCCTAGATTCTTGGAATGTATTCAGCAACACTAAGATTAATATGAGTTTAATATATGATGAAATAATCATGATTATTGAAATTTGTAATTAATTCTAAATGTAAGAAGCATGTGAGGGCGTCCATAGTGAGTTCCTAAATAACAGGGACACATGGGACACTCACATGGTAAGGTGACACTCACCTTGTGTCTAGTTAACTATACAGAGTAACAGTTAACACTTTTGATTGCATGTAAAGATCCTAGGAGTTAGGATTTGATGTTTGCATGCTTGAAGTTTAGTTTAGTTCAGATCAGTTTAGTTTAGTTTAGTTGAGTTGAGTTTAGTTTAGTTTAGTTATCTTCAGTTGCATGCAAGTGCATTTGGTTATTTTGAGTTGCATGTAGTTAGCTTCAGTTAACTTGTAATGCATGACTAATAACATTGAGTTGTATGCTAGATAATAGGGACTACCTCCAGTTAATAGGGGATGACCATTCTTGCATGAATGGTATTGAGTAAATGTTTCAGTTAACTATAAAGCACTTGAAGCCAACTTGGGTGCCCAAGATGATTTATTGGATTTACCTCTCATGCATGAGAAGATATTTCTGAAGACTCAGTTAAGTAGGACTACTTAAGGGTGCCAACTTTGAGGAAGAGCTTTGGAATTATCACCGAAGTGAAGGAGAAGTTGTAGCTTTAGTTTGGGACACCCAAATGCATGAAGCATATGTTGTAAGCTTTAGTCTTCACTTAATAAATCAACTTGAAGGAATATGGCATACCTTTTCAAGGGCTTGAGCTTGTGCATTGTAATTATCACCATTTGGAGATTACAAGGTTGCATATTGTCTCTATATCTCTTTCAAGTTGAATAGAGTTTTTATAATTTTTATTGTAGGTGTGAAGAAGATTGGTAAAGACAAAAGAAACATTCTCAAGAAAGAATTGGAGCTATTGTAATTCAGAGATTGAATAATAGAATAATTCTTGGTGGAGTTTTTTCCCGAAAGGGTTTCTCCACAGTATATCTTGTGTGATATTTCTAATATCCTATTTAGTTCTTCTATCAAATTCTCTCTACATTCTACAATAGTGAAATGAATTAATCAAGATAATCAACCACAAAGAATATATGTAACAAAGAAAGAGCTTACTTAGATCAGCAATATTAAAGTTTTCCAGAATATTAAGCTAAGAAAACACCTCATTTTTCAACATCACTATCTCATTCCATTTCATTATTGTAACCCTATTGAACGTATATTTATTATTTGTAGCAGTGAACCAAATGATTCACTATCATGAACAAAAAATACTTATTCAATAGGATTACAATGAAAGACTTTACACTCTTAATTCTATCATAACCTAAGAAGAAAGCATGCTGGGCTCAACCCTTGTGGGAGCCACATTTTATCGCATGTGCTATAATCAGATGAATTGAAACAAGAAAACTATTTTCCTTTATCTGCACATGAAACAAACATTAGGAAAACATGTGTACATCTTAGGTGTGTTTGATGATTTCAATGGTTTTTTGAGATACCTAAAGTGTACATAGCATATTTAATACATATGGAGATTAGTATATATGTGCATAGGTGTATGTTCATGTATGGTTTGAAACTATTCATTGCTTAGAGCATTGCTTTAATACCATTTCTTTTTCTAGATGCAGGACGAGGAGTGGTATGAAACTAGGAAGGACACAAGTAGCTTGGAGCAACAACAGTGCGAGACATCTCAGATTGAACCAGTCATTCTCAGGCAATGACTGGTCTTTCTCCTTTCATGCACATTTCCATGTTTACTTATTCATATATATGCTTTTCTTCATTTGTATTGAATGAGCAAAGGTTAGTCTCATGGCTTGTATGAGACAATGTACAATTTCAAATTCAATAAAGATTACTCTTCAAAAAAGATTTGGTGTAAATCCTTTCTATGTTTCAAGCATCTGTATAAATGAAATGATTTAAATTTCTGTAATCTTTTAAGTTATTTTATTTTTACACATGAATGCAATGTATGAGAGATAGAAAATGTACCATTTTATTTTAAAATATTAATGGGCTCTACCTAATTGAGCCATAGGTGAAAATATGGTAACAAGAAGAATTAGAGAAAATGAACGATATAAATAATTTTTAAAATTTATTTATAAGTAGAAGAATTAAAGATTAATTAAATAACTTGTATTTAATTAATTCCCCCAGACCAAATTTAAGTGTATAAATTTTGCCCCTCTTTGAAGTGATGTGTTTGCAACACATTGCTTCAAAGAAAAAATTGTCGATAGTGTTGATAAATTTTTTTGACATGCCCCAGACACTAATTTTCGAGTGATGACGCATGTATGTCCCTTGGGAGATAAATCAAGAAATTTTTGGTTTTTTTTAGGATTTTTTGAAAATTTGAAATTTTTATGATTGTTTGATGATTTTCAAATTTTTAGGATTTTTGAGATGATTTATCTCTCAATAAAGAAGAATGACCTTTCCAAGTGATTAATTGATGCCCTTATGAAAATAAAAATGATCCCACTTAAATACCCTCCATTTACCCCTTTAAAAGATAAAAAGATGAAAAAGGAGCTCATTTGAATTCATTTGCAATTGAGAGTGATTAAGTTGATTGAGTGACTTGAGCAAAAATGGTGATCCCATACCACACCCGTCGATTCAAGCGAGTTTGATGACACAACCACCTTGCCACGTATGGACCTTCGGTACATATCCTAAGAAAGCAATTTTTGCAATTTGAATTTATTTTCTCGCACATTTTTATGTTTTGAAAATCTGTTCATTGCATTTTAGCGCATCTAGGACTCGATTTAGTGCATAGGTTAAATTTTCTAGTGCATTTATGTTTTTAGCACATTTAGGTTTCCAAATAGCACATTTGCTGTCTATTTTAGCGCATATAGGTCGCCAAATAGTGCATTTGATGACTGTTTTAGTGCATTGAGGGTTTTAGCGCTTTCATGCTCTAATACGATGCATTGATGGAGTTCTATAGCTCATCCATTGTTTTAGCGCATAGATGCGCTATTTTGGCGCATTGACATCAGAATTGATGAAATGCTAATTTTTCTCCTTTCTTTTGATACTTGATGATCACATTAGCCATTGTTTTGATGATGTTTGATAGGATAGATGATGATTGACCTCATGATAGGTGAGATCCAATGATAGGATAGATGATGGTTGACCTCATGATCGATGAGATTCAATGACATATGCTCTACGATATTTGTTCGAAATCTCATTAGAGCTGATTAGATTGACTGACAGGTTGATTGATAAAATGTTGATTTGTGATATGTCATGATGATAAGAGGATTTACGAGTTCTTCAGTCTTGGGAGTGCTACCCGAAGACTTGGGATATGATTCCTCATCTGGTGTAGGAAGATTTGGATGTTATTGGGTGATGTGGTTTATCTTCCTTGCTTGAATGCCCTAGTATAGGATAAACAGGGGACTATTGACTGCATTAGCCGAGAGATGGCATAGTGACCACAACACATTCCATCTGGCTATCAATGAGATGATAGTTACTCTAGAGGATGTGTACCAGATATTGGGATTCCCGTAGTTGGAGAGTTAGTCATGTATGATCATATAGAGTAGGGAGGTATTGAGGCACTAAGGAGGATTTTTGCTAATGATGGGTTAGTGGTTATGAGATCCCATGGCAGGATATGGTTGATTCTTATTAGCCACTACCATCTGTTCTAACTGGATTTGTTGGAGGTTTCTTATGTCTTGATTGTAGGTCAAAGGGAATATCCATTGGCTAGGGTAGGATATTGGAGAGTATGATCACGTAGGGGATTCGATATGCCTGGGGTTCCTATATGTTGGCACATTTATATCATGCTCTGCATCAGGTGGTGTATCTTGGAGCTATGAGTTATCAGTTGGAGTGACACTACTTCAGATTTGGGATTGGGTTGCATATAGTTGTTACTTAGCCTATAGTAGAGAGAGATCATCCAGTTGGAAGACCATATCTCTTCAGGTATGCATGTGGTATTGTCTAGCAAAAGATGGGAAAATTGGAGTACTAGCGGTGAGTTCTTGATGATTTGGAGACAATTACATGGTGACCGTACTTGGATTGTGAGTAGTGGTCAGAGGATGATATTGAGATGCCATATGCTTGCACGTCTAGATATTTGATTGGATGAAATTAGTTTGTGATTGAGAGATTCATGCTTATGAGGGTGCTTTGTCAGTATGGCCAAGTTCAGGGTATGCCCTAGGGAGTTAAATTATATGCTTAGAAACAACAAGATATTCCAAAGTGGGGACCCACCATATCCTATGATACAACTTGTGAGGAGTATTTTGGATTGTAGACATAGGTATGGGATTATTTTCCTGAGATCTTGGCTGGTGTTATGACAGATGAGTATGTAGAGTATTTCTTCACACATGTTGTACCGAGGATATCGAGTCTGAATGAGCTAGTACCAGCCTTTGATGATGATGAGAGAGCACCACAACATGCATCAAGATGGAGGAGGGATGAGGGAGATGGTGATGATGAGGAGGAGATGGTGGGGATGGAGGGGATGATGGTGGAGATGGAGGAGATGGTGGAGATGCAGGTGGCAGATAGATACTAGATTTTAGAGTACCCTGAAGGAGGAGATTTATGATTCCCTTTGGATAGTAGTAGACAAGACCATCCCAGGTTTAGATTCGTGTTCCTTCCCATCAAAAGTAGGCACAAATAGATGCTCTACAGTTATAGGTGGAGGGTTTATAGGGAAAATTGACATAGGCACAGACACACACTGCCTCTCTGAAAACAAAGAGAGATGCCATGAGATAGAGATGTGAGCAAGAAAAGGCCCTAGCTGAGAGATTGCAGAGGGTGTTCGAGGGGACTGCCGTAGGGGATATGCTTAGAGAGGTTCAACATGCATCCCAAGAGGCATAATACTGTAGATTGAAATATTATCAGATGGTTCCTACAGAGTGGTGTACCCCTAGTTATGCACAGTTTGTCAATGCTAGGTTAGGTCGGAGTCAGTCACGAACTACGAGCAGGGGTGTGACTGGGCCACCTCCCAAAGATCTAGGTTCAAGTTCATGTGGTGGTGCAGTAGCAGGCACAGTGATTCCTACAACATATTGGGGGAGCATTACATAGATTTTGTACTGATGTTTGATGTATTGACACTTGATGTATTCACTGATTCAGTTGGGGACTTTATGATTTTATGCCATTTTGTTGATGTATCTCTCCAGATTGTGATATCATTGTACACTTGACATTGATGATTTTGAGATTACATGAGATGTAGTAGAGACTTTGATCTATATGTTGTCTACATGATTTTATGATGAATTCTTTTGATTTTTGCTCTATATGCTATGTGATGTCTATATGATTACGCCATGGTTGTGTATGGATGCAATAATGAAATGATGATGCATGGATTATGATTTTATATGGTATTTATGGATGATGCTTTATGATATATGAGATAGATTTGATCAAGTAGATGAAATTTGATGCACTTGTTTTTTGTATTTTTCTAATGCAAATATATGATCTAATGCATGGATGGATGACCGATGATAATACTTTCTAATGAATGTATGATATGATAATGATTATGTAACTACATGTGAATGATATTTTTTTGTTTATGTCAAATGTACTCAATCCTTTAATGAGAGAGATAAAATCATTTTGAAATTTTCCAGCCTTGGAAAACCTAAAATGCACATGCAAAGACTAATGTGGATGCATTCTATCTTAACCATGCAAATCTAAATATGCAATGTTGTCATCTTGTTAGCTGGTTTGTTTGTGCTTGTTATCATCATTGAGATTTTAATATGTTGAAAGTTAGTAAAAACACCGATGGTATAATTAAACCATGATGACTTAAGTGCAACTTACATTGAGTTTTGATATTGCAAGGTAATACAAGCATCTAGGCATAATTGAACCAAGATGACCTGAGTATTTCTTGTGTAAAAAAGACAAGAGTTAATCCTTTTCCTATGCAAATCCGAAATGTCATCAATGATACTTTGTAGAGCACGTCCTATGACAAATTTACATAGTAGTCATGATTAGCTCACATACAACAGACAAAGAAAATATCATACTCCATCATAGCTTCTCTAGTCCATGTCATCCTTGAGTTGCTCCAAAGAAATGATAACAAAAATCAAGATATAATAGTTGAAAATTTATGCTAAAGTGATTAAACCATGATTCAGAAGAACATCATCCAGTGAGATTTGTTTTACCGATCTTGTTGTTGATTTGGATGGTTGGTTTGCTAAGAATTTGTGATTGATGTTCAATGTTGAGTTTTCACTGTGATCATTATGTTTTGCTATGTTTTCATACTGTTGTTTATCTATCATTTGAAGCTCAAAGTAGATTTCCCATAGTGAGTTTAGGATTTTTCCCCTAGTAAAAAACCAACCTTTTATTTTCCAATGATTACCAAGCCAGGGTGAGACATGACCATGATGCCCAAATATGTACATGAGGTTCTTCTGATGGACAAGCATAATGATGGTGAAAAGCGGATGAAAAACACGTTCCAATAGATGGAAAAAACAATCTATTACAAATAGCGCCTGTTGCCTAGTTGTCACTACTTGTTTTTATTTCACTTTTTTTTAATTTTTTTTGTTTTTTTATTTTTTTGGATTTTTTGACTTTTTGAACTGTGCACCAAATGAGTTATGTATAAATTTTTTTGAGATGAAGGTTGTTGATAGGTTCTTCAAAAAAGTCCCCTTCAGGTGTAGATAACTGATATGCTCCAAATCCATATACTGATACAATGACAAAATGACCTAACCAATTAGGTTCAAATTTTCCCTTCTTTTCCCGATCTTGTTGATTGTGAGGATTCTCTTTTAGTACCAAGTTGCCAAATTGAAATATTCTTGGTCTTACCTTGTGATTATAGCTCCTTGACATTCTTTGTTGATAAGCTTTTGGATAATCAACAACATGTTGATGGTATTCATCTAACAATTCCAACTCTTGTAGTATGGATACTCGATAGTCTTCCTCTGAAATGATTCCCTTCAATGATACTCGGAGTGAAGGTAAGTCAACCTCAATAGGTAAGATGACTTTTGATCTATACACAAGAGCATATGGTGTGGCTCTATAGGAATGCAGATGCTAGTATGATATGCCTACAAGGTAGGGTTTAGTTGAACATGCCAGTCACATCCAACATCATTGACAATTTTCTTCAATATTTTCAAAATGGTCTTATTTGAGGCTTCTGCTTGGCCATTCCCTTGAGGGTAATAGGGTGTGGAAAATTAGTGTTGGATATGGAATTTTTCACAAAGTTTTTGTACATCTTGGTTTTTGTAGGGTCTACCATTGTCAGTGACAATGGAGCTAGGGATGCCATACCGACAAAAAATGTAGTTTAGGATGAAAGAGGCAATTTGTTTACTAATGATCGTGGTTAAAGGGACAACTTCAATCCACTTTGTGAAATACTCGGTGGCTATGATTATGAATTTATGTCCATTAGAGGAAGATGGATGAGTCTTACCCACAAGATCAAGTCCCCATTGATAGAAAGGCTAGGTTGATGTGAATGGTTGCAACTCTTGCACCGGTGCATGTATGAGATTTCCATGGACTTGACACTTCTTGCACTTCTTAACAAATTGAAAAAATTCTTTTTCCATGTTCAACCAATAATATCCCAAGCATAGGAGTTTCTTAGCTAGAGTAAGACCACTTGAATGAGTACCACAAATACCTTCACGAACTTCTCGTAAGGTATTTTCCAGATTCGTCATGTTCACGACATCAGAGGAGAGTACCATCGAGACCTTTCCGATAGAGTATATCAACTATCAAGGTGTATTGAGCTACTTGACAAATAAAGTTGCATTTTTGGTTTTAGGATAAATCAGGTGGAAGGTTATTGTCTCTCAAATAGGTATAAATCTTCCCATAGATTGAAGAATTAGTATCAACTAGATGACACACGACTTGGGATTCAAGATTGTCATATGCAGGATTAAACAATTATTCCACCATGAATTCATAACCACTTCATTTTTTTGGTATTTGTAGAAGAGAAGCAATGGTTTCCATGGCATCTGTAGCTTTGTTGTCTACTTTTTGAATTTTTTCAAACTTGATCTTAACAAAGTATTTCTTGAAGTCATCTACCATTCTCTTGTATGGCATCAGCTTGTCATCTTTTGTTTGATAGTCATCATTAACCTGATTTATGACTAATTGAGAATCTCCATAAACTTGTAATTATGTGATTTTCCATTCCACCGCTACCTTGATACTAATGATTAGTGCTTCATATTCAACCATGTTGTTTGTGCAAGGGAAAATCAACCTGTAATATTTTGGGATAGTGTGTCCTTGAGGAGTAACAAATAGGATTCCAACACTTGATCCATGTTGAGTGTAAGACCCATCAAAGTTTAATACCCAATGTTGTGTTGTCATTGTGAGGACATCTACATTTGGAAATTCAATGTGCATAGTATGGTTATCTTGCAATGGTGCTTCAACTAATTGATCTGCTATTTCTTGGCCCTTGATTGCTCTTCTATCCACATATTGAATATCAAATTCACTCAATATCATTGCCCACTTTGCTAATCTTCCTATTAGGTTGGCTTTGCTTAGTAGATATTTTAATGGATCTATCTTGGCTATTAGTTTGATGGCATGTGTTAACATATAGTGACACAATTGTTGAGTAGAAAAAACCATTTCCAAACAAGCTTTTTCAATGAATGTATAGTTAATTTCATAGCCACTCAGTGTTCTGTTGATGTAGTAGGCAACCCTTTCTTTTCCTGTAGAGTCTTCTTGTGCTAGCAAAGCTCCCAAAGATACTTTAGTAGTTGTTGTGTAGAGTAGAAGTGGTTTTCTCTCTATTGGTGGTACCAAGATAGGTGGATTCATTAGATATTGTTTCAATTGATCAAAGGTAGCTTCACATTTTTCATCCCACCTAAAAGAAACATTCTTGTGTAACAAATGAGTAAAAGGATGACTTTTTTTCTGCCAGTTGTGCGATGAATCTTTTGATGGATTGGAATCTTCCTTGTAGAGATCTTAGTTGGATAATGTTATTAGGAGACTTGGAATTTCCATGATTGCTTTGAATTTTGATGGATCTAATTCGATGCCTTTAGCTAAGACTATGTATCCTAAGAGTTTTGCTGATGTTACTCCAAATACACACTTCTTTGGATTTAAGCGCACATTGAACTTTTCCAATCGATTAAAGATTTTATTCAAGATTTCCTTATGTCCTTCCCTGGTGAATGATTTTTCTAGTAGGTCATCCACATATTCCTCCATGAATGTGTGCATCATGTCATGAAATATTGTTGTCATTGCATGCTAATAGGTGGCTCTTACATTCTTTAATCCAAAAGGAATGGCGTTCCAACAAAATGTACCACATGGGCATGTGAAAGTTGTTTTGTCTTGATCTTCTGGTGCAATCTTGATCTGATTATAACTTGAAAAACCATCCATGAGTGATAGCATAGCATGGCCTCTTGTTAAATCCACAATGATGTCTATATTGGGAAAAGGAAAGTCATCCTTTGGAAAAGCCTTGTTAAGATCCCTAAAATATGTGCATATTCTGATGTTTTCTAGTTTGGAGACTGGTACAATGTTTGAAATCCATTCTGCATAGTCAATTGGTTGGATAAACCATGCATCTCATAATTTTTAAATTCTTCTTTCACTAGTAGGGTGATGTGTGGATGCATTTTTCTCAATTTCTACTTTACTAGCTTCACTCCAGGTGCTATGGATAAATGATGCATTATTAGATCCAGATCTATTCCTAGCATGTCAACATAGGACCAAGCAGAATTGGTTTGTATTTCTTCAAAGAATTTGGTGAAATTTGGCTTTTCTTGCTCTGTCATTGATGCTGCTAGGTGTATGGTCTTTGATGTTTCTACAATACCAATGCTTATGGATTGCATAGGCTCAACCAATACTAAAGATTTTTCTTGATAATGCTCATGAAGAGTGTCAAATATATCATCCTTTAGTGCCTCAGAGAGGTTTTCATTGTTGGATACACTCTTTCTTTTTGCTTTTTCATGATCTAATACTGCCATTGCATGGTTTTCACCATTAGATCAATTTTTTGTATTCTTTATTTTGTATCTAAGAGATTTGGCACTCCCTTGATTGAAAGCTTCATTATGAAATTCATTGGTGGAACTTGTTTCTAGATTTTACGAAGAAAGGAAATTGATAATGGCATCATCATTTGAAACGATAGGGATATCAAGCAGCTCAGTTTGTTCCTAGTTAATGAGTTTGGGATGTATCAAAGGTAAGGAATCATCAGATTGGTCAAGGTCAAAGGTGGCAAGTGTCATGATGGAATATTTTCAAGGTGTTCAATAGTAATGTCAAGGTCTATAATGTTACTCTCTTCTGAATGATCTATCTCGCTCGATGTCTAATCATCCTCACTAGAGTCATCAATATGTAGTGATCCAAATTCAAGTGGTCTAGACCCTGAAAATTTTCCCTTCATACGCATAGGTGCATACCTCTTTATCACATTGATTTTCTTGTCTTCACAAGATTCTTCAAACAGTGAATCCCATTCATATTCATTTGAGTCTGTTTCTGAACTAGCTTGCAATTGGAGGATTCACTCACAAATCTGCTAAGTGACTTCTTCTTTTGTCTCTTCTTTGCATCCTAATCTTGTATTGTATTTTGCATTGATTGTGATAGGATGAATTGGTTCCACAATACCTTCTTTTCATTTTCCAATAGGACCTTTTCCTTCATATCCCATATTTTCTAAGATTGTGAACCCTTTACCATATTGCTCTGTTGGTATATTGGAAGTTGCTGCTTGGGATTGTTCTTCATCTTTGTAAAGCCAATTTAGAATGCCTTTATCTTCAGATTCATTAACTAGAGTGCCTTCTTTTATAAATTTACCATCAAATATCGTGATGGGTTGTGAAGATTGTTGTCTAGATGTTGATGGTTGTCCATATGATTTTGGAGAAGGTAGTAGCTATGAAAGACATAAGGAATACTCAAAAGAATACTCACCCATGACTTTACCTTTCAATTGAATATTTTTATCAACCTGATTTGACAAAGAATTGAGTTGGGCTTCATTTCTTGAGGAAATGGAATCACCAATGCCTTTATCTTTCAATTGAACCCTTTTCTCAAACTGATTTGAGAAAGAATTGAGTTGGCTTTCATTACTTGTGGAAATAGAAGTGAGAGATTATTTGTTGTGTCATACAAAAACATCTTGGACTATCTTGAGAGTGTTGCAGTATTGGGGATTATTAGAATATGCTGAAACTGTGATCTCTTGTCCATTGGAAAAGAATTTCAAGCATTGATGGTATGTTGATGGCACTTCTTGCACTTCATGGATCCAAGGTCAACCCAAGAGTATGTTGTATGTCAAATATTTTTCTAAAACTCAGTAGATTATATCCTTTTGAATTGGTCCCACTTGAATTGGCAATACTATCAGTCCTTGAGAGGATCTTTCTTCATCATCATAAGATTTTATGGTGATCTTTCTTCTGGAATCTATTGTATTTTCTAAAAATACCAATGCATGGATAAGATTTAAGGTGCATATATTTAGACCAACTTCTCTATCTATTAGAACATGTTTGACCTGATGTTTGTGGATTAAAACCTCAATATGGAGTGGTGCGTTGTGTGGATGAGTGAGGGATGCATCATCATTTTTTGAGAATGATAGAAAATGAGGTGCCGTCAAATGTATCACCATGGATTGGAATTTAAAAACTTCCAAATTAGTTGGTACTGTGGTGTCCACTAAAGCTTTTTCCATAATATCCTTATGGGCTAGTGAAATTTTAAGAAGTTCCAGTATGGATATCTGTGCTAGGATCTTTTGCAATTGGTCTACAATATTGTATTGATTTGAATGGGTAGTAGGTGTTTTAGATGTACTTCATTTCAATACAAACTTGGACTGCACTCTTGTGGTCACATTTATTGGTAGGTTGTCTTGTTTATCATTGATTTTGATAATATTGATTTGATTTTCAACTGTAGCAATGTCTTGTTTATCGTTGATTTTAATTTCATTGACTTGATTATTAGCTGCAACAATGTGAATGATGGTATTAACATATATATAATTCACATTCTTCCCTTTGTTTGTCAAAGAGGATTCTCCTTTTTCATAGTTTGGTAGAGGGTTTTTAGATGCCCCATGATCAACATTTGTTTGAGGTCCTTCTATTGATATTTCACGTTTGTCTATCAAGTCTTGCACCAAAAGTTTTAATTGGATACAATCTTTTGTTTTATGACCTTTGTTTCTATGAAAATCACAATAATATGCATCATTCCATCATGATGCTTTGAATCTTGGTTCAAAATCTCGTTACTTTGGTAATGTTATGAGTTTGTGTGCAAGAAGTTCTTTTAATGTTGATTCAAGATACTAACCCAAAGGTGTAAATTTTCTACGTTGTGGTGGTGGAGCTAGTTTAGATTCACTATTGTTTTGATTATTTTTGGGTGTAGTACCTGATAAATTGAAGACTGGTTTTACATTATGCATGTCAAATCCATCATTTCCCACATTCTTGTTTCTTGTCTAGAATTTTGATTTTTCATTGCTGTTATGATGGTTAGAAAAGTTTGTAGAGTTTGGTCCTTCATTATAGATTTTTAATACTTCTCTTTTAACCAAGGCTTCCTCAATATTAAGTCCATTTTCAATCAGCTTCTCAAAGTTGGGGGTACACTATAATTGGAGTCTATAACTCATCTCATTGCTGAAATTATCAATGAAGATATCCATATTTTCTTTCTTAGGTATAGGACATGCATATCTAGCAAATAATCGTCTCCATCTTTGTAAAAATGTAAGAAATGATTCACCATTTTTCTGTTTTGTGTTATATAGATCTTTCATGGTTATTTCATGTTGAATGTTGTATGAGTATTGAGAGATAAATTTATTTAGTAGCTCCTCAAATGATCTAATACCTGGTGGGAGTTATGAAAACCATTCCATGAATTGACCACCCAAACTTCTTGGAAATAATCTCATCAAATAAGTTTCTTCACGAACATATTCCAAACTCATGGTGCAAAATTCTCTTACATGATCTCGAGGATCAATTTTTCCATTGTATTTGTCATATTTTGGAAGTTCACAATTTGGTGGAAAAGGTATCATGTTCATATTTTTGTCAAATGGATAAGGAAAAATGTCTTGCAACAAATATCTCTTGGTTGTTCCCCTTTGCATGTCTTGGATTTGTTGAGTTAAGGTATTCAATGGGTTTTTGTTTCATGAGTCAACTTTTGTTTTGTTAGGAGCTCCTTTCAATTGGTTTATATCAAAATTATTGGGAAGTTTTACACCTTGATTTGACAAAATTAGAAAGTATTTCTCTCTATCCTTTTTTGGAATTTTTTCCATGAATTTATGAAATTTAGGGTCTTGTTGAGCTTGTTGAATGTCCTCATTAGTTATATCATTTGTTGTAGGTTGATGAAATATGTGGAAAATGATTTTCTTCTCCTTCTGCCATGATGGTTTGAGTTTCAATTTCTTTTTCTCTGAGTTTTTGTTTTTGAGCTCTTGTTAAAACGAGCATGCAAGTGATAGAGATTTTCTATACTTTGATCTTTGTTTTGGGAGTGCCAATGAAATACCTAAGTCAAATAGGATGAAAGATCCTATTGATGAGACTAGGTTAAATCTGATGTACAACACTTTGTTTCATGATAAAGGATGATAGATCCTAATAGTGAAACTTAGCTAGCGATCAGAGATGAGATTGATGATTTGGAACTTTAAGTTGTTTGATCTAAGTTTAGTTAAAGGGATTTCACTTGTAAAAGCTTGCTTCTTCAAGTTTAAACCAATGTTTTAATGAGGAATGATATCTTCTCTGAAAAGGGTCCCTAAATATGATTCTATTGTTGGGCAGGAGTTCAATTTAGCTCTTTGTTTGAGTATCAGGTGAATGCACTAAAACAGGTTGCAGATGTGTTGAAATATGTGGTAAATGCACCAGAACAAAGCTTGGATGTGCTAGATTGTCACTTGAATGCACTAGAACAGAAACCTAATGCACTGAAAGATGGGATAAATGCATTAGAAAAAACCCTATATGTGCTGAAAGGTGTGGTGAATGTGCTATAACAAAACCTATATGCACTAGAATATGAACTCAATGCATTGAAATAGGAAGTTTATGCGCTAAACTAGAAATGTCACAGTTTTTTAAAGTTTTTCTAGTTTTCCTATTTTTGAATTAGTGAATTGAGTTTTTTAATGGATGATCTTCTGAACAATGATTTCAAACACAAAAACAAGTAGTAAAATAGTTGTTTCATCCTATGCTCTAAACATCAAGTGTATGTTCTAGGATCTAGTTTGATCCCTTTGATTTCCATTGGTATTGAACAATAGCAAACAAATCAGTCAGACTCTTCTAATGTCAAGGGTCATTAACAACATCACAACCCACATCTTGGAACTATGTCAGCTCACACAACCCTGTCAACCTCTAGAGGGCGCTTGTGTTTTTTCCTTTTTCGGGTCTTAACCATAGTCGAATCCTCCACTTTTGGCTAGAAATCCCTGGTAGTTATATGGTGAGTATCTTGGGGATAAATTCTTCCCTCCCCTTGCACTGTGAATATTATAATGTTCAGGAACTGACTTAGCTTGGCTACTACATTTAAAGTTCTTAGTAAGGGTTTCCATTTGGTGCAGGAAATGATAAACTCCCTCAGGAGGCCTCCCAACCTTTAGAACAAAGGCTTTGGGGATGACTATCAATGCACACTACCATTGAATGTGACTTTCATCATGATTCACGTTTGATTATAGTGGGTTGGAATGCTTGGCTTTAGCTATTCCCACTTAGGTCATTCCCTTAAGGTGATTAATTTTTCCCACTAAGGAATGTCTTCTAAAGGTGCTATTGCAATAAAAAGAAAGAGTGAGTCTAGCATTCTGGTCACCCAGTAAAGGGGAAAGCATAGGCCTATCACTTTACAAACACAACATATATGGTGTTCATTAACCTTGTAATTAAACTAGATGCCTAATTTAATCAAAGGAAAATAAATCCAGCCCTTGCAAACATCATTAGTAGTCTTAGATATGTCTTGGACAATGTATAAAGCACCTGCAAAATAGAAAGATACATATCAATCCCCAAAATTTTAAGTTTTTGCAAATAAAAGTGTATGCACTAAAACAAAGAGCATATGCGCTATTAAACACACTCTATGCTCTATTTGGAAAACAAAAAAGGAAAACAAAATCCTGTATATGCGCTAAAAGAGTAGGTAGATGCGTTGGTTTTGGCTGCGTATGCGCTATAACACAGCTTGGATGCATTGAAAGTCACCACCGATGCATTGAAACAAACCACATATGCGCTACATCAAAATCCATGAACACACCTGTTCACGAATTTTTTTCAAGAAAATGTTAAAAATGAGGCTAAGCCCCACGGTGGGCACCAATTTATGTGTGTATATAAAATGTCATGAATAAGTAAGTAAAACCTAGAAAACACATTAATGAAACATTATATCAAGGAATTCAAATAATAATCAAATTAAAACAAACAACTCCCTAATGGCATCTCATTTTCCTCTATCTCCAAGGATTCTTTGTCATTTTTCTTTCAGATTGTTTATGCACACGACTTTCCAAATGAAAACCTAAAGAATGAGAGATGTTGGAAATGCAAGAGATGTTTCCTACACTACATGATTGCTAAACTAATTGTAGATGATATGCAAAGATAATTATGTTGTTGTATGAAAATGATATGATGAAACTACTATAATTAAGATGTTGCTAATGAAAATTGCATGATTAAACTACATGATGCTAAAATAATAATACTAAAACGACAATGCTAAGATGATAATGCTAATGAAAATTATGTAGAGTGTAATTATGCTCAAATCTCTCTTTTGTTGTAAATGAGGGCCCATTTATAGATTTTCCAAGGCATGAGCGTAGGTGGTAGGAATCAATGGTTTGGATTCAATCTGGAGAATGGACGGTTGAAGATGAAGAGGTTAGAGAGAAAAGGGGAGTGTGTTCCCTTTAAAATAACAAAATGCCAAGTGTGAAGAGGAATAAAATGGAGATGAAAGCCAAGTGTCCCAAATTGGTTAGAATTTGTTGAGGATAAATGCCAAATTAAATATTAGAAATATTTAATTTCTTGAGACACATGATGAGGTGGAAGGTGGGAAGAAGTTAGTAGAAATGTTCTTAAATTCAAATTTAAAATTCAATTTTAATGAGAGGAGGTTAATTAAATAAAACAAACTAATTGAATTTGTTCATTTAATTAAGACATGAAGAAAATGATTTAGGATAGGAATAATTAGAGAAAATCAACTATATAAATAAAAATTTCAATTTATTTATAAGTGAAGAATTAAAGATTATTAATTAAATAACTTGTATTTAATTAATTCCCCTAGACCAAATTTAAGTGTATATAGGTAATTTCTTTGTCAAGACACAAAATCAAGAAATATATATTTTTAGGTTCTATTGTATGCTTGCAATATCTTTCATCTATTCTCTATGTCTATGGTGTTCTAGAAGTTTGTATCAGTATGTTTCAATTTAATGATATTTTTTGGACAAAGAGGTTTCTCTTCACAATGCAATTATATTCCACATTTCTTTTAGAAATGCACTTTTCCTTTGCGGTTTGGAAGGAGAGTATGTCTACATTAGTAATATCACTTTCCTAAGTTTTCAGAGGTGAGGTTTCGTGTGCAAGAAGTATAGAGTGACATAAGGCTCTTTGTTCATGTATGTCGACTTGTTTGTGTTCAAGACATGTGTAGTACTGGCTATAGTGTGTAGAATTCAAATCTTGCATGTGGTGTTAAGATAGGACCTGATTGAGGTCTCTGTGGTAGCACACAACATCAAGTTATTTTGGTAGCAATAAAATTTAATTTTGGACCATTGTGTTACACATTTCATGTAGTTTAAATTTAGGTCCACCCTATTTAATCCCAACTATTTGTGGATCTCTGAACCACATGGAAGAGTGTTAATGTGATATCATGTATATATTTCAAATTTTTAGATGTATCAGCATGTATCCATGTATCCATGTGTGACCACATGAATTATAATTACATTTGTGTGAAGTATAGTTGGTTGCAGGTGCAAATTAAAGAGAAGGTGAATGAAAATTATATCAAAGGATCATATTCAGTGAGGAAGAGCATTATTTGTAACTTTGGCATGAGTTGAGTTACCATGAAGGTCTGCAATCTTTATCATTATATTTTAGTACGATTGGTGTTCTACCTGCTATACTATTTTAGTTGGGGATTAGTGTCTCCTATGGATTTGTGCCTACAAACACAATAGGCGATTGTTGTCTCTAGTAGGTTGGTGCCTACTTTAGTGTGTAAAATTCACTTGTACATTTCAACATTGTGAGGCTAGATTTGGACAGTATTTCCAAGTAGATTTTCTCACCGTGGGTTTTCCCATCTTAGGTTTCCATATATATTTGATGTTCTATTGTGCAGATGTGTGTTCTTATGTTTTTCCTTGATCATTAGCTTTCTTCTTTGATTTGAGTATTATTTTTGATATGGTGATTTAAGTTAAGAATTTTAAGTAGATTTGACCTACTGATTCACCCCCCCTCTCAATGGATTGTGTTCCTTTCACTCTTCATATTATGACTAATGAACATTGGTTAATTGATTTACGATGCTCATATCATATGACTCCTCATAAGGAGTGGTTTTCCACATATGAAAAATATGATAGAGGTGAAGTCTACCTTGGTGATAAATATCTTCATATTTGATTATTGGAAGGGGTAAGATTTAGTTGTGTTTCAATGATGGGAGGTTAAAAACCCTCTCCGGTGTTTTGCATATCCCAAGTTTAGCAAGAAATTTGATTTTATTTCTACTTTGAATGATTTAGGATTCCATGTAACATTTGATAAGCATGGTTGCAGATTGGTAAGAGGAAATTTGGTGATAGCAAGAGGGAAAAGGAAGGGGAATCTTTTTAGGCTTGAAGCCACTACTATTATTAACTCTACCAATGTAATTAAAAAATATGAAAAATACTAGTATGTTGTGGAACCGAAGATTGGGACACAATAGTGAGGCTAGTTTAAAAATCATTTTGAATAAAAAATTATTATACAGTTTCTCTTATTTTCATGAGAGTTTTTATTTTTATGAAATTCATTGGTGGAACTTGTTTTTGGATTTTACGAAGAAAGGAAATTGATAATGGCATCATCATCTGAAAAGATAGAGATATCAAGCAACTCAGTTTGTTCCTAGTTAATGAGTTTGGGATGTATCAAAGGTAAGGAATCATCAGATTGGTCAAGGTCAAAGGTGGCAAGTTAGCTAGACTAGTAGCTAAGGGCTACTCCCAAAGAGAGTGAGTTAATTTTGGTGAAATTTTCTCTCTTGTTACTAAATTATCTTTTATTATATTTATTTTATCCATAGCTATTGCTTATGATTTTGAAATTGAGAAAATGGATGTTAAGATTACTTTTTTGCATGGAGATTTGGAAGAGGAAATTTATATGCAACAACCAAAAGGATTTGAGGTAAAAGGGAAAGAAAACTTGGTTTGCAGGTTGAAATTGTATCTTTATGGTTTAAAAAGTCACCTCAAATGTGGTACCATAAATTTGACTCTTTTGTGCTAAAATTGGAATTTGATAGATGCGAAGAGGATCATTGTGTTTGTAGTAGTTGTATTCATGATCAGTTACTAATTGTTGCCTTGTATGTGGATGATATGTTATTTTTAGTAACACAAAAGGTATGATTAGTGAGCCAAAAGCTCAAATTTCAAGTGTATTTGAGATGAAGTATTTGGGGGTAGTGAGACACATATTGGGAATGGAAATTAGAAGATATCGAGGTAACATAAAACTTTGGCTGTTACAAAGTATGTCAACAAGTTATTTTGCACAAATTTAGTATGCAAGACTGTAAACCAGTTAGAATTCCTTTACCAGTTGGTACTAAGATTAATTTAGATATGCATCCTAAATCTGAAAATGATTTTGAGGATATGTCTAATGTGCCATATGATAATGTTGTAGGGAGTTTGATGTATACAATGGTTTGCACTAGACTAGATATTACCCAAGCAGTGGGAGTTTTAAGTAGGTTTATGTCTAACCATTGGTAGACAATAAATAAATAAGAAAATATAAAGACTTTACAATTAATTACAAAAATGATGGAATGTAGTTGTAGTAGAACACAATAAGTAAATAAAATATAGGCATATTACCTTATGTACGAATGGATTGAAGTTTGGACATACAAAAACAGGTCTGCTCTCCACCCTACCTTATTGGGTCATGGAGTGCCATCGGCTATTCTCCCATGGGAAAGAGAGTTCAAGAAGTGGGATGTTGATTGATAGCCACACTTACAATCACTTTATCTTCATAGTTGTTTGAACTTCATTTGAAAATCTCATCCATCTATTTAGCATATAAACTGGAGTATCAATAGACAACTTCTTGAACAATCTCACCCAAGGGAGGAGCATGTTTTTTGGAGCAACTGTGAATATGAGCAGATTGTAAAATTGACTAAGAGAAATCAAATAATTGGCAAGGAAATTTAAAAATTCAAGCATAAAATGCAAAGCATAAAGGGAGAGCAAGAGGGAATTGACAAAAACTCAATAAAACCTTATCAAAAATTGAAACAACATAGCCTTTTTGACAACATCTTCTCAATAATGCAACGATATAGCTTAGGAAAGAGAACAATAATCAACAATGCCCAATGGAATCTAACATAAAGTGTATAAGATCAACTACTTCACTATGTTGTAACCATAACCTAAAACATATGAATTTTTTATGAGTACTATTTCAGAAAGATAACAATTTCTACATAAAAAATATAAAATAAAACTCAACACAATAAGGCCTAGTCTCCACCCTACCATATTGGTTCATGGAGCCTCATGGACCCTCACCAAACCCTCGAGAAAGAATATACATTTCCCACCACTCTAATCAATATAGAGTACATTAGGATCTGATTGTGTAATTGACCATTGTTATTGATTTTGCAAAAACTATCACTATTTTGAAAGGTTGTTTGTAACACATTAGTCTGTCAAATACTGCATTATGGTTGGAATATGGTCTGCAAGAATAACAAAATGAACCACATAACATTAACTATTTTATTCCATTACAACCATTGCGACGGAAAGCTAAAACTCACAGCTAGATTCCTATGAAAAAATTTTATTGCAAAGGTCAAACCATATACAACCTATGTGTATACAAATTGTGAATTTGAGTGTAGTTATCACACTTTATTGATAGACAATATGTAAATCAAAATATATCAAAGTTCTATATTTTATAATAGATGATTTTATCTCTACTTGCAATGGAATGAATGGAGTGATTATAATTTAGCCACACCTGGTGTGTGTGGTAGAATGTAGTATGCACACAAAAAAACAAGGCTCGATTTCCACCCTACCATATTGGATCATGGAGCGTCGTGCGCTCTCACCAAACCCCCGAGCAAGAAAACAATCCTTCCACCACTATGATCAATGGTGGGAGAAATGTTTCAACCGCCAATGAATTAATACAAGATCTAATCACATGAAAAGGCCTGCGAAGGAAAATTGTCTTAGTTGGTAGACAATAAACAAAATAAAAAATATAAAGGATTATAGAATTAATTGAAAATGAGATGCAATGGAGTTGCAGTACAACAAAGTAAGTAAATGAAATCTAGAAATGCCTTGTGCACAAAATGGGTTGAAGTCTAGACATAGAAAAGGAATCCTTCTCTCCACCCTACCATATTAGGTCATTGAGCATCATTGGATATGACCAAACCCCCAAGCAGTAACATTAATTTTCCACCACTTTGGTCAATGGTGAAGGTAATGCTGTGGCACTTGAAGGAATCTGTTCAGTGGAAATCAACGTTATACATTTTTTATAATTTGACATGGAGTTGTGAAATGAGAAATGGAAAAAAAGATACATAGGATTACATTGTATACAAATGGAATATAGGTGGAGGCCATACACCATAAAAATCTAGAGTTCTAAAGCCATTTAGCATTTATGGGGAGCCCTACATCTTGTATACGAATACAATGTAGTTGTAATCTAAAATCATTTCAATGGAATATACCTACACAGAAGTGAACTGTGAACTTTGGTACTGCAAACATGTCTTAGCGGCTAGCAATATCTAAAACACAATTTTTAAGTGGTTCTATAATTTATAAGCAAAATATATTTAATAGCACAATTACATGTGACATATAAAAAATGATAATGAAGTGAATTTAGACAGGGTGTAGATTCTATATGCATAGAGGTGAAGAGGAAAGGAGAAGAAATTCACTTACCATAAAGAAGAGAAAATTTTGATGATGATGATAATGAATAGTTTTTTTGGAGAAGATCATCTTGTTTGATTTACAATGGAATCTAATTGTTGGTACGTATCCTACAATTTCTAGCAAAATACAAAGGCAGGGCTACACAATTCAATTGAGCAATTCAGTTGCTTGCTATTCAGTGTAATATTTTTGTATGCCTAACCTATGCGACAAATCTAAGCCTTTCTAAAGAGGCACATATATATGCATTGTTGATTGCACAAAGCACAAAAAAATTGTGATTGGAAAACTAATGGATAAAAAAACCCAGGGTAGCAAGTGACAAACCACAAAAAAACTAGATTATGTTAAGAATTTTATTTCATTGCAAACATAGCTAGGAAATGGAGGCCATACAAAGTACACAAAGAAATTCATGTTGACAAACCCATGCAAACCACTGGCTTGTTTTCAGAGAGAAGCACTGGAAAAAAATTATCATAGGGGACATGTTGCAAAAGTTGATCCATGAATAAAAGAATATTGGTTTGAATAAAATATAGTCTCTCCCAATACAACCTTACCAAAAAGGAAAAAAATATACTCTAAGACAAAACAAAAATCAGCACTCCCTTACAAAAAAAAAGGCAACCTGTATGACTTGAGCTATTTGATGTGCTTGCACAAAGGAAACAAGCGTCACTTTGCACACCTTGCCATGGGAACATTGTATCATGTATGTGCTACATATATTTCCAATGGTCACAATAATACTTTGAATTTAAAACTCACCAAACTAATTGAGCAGTTTATGGTAGTTTCAATAATGCATTGTTCAACACTGGGTTGTGGATTGAGTTGCACAACATACGTAACAAACATTATAGCCAAGAACCATATGACATCCACATCTAGAATGGCACTATCATTAGGGATCACAAAGCAGTACCAAGAACACTTGGTAAGCATTAGATGGATACCCAGACATGATACTTACATAGACACATATTTCTACACATAACTCTGTTAAGATATTCTATGCACTAAGAACATTGTAAACAAGATGAAAACAAAATTCTCTTTAAAACAAAGTTCTCACAAATACTTGTAAATATTGAATTGTGTATGCATATACACATAGATATCCAATACATGTACAAATATCTACACACATGTGTATCGGAAAGTTGTATACAGAGGGAAATTTCAATTGCATACATGTATATCTATCTATATGCATACATAAATGTACACATACATACAACTATGTCCACAAGTACATATATGAGCAGGTGTAGACAATGATACATATCTTAAAGAGGACAATAACTCTATATAAATAAACAGTATAAAATTAAATAAAAAATATACACTTAAAACGTAACAAAATTATAAGCAACATGAATAATAGAAAAGAAAACAAGTGTATCTTTTTTACTTAAACATTATAAGTTATACTTCATTGTCTTAATATATAACTAGTCAAACAAACAACAAAGCAATACAAGTAGAAATGAAAGGCCTTTTTGATGTGACAAGCAATGCGAGGGAACAAAACAAACTAAATGTATAGTCAACATGAACTATAAGAAATATGCAAATTCACAATTAGCCATGGTTGTTTTGGTGTTCAAGGTAGTACGACAATTATCTTTGGAGATTGCTACATGATAGGAGAAATAGCAGACAAATATGATAGTAAGAGCTTGCACTTAGATTCAAAATCAACCTTTGCAACCTTCACTATTGTTGTTTTTCAGTCTTGTTTCTGAATTATAAGTTTGAGTTTTGATTAGAATAGTGAAAACAAATGACGTGTAGGTGACAACATTGATAACAACCTCAACAGTCATTTTAGCGGTAGACTCATATTGCAACATGTAAAGATGTTTTGTTGACATTTGTAATAGTCTTGTTGTAGCCTCATCAAAATAGTTGCCCAAAGCTCCCATGTGTGGCATTCCATCTTTAGTTGCAATAAATATAGAAAGTCACAGTCAGCTATTATTGTCTCACATTTTGGGCATAACCGTGTCTTTTGCTCAGATTGTTCACACTTGTTCTTGCATTTCCTACCATTCACCTCCAATGGGCTTGCAACATAACAAAATGCATCAATTTTTATAAATTTTACTATTTCCTTGAAAGTAGCTTGCAAAGTCTTTGGTAAGCCAAGGAAATGGTCCAACATATATGCAATAGTGACTCTCCCATTTCGCAAAGCAAATTTTTGAGGGACTTCTCGGGGTGATCAACAATAGGTGGATCAATATATCCTCTTTTGATCAATGGTTGTGCTTCTGGTAAGTTAGGATTTATATATAGAAGAGTCCCTGCGGTTGTGTTTAGAACAACTCCATTGAAGTACCCAACATGTGCATTTTTAACAAGGATCAAAGCTGAACCAGGGATGTACAAGTTCTCTAACTCATGACCCTTTGCTTCCCAATTTGAGCCCCACAAATTAACATCAATTGAAAAGGATGAAAAATCATTAAGTTTAATAGTCCTCCGAATTGTTTGGGACTGATCCTTTCTTTGTATAGTCGATAACATTCCCACATGCACCACAGTGCCAATAACATCAATTAAACTATTATTAGTGCAATTTGCAATTTCATTTAATGGGGTGAAGTTAAATACTTTCTCTAGCACAAAGGCCTCATCATCAAAAAATTTAACATTGAGTTTTGATCCAAAATAATTTCCATCTAGTTTTTTAACTTATTAAATTTTTTGTCTACACCGATCCCTTTGACACATAATAAGTACGTCCCACCTCAACCCTATCATAATGCAGATATGCAATGTCATTAAAGCATGTAATCCATATATTTGTGCCCTCATCATCAATAATATCAAAGCTAAATACCTTCCCCTCACGCCCTTTCCTGCTATAATGGTGCATATCCCTCTTTGTTGTTACATAGCCTTTATTGTCCATTTGGTTTGGTAAACATTCAACCCTTTAACAGGGCTGATTTTTGCAGGAGTATCTTGTTGCCTTGGAGATGTATTACCTCCAAAGGTGGAGGTTCGTTTGGATGGGGAGGGCGATTCACAACCAACTTTTTGTTATTTTTGATCTTTAAACAAATGTTTAGGTTTTCCAATTAGCTGGAAATCTGTCATTTTGACATCTAGGGATAGTATGAAAATTTCCCTAGAATGAAATGAACATTAAATAATTTAAAAGGCAACCCCCACAAACAAGGAAGCGGGAAACTAAAAGTACAAGCAAGGAATAACTATATCAAACCTTGATTCCCGTAGCTTTCTAGACAAATATTTTGTCAAGCACACAATCAAAACTTTTTTCAATTCCCCTATAAACAAAAGGTCATTGTATTTTGTAGGAAAAGTTCCCATCTACATGGGGGTTCCATCAGACAAGATGACTTTGTACCAGTTGATTGGGATTTGATCACCTCCTATTTTTTGGTAAGACATTAGTTGGAGGACTGGAGATGGGACATCATAGCACATCACTTGTTAAGACTAGATTCACATTTGTAGCCTACAAGGCAATTAAACTCAACATAGTGGTAGCAATGAGATATTTATGACTATGACTCAACTCTAAAAGCAAACAATAATATTGACACATTTGGAAACTGAGACATCTTCCCCTCTAACACATAAGTTTCTCCAAAATGGCCAATAAATTGAAGGGGAAGCAAGAAAAACAACTCAAATATAAATAATTTAGAACATATATCATAGTAATTGTTAACTCAAATGAAGTATATTCTTAGTTTGTTTGGTGCACTTGAGAAATTGTCAATATAATTGGTAGCATCAATAAACTAAACAACAAATGAACTTACAAGATTGCTGCTTGAGGATTATTGGCTAGCCTCAGAAGAGTTAGAGGCCACCGAAATTGCTACGTCTTCTCTTTTGAAATTAGAGAGTTGCAACGCTGGCAGCTGACTAGAAGGTCTATGACTTCAAAACACAACATGGGCACTCAATTTTTTTACACATGCATTAACGATATGTCATGAAAGGATTAATAATAATGAGGGATTCAATGATAAAAAAATAATACTTAACATACAATTTTTTATTCCAAGTTCATTGTTTCAATTTTAAAATCCCTCCTTTTTTTCCCTAGAAACACCAAGAATACGAAGGAAAATAAATAATTAAGAAAAAGGCTTCAATGTTGTATATAACAGTTAATATGAAGTATAAAATTTGAAGTATGCCATGTCAAGATTCAAACAAAGAACTATATTTGAGAAAATAGTAAACATTGGGAAGAATACGTATGTACATTACTCACACCAAATTTGACATACATACAAATCTACACACAAAACACATTAATGTTGTCTCATTTATGGCTTATGTTCTATGTAAATGGTTGCAATATATTAAAATAGTCTGTGTTATTCTCCACAACATAATCTAATTGTTGCTTGCTAGCTTTGTCCATAGTCCAATGTTTGCAATGCATAATAAAATACTTAATATTATATAGTTTATATTGTTATCCAAAACCCATTATTCACTATTGGATAAATATGTGTGTGTGTGTGTAGATATATACATATACAATATTGATTCATTAATGGTTCACATTTTGTGGCAGAGGCTTTGATTCAATATGTTACTGCAAGCTTTTTGTGTTTTGAGGGTGTTCCATATGGGTCATTGTTGCAAGTAATATTTTTTGTGGCAATGACTGCAATGCAATAAAATAGTAAATGTTATGCAATTGATATTGTTTTGCACAAGGCACTATTCACTGTTGTTGTCTAGACAAGGCTATATTGTGTCATTTTTGGCCTCCATTCAGTGTGGTGAGAAAAGGAAGGTGGCAGATTTTGTTTTGATTTTTAAATTAAAAGCATTTGCTGCATCAATAGAGAAGGCCAGTGAAATGGCATCAACATTAATTGTTGTATGGTTTATGTGTAGTGACAATAAGTATAAGCAGTAGTTGCCTTTTCAACTAGTCACAAAGATAACAAATTCCTACACAATGTTTGAAAGGGAATTTCCCTGTGGCTATATTGATTTGCTTCTCAAAGGGGCCCGCTAAGAAAAAAGCTATATTGTTTCAATTTTCAATAACACATTGTTGGGTGTCACTCTCTAGGTTTAGCTTATTCTTCAAGATAGCTATCAACAATGGGGAAAGCATGCATTAAATAAAAATTCCTAGTTGTTATTTCTTTAGCCTTAGAAGAGCAATTATCAGAGTGATGGACTGTATAGTAAGTTTCATAAGGGAGACTTAATAGGCACTTCTGTATAGATGGTCAGAGGCTATTTTTTGTGTTTGCAGGAAATGATGTTTCAAAAAGGAAAACGAAAGTGTCACTTGTGATAATTTTTTCCAAACCTTTTTAGGGATAACATGGCAGCAGATTGCATGGGTCTGTTAATGTCAATTTTTTTGTTTGCTTCTTTCTATGACCTCCATTTTCTGGCTATGTTTGCAACATAATAAAATTCTTAACATAATCTAGTTTTCTTTTGCAGTCTGTTGCTCGCTAGCTTGGGTTATTTCTATCGATTGGTTTTCCAAGCATAATTTTTTGTTGGATCTCAATTGTGATCATATGGTTTGTCCTTGATGACAAAATCCCTTTCAGTTGGTTCTCTTTGGTGATTAGTCTCAGTTTGGATCCTTATGCTTTATATATGGTACCTCTGTGATGACTTTGGCATTGGCTTACATTCAGATAGTTTCAGTTTGGTTTCTCATGCTTTATCTTATGGTACTGATCAGTTTGAGCTTCGTGCAGTTTCAGGTTATCTTTCTTGTACAAGAAAGAACATATCGGCGCGAGAATGCTAGGGTCTCCCCGATCCATTCTTTCTCACAAACATCTGTGTTGCCTATTGGCAAGATGTTTCTGATGTCATAACGATTTGATTTTACATACAGGCAGCTTTCGGCATGACATTCACATGGTCTTGGCAACAGTGGAAAGGTCTATCAACATGAGTTGTGTTCACCGCTGAGAGGTTTTATCGAATGAGTCGGGTCTCACTAACTAATACATGAGGTGGTTCATTGGTGTAAGAAATCCCTATCGGCATGTTGTTTCATCAAGCGATTTGTGTCTTGGCGACTGGAACATTAAAGATTCACTTCGGCCAGACATATTACTTTCAGTATGAAGTCACAATGAAATTGGTATGTCACACCGACCGCCGTTGAAAAAATTATGTATCAACATGAGTTTAAGGCTTCGGTGAAGGGTCACAGTGAAATTGTTATGTCTCACCGACCATATGCATGTGGACGTCTATCGGCGAGACATTCACATGGTTTCGGCGACCGAGGATGAACTTTTCGGCAGGAGTTTTGTTATCAGGGTAATGTCTCATCGAACTTGAAATGTCTCCCCGACTAATGCATATGGAGGTTCATCCGTAGAGCTGGGCGGTATCAGAATAGGTCTCGATGAAGTGGTTTTGTCTTGCTGACATCACATCTGGGGTTTCGCTTCGGCCAAACTCAATGGATTCAGTATATAGTCTCTCCAAAGACATATTTTCCCACCGACCGTGCACCGAAAGGTCTTATCAGCAAAGGTTGTGGCTTCTTTGAAATGTCATAATGATTTCATGGTGTCTTACCGACTTGTGCATAAAGACTTTCGGTATGAGTCAAGCATTCTACGAGAGGTCTCCCCGATGACAGTATGCTATAGCGACACTCATGAGAATGATAGTTACTTTTCGGTGAGAGAACTGTTGTGTCTTGCTAACCACTGATAATGAAATACATTTCGGTAAGACTCATGAGTTTTGATGTAGAGTCTCAAAGAACCCGTCAAGCCTTGGTGACAAATTCTAATGAATGACTTTTGGCGAAAGGTTGGTATTGTCTCAGTGACTCTCAGTGGATAAAGTTTTTCGGTGTGACATAGTGTGCTCTCCAAGAGGTCTCCCCGACATTGATATGTCTTGGCGATACATAAAATAAAAGGAACATTTCGGTATGACTCATGTGCTCAAAGAAAGGTCTTGGTGAGGTTGAATTCTTATACTGACCGACAACATAAAGGTATACATCTTGGTAAGAGTTAGGGTTTTCGGCATGAGGTCTTGGCGAGTGACCTCCGGTCTCGCCGATGGAACACAAAAGGTTTTTGTCGGCATAAGATCTGACTTCTCTTAGCGATACACAAGATGGTGGGTGACTTTCGGTATAACGAAGCTATCTACATGAGGTCTCACTGAAAGCGATATGTCACGACGACAAGTTTGTTCACGGGGGCTCTCAGAAAAACAAAGACTTGTCTACAAGATTTCACCCCGACTACACATTGTCTTGGCGAAGGCGGATGAAGGACACATCTCGGTGAGAGTGTGTTTTTGTCACAGCGACTCAAAATGGTTAAGGTTTAAGTCTTTCGGTGAAACACAATGAATTCTACAAAATGTTTCCCCAATTATGGATTGTTTCAGCGACATGGGCTGAAAGGATGTCTTTCAGTAAAACAAAGTGAAATCTACAAAACATCTCCTCGATAGTAGAATGTCTCAGCGAAACATAAGAGACAAAAGGGCTTTCAATAAAAATTGATGTGGTCTGCGAAAGGTCTTCCCGACTTCACTGGGTCATGGTGAAAGCAAATAAGAAAAAAAAGAAACACAGTTCGCATAAGGTCATAGCGAATCACAAAGAACACGTGGCAACTGTTGTCTCAGTGAATGATTTTCGAAGACTCATACACTGTGGCCAACATGGATTTTTCTAAGTATAGTTGCATGCAAACATCTTTGATTGGTATCAAATCTCAGAACGGTTACATAGCAAAATATTCTTTGAGGATTTAGAGGTTATGATTTTATGTTAGTAAGCAGTCATGGTTTTGATGAAAATCATTCAGTTACAATTTGAAATCTCCTGATTCAGCGCTAAAATTAAAGCTCTCTGGATATGCATTACTTTGATTTTTACCATCATCTACAAATCATCATTATCCAACTTCAGATTCTAAAATTAGCAAGAGAGTTTCAGAATCAAGTGAAAAACACTTTTTGAAGATTTCTTCATGATAGACATACTTGAAATGTATATAAAAACCTGTGTTGAAAACAGTGAAGGTGCTGCTGGCCTGTAATTTTGAGATAGTTATTTTTGGCTGTATCAAGAGATGTATTGAAATACTCTGTATTAAAAATCTGAAAAATAGAGAGTTATGAGCTTACTAGAAAATAGAGAGATCCTCTGATATTGTTATTGTTCTAAAAATAATTTGAGGGGTTGGTGCTCCTTGAGATAGATATCTCTAAACGAGGGGTTGGTGCTCCTTGAAATTGGTTTTTCTAAATGAGGAGTTAGTGCTCAAAAATTAGCCTATAAGGCTTTGTTAAAAGTGGTTTTTGAAGATTAAGCTAGTAAGGCAGTTTAGGAGTGGTTTTTCTACCCCAGGAGGGTTTTTCACTCGACAAAATCTTGTGTCTCTTTGTTCTTTTGTGTGCTCACTATTTTTCTGTGATTGTTGTTGTTTCTATTCACTGTTGGGATTATTACTTTTCTCAATTTTGTTTATGAATGATTACATTCAACTCATGAATGCATTAATCAGAGTAATATTGAGATCAAATATGAGCTATGTTTTTGAATATGTGAAAATTGGTCAAATCTGTTAAGACACTGATTCACCCCCCCTCTCAGTGTCATTTTAACTCCAACAATTTTTTCCCTTTGTGCAATCAACAATGTGTATATATGTACATATATATATACTTACATAAATGTATTCACCAACACCCTATCAAAAATTGAAATAATACAGCCTCTTGAGCACCACCCTATCGGAAAGAATTCCTTTTGGTAAAAAACATTAACTCTATAATATAAGCTATTTTATTATGCATTGCAAATGAAAGTATATAGCTAAAGCTAGAAAACAACAATTTGCATTGGGCTATGGGAAACATTGGTTAGAGTTTTCGTTAGCCTTCATGGTTCTAGGTCTCTGACATCATGTAGCAGGTGTTGAATTGTGTTTTTTTTCAAATAAAAAAAGTGTTTGGCATGACGATAGAGGAGGCTAGCAAAATGGCATCAACATTAATCATTGTATGATTTTCGTGTACTACGGATGGTGCAAGTAACATCTATGTTTAAATTCCTTGGAGAACAAAGCGAATGTCTGTGCAATTTTCATATATACATATATATATATACATACATATATACATATAAATATATACATACATATATACATATATATATACATATATATATATATATACATATATATATATACATACATATATATATATATACATACATATATATATATACATACATATATATATATATATACATACATATATATATATATATAGACACACATATATATACATATACATATATATATGTATATACAGATACATATACACGCACACACACATATACATACACATATATATACACAAACACACACACACACACACACACACACACACACACATATATATATATATAAGAATTAACACAACCCACACCTTTTGCAACCATCAACGCATGCAAAGAACACAAGATAACCTCCAACCAACTTCACAAAATTTCTACAGCCGTGGTGGGTTGTGATAGTTCTGTGTTCATTTTTTGCAGGCCATGGAGAAAGAACAAAGGGAAGAGAAAGCTAGCGGGAAGAGGTGTAATTGAAGGAGGTGGGAAGATGTGCATATTGGGAAAATTGTTCGTCGAGTATTTCTAAAACAGTTTATGTTATTTTTGAAAGGGGATTGTTGATTGTTGTTTTGTAGCTTAGTCTAAATTGTTTGGTTTATGATTTCCGTGCAATTGCCATTGGTGGAAGGCAATATTGTTTCTTTATTGTGTTCCGTGTGTTGAATAACCTCCACCCACCTTTGCAGAAGCTGCACAAAGCTTAATCCAAATTGCACCCTCACAAAAGCTTACCCTCATTGCTCACGACTCCCATATCAAGTATAGCAATAGAACGACACCAAACAATGGCTTGCTGAAATTTTTTGAGGCATTCGTTTTGTTCACGAGGGCATTAAACGCCAACTATTATTATGACCATCGCTAGTACACACAAAGCATATATATATATATATCTATATATATATATCTATATATATATATATAGTAGTTGTAGCCATGGAGGGAAAGAAATCCTGAATAGTGTTAACAATGTAATTCCCTTGCAGGGATGGCTATAAAGTTGAACGAGTAAACAAAATCCCATACCCAAAAAATTATAGTGTGA
The DNA here is from genome assembly GCA_007258455.2 of Sequoia sempervirens. Lineage (NCBI taxonomy): Eukaryota > Viridiplantae > Streptophyta > Pinopsida > Cupressales > Cupressaceae > Sequoia > Sequoia sempervirens. The sequence goes on along the minus strand of VDFB02256132.1, from coordinate 98,275,335 downwards.
AGGCCATGCAAAGACAAACTTGTTTTTTTCTCAACAAAACCTGATTGAAAATTGAAACAATATGGGCTTGCCAATAGCATCTTTTTTGTTTTCTTTGTTTCCTGTGTTGAATTCGTGTGTTTTCTGCAGGTTTTTTCATCTGGCTGACTCTTGAAACCAATATTGTTTCATTGTGTCAATTGTTTTCCAAAAGACTATATAGTTTCATGGGTTTTGGCAAGTGGTCGACTACTGGCTATATTGTTTCATTTATGGCTTCCATTTCGTGTGAATGGTTGTAAAATAGTTAATTTGTTATCTTTTTGGTGAATCTTGATATCAACATTTTTTCTATTTTGTAGGTTCTAGTATGTGGGTGACTAATAGAAATATTGTTTCATTTATGGTTTCATTTATATGCATATTAGTGCCTACATTAAGTACAATACAAAGCAAGACCTATCTTTCATCTCACACTTTATATACAATTGGATAAACAACAACTATCATCACAAGTATTGCAAGCACACACAAACCATCCAACAACTAATCTTGATGCCAACAAGCATTCAAGAGACCAAACATCCACACATCATTTTCCCTCAATTGACTAGTTGAGGAGGCTGCGAATTCAAAGCTTTTGTTTCCTATAATAGTTCCTTGTTTTAGACTATGTAATATATTATAGCCAACAAAAGGTTTGAATTCCTAGCCTTCTCATTTAGGAAAATAAGGAAAAATTTAGTCTAGATGTTTGTTCTCTTTATAATCTTTATCAAGCCAGTTGCATATCAAGGAAAAAAAATATGGTACACACACCTATTTAGATATAGCGGGAATTCCGGCCAAGATTTTTTAGAGGGAAGACCATTTTCTACCTTTTCCTTGCTCGACGAGAAGCTCAAAAACCAAAAAGGCTTGCAAGGATTCCAACCAAAGTACACATAATAAAACCAACAACTAACAATATAGAGGAAAAAATTCAACATAGACTGTATAACAATGATTGCTTCATTGCATTGCAACCATAATGACTAAACAAAAACCATAAATCAAACAATATTGGCCTCAAAGTTAAAAATCCATGCAAAAAAAAATCTTCTAGCACCTCTTCTCGCCAACTTTCTTGCAAGGAAATGGGAAAAATATTATCATAGGCGACACTTTTCTTTTGCATTTCCAACCATTCGCCCATGCAAAAAAACAAAATAACCTCCACCCACCTTCATAGAAGCTGCACAAAGTTTAATCCATCTTGCAACCTCACAGAAGCTCACCCTCGTCACTCACGAATCTCATATTAGGTATAGCAATAGTACGACACCAAACAATGCCTTATTGAAAATTCCCCAGACATTCATTTTGTTTCTTGAGATGCTTAACAACCGTTGTTATTATGACAATCCCTAGCACACGTAAAGCATACAACAATTAATATTGATGCAAACCAACATTTAATTTCCGCATCCTTCTCTATCCACATGACTCCACAAACGCCGCTCTATTCCCAAAGCAGCCAACAACCACCTCCGCCACCTTTTTCACAGCCATCAGAAGGCCAAAAATATGGGAGGCTAACAAAAATTCCAACCAAAGCTATAACCCATTGGCCACCTTTTCCCAAACCGCAGGAAGTCTGAAAAACGAGGAGGCTAACGAAAATTTCGAGCAAAGTTGACACAAATAGCCATATACATACATACATACATACATACATACATATATATATACATACATATATATATATATATATATATATACATACATATATATATATACATACATATATATATACATACATATATATATATACATACATATATATATACATACATATATATATATATACATACATATATATATAATACAAACATATAATAGTTATAAAGAGAAAAAAATATAAAGAGTTACATTGATAACAATATTATATTATAGTAAAGTATAAAAATATATTAATATTATAAGTATGCATAATAATCTTAAGATATTATGAATTATAAATAAAGTATAAAAGTGCAACTTAGGGAGAAGCAGGTGATGTGAGAGAAAGGCCTGATTAGGTACCCATTTACAAGTGCAAAGAGAGAGAAAACCCAGTGGGAAAAAACCCCCCTCAATGAGATGAAATGATGCAAAGAATCACTGGAAGAACACTGATGAAGCAACACTAGAACCTCAAATCTGACAAGCAAGGAAAGATACTTATGTTTGCAAGAAACCATAATAGAATCATAAATGCAACAAACCCAATGCCAAGGAACACTGGAAACTCACAAAATGGATCAACCCTAAAATCTGTAAGCAATAGTAGATGAAAAAAATGAAGCCCTCATAATGATGAAAATTTTTGGAAGTTGTGTCTCTTGATGTCGATGCCAAACTGAAACTAAAATTACCCCATAAGATGAGTACCATCAAGATTTTGGAACATTAACCATAAAAACATGACCCTCAAATTGAGAAGGATCTGAACCAATGCGGATCAATAACCATAAAATCCCAATGTGAAGTGTGAATTGATGCAAACCAAAGATGTTTCCAACTAAGCAAGAACTAGGATAAAAGAAACAACATGAAACTAGAAAAACTCATGCGAGTTGTCACCAATATGAAGGATGGAGATCAAAGTGCATGCACACTCTAATCAAATTATTATGCAAGAAACCCCCCTGATGGAACTTTATCTCAATTCATTTATTACAATAACCCAATGATTGTAAAAGGAGAGAATGCTAAATGTGCATAAACAAAAAATAAGATGATGTGGTACTGAAATGAAGTACAAATATTCAAGTTTCACCCTTCCAACTGCCAAAACATCCAAGTAATATCCAAAACACCCATGGGGAAAAATCTTGAATAACAATCAACCTGGCATAGATACATAAAAAAGTGCATGGACATCAATGTAGAGCTGCTGAATACCTTTCCAATGCCGCAAAGAAGGCGAAAAATGAAGATCGTGGCAAAAAATTATGAGCTCGGAAGCCATAAATGAATATCTAACTTCAAATAGAAATAAATTCATCTAAATAGAAAAATACTGAAAAATAAATTGCACCATAGGAAAGTGCTCGGAACTAGCTTTTCGATGATATCTCGTTTGCCTGATTTTGATATTGTATGCCCAAGTTATGCAAAAAACTACTCCTTGGAGGAAAATTGGGGTTAGGAGGGGGCAAAGAGGGCCAACCATGCAATGACGTCATCATTTCACAAGCATAAATTTGACAGCTTGGAGGCCATCGGGGCAAAAAAGTTCCCCCCTGCACAAATTTTGATGGTCGTCAGAATCTGCAATGTCCATCGGAATATTCTGTAGTCGACAAGAATATTCCCCCTGCATTGATTTCACCACTAGGTGTAGTCACCGCCGGAAAGTGGGAGGAAGTCACTGGATTTCTTTGAATGGGCTGGTTGGTTTGCATGCGTCGGTGAATAGACTTCACTGGCCGCCGATTTAAAAGACCCACCGTCGGATTTGGTGGCTGGCTGAGTGAGAAGTTAGGGTAGTGGGCTTGAATGCCACCATCGATAGGGTATGGCCTGTACAACTCACCCTGCCAGAGCCGTCCCTGTAGGTACAACAGCCTGCGCAGGGCTTTAAAGCCCCTTTTTTATTTTTTTGAAAGCTTTTTGAAAATTTCTAAAGCTTTTTGATAATATATTTTTGACAAGGCAAAAAATATTTAAAAAAAAACCTGTATAATTTTTTTTTATCAATGGAGAAAAAATATTAAAAACTGGATAATAGCCCCTGTACTTGCGTGCAAGAAAACCAAGGTGCTTATATTTGTATGGATTTTCATGCCTCTAATTTTTTTCCTTTTGTTGCAATTGCTCAGCTTTGAGCAAAATGATAGGCGATCTTAGGGTTTTGGGGCGTTGCAAACGCGATGGCGATGTTTGTTTTGCTCTAGAATGCACTAGAAAAATGCTCAAGGTTAGATCCCTCAAGGAACCCCAAACGAACTCTACAATGTATTCCTCTAAAAAAGCTGAGAAGGGGCTGCAAATCGAGGCTCTGATACCATGTTAGAAACCAAGATCTAAAATGCAAACCAAAAAATAACCTTCCACAAATAGAAAAACAAAAAAGTAGAGAGATTGCATGAAGATGTGCAAATTGATATATTCGTAGTACAATAAGTACAAGAGATAATTTTCTTTATAAAAGCAAGTATGCATAACCCTAATCTTATCTTGAGCAAAAAAATAGATCAACAAGATAAGGATAACAACCTATAACCTAAGAATTAAATAACCTAAGTAAACTTATGTAAAGTGTAATTAAATAATTAATTACACCAACAATATATATACATATGTGTATGTATATACTATACATACTATATGTATACATATATATACATATACATATATATATACATATATGTATGTACATACACACACACACACATATATACACAGATATATACATATGCATATATACATACACATATACATATACATATATATGTACACATATAAGCTGTATATAGACCAACCTTTTGCACAAAAGGTTTCGCATAGGTCTATAACTGTGATTTTCAGCATTCTGTGGTAATGGTTGCAATGGAATAAAATAGTTAATATTTTACAATTCATGTTGTTGATGTCCACCTTAGGCCATATTGTCTCATTTGTGGCTTCCATTTACTGTCCATGGTTGCAACACAACAAATAGTCAATGTTTTGGACGTTATATATACATATACATACATATATACAAATCTATACATACATATACATATAAATACATATATACATATATATATACACACACACACACATATATATAAATATAATGGAATAGTTAATGTTTTAGAAATTACGTTGTTTTAGGGTATATTGTTAGCTTTTTGATAAGGTTGTGTTGGGAAAAAACTATATAGTTTCTTCACACCAATATTGTGATTTAAAATTTTGGATTTTGCAAGGATGTTCTTTGTATGGGTTTGTCATTGTTAATAACTATTGTTTGATTTAAATACAGAGTAATAAACCAATGGAGGAATATAACCCAAGCCACCCAACAAGAATCAACAAAATCTGCACCATCTTAAAAATTTAATTATGTTACAAACACGAGCAAAAAATGGTATCCATTAAATAAAAGGAGCCCACCAAAAAACCGAATCCATTAAAAGAAGCCCACAAAAAAACACAACACCAACAAAAGTTGCAGAACTTTAACAATTTCATTTCACTCCAAACATAGCCACAAAATGAAAGCCACATGGAGAAACCCACAAAGAGTCACAACAACATAGCAAACCAAAAACATACCCCTTTCTCAACAAAAAATTATGGAAATATGAAACAATATAGTATTCCCAACAACACCTTCTCAGGGATTAATAGTAGCTTGACCAATCGAAAAATAAAGTCCTTGCTGAACAAAAGCATATTATAATTTGAAATAATACATATACATATACATAGACATATATACACACACACACACAGATATATATATATTAATATATATAGTAATATAGTAATATATATATTAATATATATATATTACTATATATAGTAATATATATATATATATAGTAATATATATATATATATATATATAGTAGTTGTGAGCATCGAGAGCAAGCTTTTATAAATGTGCAAGTCCAATCATTGGCTGTCAAATTTCTATGAAACTAGTTGCAGGCTATTTTTTGTGGTTTTTTGAACGAAAGTGGAAGAGGTGTAGCCAATGGCAATAGAGCGGTGGTGAGGGAAGAGGTGTAGACTTAGAAAAACATTCAATTTTATTTTCCAAAGGGTATTGTTGATTGTTGCAAAGCACAAAAAAATTGCACAACAACAAACTAAGCCAAAAAAACAACCCAAGCTAGCCATCAACAATCGACAATTGTAGGTTTTGGCATGTGGGTGACTATTGGCTATATTGTTCCATTTATGGCTTGGGTTCTGTGTGAATGGTTGCAAAATAGTTAATCTAGTGTGTTTTTGGTGAATCTTGAAATCAAGATTTCTTGTGTTTTGTGGGTTTTGGCATGTGCATGACTGTTGGCAATATTGTTTCATTTATGGCTTCCGTTTTGTATGAATGGTTGCAAAATAGTTAATCTACCATTTTTTGGTGTATTTTCACATCTGGGTTACCATTGAAACCAATATTGATTCATTTAGGGTTTGTGTTTTCCTAGTGAAGGTTTTGAGTCAGTTTGTTACTAGGAGCTTTCTGTTTTTTGTGGGTTTTGCATGTGAGCCACTATTGGGAGCTGTGCTTTTGTGTGCGATAGTTGCAACCCAATGAAATAGTTAATGTTATACAGGTTGCATTGTTTTAGGGTATATTGTTTCCTTTTTGATAGGGTTCTCTTGAAAAAAGAGTATATAGTTTCTTCATAGCAATATTGTTTGATTTATGGTTGATTTTTTCCATGGATATTTTTTATGGATTTGTCACTGTGATTTTTAGTGTGCAGGTTTGGCCATCTGGGTGACTTTGATAACAATATTGTTTCATTTGCATCTTTTGTTTTGTGGTGATGGTTGCAATGCAATAAAATAGTTAATGTTATGTAGTTCATGTTGTTTTGCATAAGGCATTGTTCACTGTTATCATCTTCCTTATGCTATATTGTTTCATTTATGGCTTCCATTTACCATAACAGCCCTTGTCTTATTCTTCCTCATTTCAATCAGCCTATGTATAATACATATGTTTGTGAAACAAATGTCTATGCAATTAGATCGAAAACGTATTGTTGGGTGTCATTATTTGGGTTTATGTTGTTGTTGAAGGTAGCTGTGAGTGAGGATGAAACCAAACATAGAATCAACAACATTAATTATTTTATTCTATTCCAACTGTAACCATAAAATGAAAGCTATAAAAATATATATATAAATATATGTAACTATGTACACATATATACATATATATATATATACACATATATACATATATATATATACACATATATACATATATATATACACACATATATATATATTGATGTTAAAATATACCCAATATAGCCTAAGGCAGAGAACAATAATCAATAATACCTAATGTAACCAAACATAGAATCAACAACATTAATTATTTTATCTGTTCCAATCGTAACCAAAAAATGAAAGCCATAAATCAAACAACATTGGTTTCAACAACCACCCACATGTAGAAAGCCACAATATAGCCTGAGCTATACAATAACAATTGACAAACACTCCATAACCTCAACAATTTTATTTCATTGCACACATACCCACAAAACACAAACATTAAACATAAACCCTTCGAAAATTGACAGTAACAAACACATAGAAAAAACACTCCTTTCTCAACACAACCTCCTCAAAAATTGAAACAATACAACCTTTTCAACAATACAACCTTTTCAACAACACCTTCTCCAATTTTAATCCTATTTTTGAAACCTTTAATAAAATCACCTTCTCCAATTTTAATCCTATTTTTGAAACCTTTAATAAAATCCCGATTTGGGTGCGCCTTCCTAATCCCCCCCTCCATCTTTGGAATGATTCTCTTCTGGAATCGGTGGGAGAGGCTCTTGGGGATTTTTTGTTCGTTGACGAAGAATCTTCAGATATCTTTCATTCCACATTTGCTTGAATACTTGTAGAAATTGATGTTACAAATGGAATTCCTTCTGAGGTTTCATTAAAATGCTCCAAGGGGACTTGGGTCCAATCACTGGATTGTGAAGGAATACCTTTCCATTGTAGAAGATGCTTTAAAACTAGACATGCTGCTGCTCAATGTGGATTTGAGAAAAAAATACATAAGGCAACTTGGTGAAATGGCACTTCTCAACGTCATTATACGGTTGAGAAGAAATCTGATAAAATAATGAGCTTTTCAGAGGTGGCTGCCTCTGAGTCACAGACTTGTGGAGCTTCCCCTAAGGATGCTCCTTCGGGGGGGCTAATACTTCCACTCGTAATGAGCTAAGGTCAAGGTCTCCGAATGATGGAGATGCTTCTACTCCTACTCAAGGTAGCTTGTCAGAAAAATCCTTGTTTGCACAAACGATCAATGAAGATACCCCCAAGGCTGCAAAGGAACAAACCCAGGAAAGTAGCGTGCTGGCTTGGCAGGTTAAGGTAGCACAAGTGGAAGAAGGCTGGATTACAGTAACAGGGAAAAAATCAAAACCCTCTGGGCCTTCCTTCAATATGATGCTTCGTTCCCACAAGAGAAATTCTAAGTCTAAATCTTGATGCTCTTGGTTTGGGAGCTGAGTTTTTGGGTGCTATAGGCTATCCTTTCGGCAGCCTGGCTTTTTTCTGAATTGTAAAGGGTTATAGATCCCTTCAAAATGTGCTTATCCCTAATATCAAAAACAACACCTTCTCCAAAATGAACTAATATAGCTTAAGCAACAAAACTATAATTGAAATTACACAATGGAAGCTAACACAAAGTGTATAGGATTGACTATTTTATTCCATTGCAACCATAACCACAACCCGAAAGCCATAAATAAAAAAAATCACAGTACCAAATCCATGCAAAACCATACACACAAAACGCGAACCATAAATTAGACAAGATATTTGAAACAATCAATAGTACCTTATGGCAAATCAAAATAGTAACAATCGACAAAAACTGCATAAGTCAAGAATTTTTCCCTGTTGCCAACATACCCACTAAATGCAAGCCATAAAGAGAAACCCATGGAATATATATATATATATATATATGTACAAATATATACGTATATATACACACATATATATTGATATTAAAATATACCCAATATAGCCTAAGGCAGAGAACAATAATCAATAATACTTAATGTAACCAAACATAGAATCAACAACATTAATTATTTTATTTTTTTCCAACCATAACCAAAAAACGAAAGCCATAAATCTTAAACAACATTGGTTTCAACAACCACCCAGATGCAAAAGGCCACAATATAGCCTGAGCTATGCAATAAAAATCGACCAAAAATCCATAACCTTAACAATTTTAATCTTACACATATATATTGATATTAAAATATACCTAATATCACCTAAGGCAAAGAACAATAATCAATAATACCTAATGTAACCAAACATAGAATCAACATCATTAATTATTTTATTTTTTTCCAACCATAACTAGAAAATGAAAGCCACAAATAAAACAACATTAATTTCAACAACCACCCACATGCAGAAAGCCACAATATAGCCCAAGCTATACAATAACAATCGACAAAAACTTCATAACCTTAACAATTTTATTCCATTGCAAACATTCCCACAAAACGCAAACATTAAACACAAACCCTACAGAAATTGACGATAACAAACTCATACAAAAAACACTCATTTCTCAACACAATCAATACAACCTTTTCAACAACACCTTCTCCAAAATGAAACAATATAGCTTAAGCAACAGTACTATAATTGACAATTTTCAATGGAAGCTAACACAAAGTGTATAGGATTGACTATTTTATTCCATTACAACTATAACCACAAAAAATCACAGATAGGAACCCATGCAAAACCATAAACACAAAAAGCAAACCTTAAGCCAAACAATACTTGTTTTCACAAACATTATAGTCTTTTCTCAACAACCCCTTATCAAAATTAGAAGCAATCAACAATACCTTATGGAAAATCAAATGAAACAATATGAAAAATGTTTTTTTCTATATGGACCTCTTGCCGCTTGTTTCAAACAAACCTATTTCCGCTAGCTTTAACCATGTTGCTTTGTTTCTCCAAGCCTGTAAACATACATAGATAACGAAAACCATAAACACAAACCCACAAAAAATCACAGTATCAAATCCATGCAAAACCATACACACAAAACATGAGCCATAAATTAGACAAGGTATTTGAAACAATCAACAGTACCTTACTGAAAATCAAGCAATATAGCCTGGAAAATCAAACAATATCGCCAAGGGTTTCTTTGACATGCACCTCTTTCCACTTGCTTCAAACACACCTCTTCTTGCCAACTTTCTTGCACAGAAATGGGAAAAATGTTATCACAGGCGACACTTTTCTTTTACATTTCCAACCATCCGCCCTTTTAAAAAACACAAAATAACCTCCACCCACCTTTGTAGAAGCTGCACAAAGCTTAATCCAGCTTGCACCCTCACATAAGCTTACCCTTGTCACTCACGAATCTCATATCAGGTATAGCAACAAAACGACACCAAATAATTCCTTACTGAAATTTTCCCAAACATTCGTTTTGTTCCCCAAGGCGTTAAATGGCAGCTGTTATTATGACGATCCCCAATACATGCAAATCATACAACAATTAATGTTGATGCGAACCATCATTTAATTTTTATAGCCTTCTCTATCCACGCAGCCTGACAAACACCACCCTATTTCCAAAGCAGCCAACAACCACCTCTGCCACCTTTTTCACGGCTAGCAAAAGGCCAAAAATTCTGACCAAAGTTATACCCCACCCGCCACTTTTTTCTTGATCGTTGGAAGCCTAAAAAACAGCGAGGTGACAAAAATTCCAAGCAAAGTTGACACAAATAGCCTATCAGCTAAATATTCTAGAATCTTTTCCTATAAATACTTCACTGAAGAAAGGTATAACACAACATTTGAAACCAAGACTGCGCTTATTCATAGGACATAATTAGGTGTAGGGGTAGTTTAATAATTGGGGTGTTAAAATAATATAAAATTTTAAATAATTAATTAAAAAATAGTTTAATAATAAATATATATAACAAAAGATGATGAAACATAAATATATAATGAATTTTTTTGAAATGAATTTTATATAATAAATTATTTTTAATTATTTTATACTTTTATTTTTTTTAAATATATTTTTGTTATATCTAAGTGTTTTAATAATTTTTTTTATAATAATGCATATATTTTTATGATAAAATATTTATATTTATATTTTTAAAATAATATAAATATACTAATTAAAATTGTTGATACAATAATATACATTCTTTTTCATTTAGTATTTGATATTTTATTTTTATTTATATAAGATTTATTTTTTAATTTTATAACTATTCAAGAGTTTTTCATTTTATTTAGTAAAGAGTTATTTCTATTTATAGTTGTGCATGTGTCGGATGTGGAGAGATCTAATGTCAACACAAACCTTAATGAGACAGTTTACATTCAAAGTTTGAAGCAAGTAAAACTACTCTATTTGTAATACAATCAAATCTTTCAAATATGTATCATTGTCCTCTATTTCTAGGGATTTATTAAACCGTTTGGCCCTCAGATTTCTATGGGCACAAAGGTTGTTAAAATGACTACCTAGAAAATGAGATTTAATGCTTAATATGCAAGCTAAGATGATTTCTATGTGCAAATGTGTGCTGACAGGATTAGTCGTATGCTTCTAAATGAAACGAGATGATGGAATTGATGATGAATACAATGATAAATGAAGGATGATGTTGATGATAGATGAACAAGTGGAGATGAGTGAGATGATATGAAACTATAGTGAACTATCCATGATTATGCATATGATCAAATGCAAACATAAAACAAACTAACCTAAAATGTAACTATGAAACAATTAATTAATCTAAGATGATAATGCAAAGTAACACATGATATGAAAACTAAGTATAAGATTCCTTGAAAGCTCCAAGCTCCTAAGATAAACCTGCATAGTAACTTTGCTCAAATTGTGGATGATAAATGCTAAGGAAAGAGGGTGTATTTAGAAGGTTTCTCAAGCATTTTGTGAGGTGGCACCCATCAATGGTCTAAATTTGAAGGATAAATAATAGACCGTGGAGATGAAAGGAATCAGGATGTTGTCCCCTTCACCAAAGACAACATGCCATGTGTGGAGAGAATCCCTTGACCAATTGGAAACATGCCAAATGTATGGGATTCCCAAGTGTGTGAAACAAATACCCACGTGCTCCAAATTTGTTGGAAGTGTGGGGGAATAAAGCCATGTGCTTTTTCTCATTGGTGGAAGTGTGCATGAGGATAATTCTAATTAATAATTAGGCTTATTTATTTTCATGTGACCTTTATGAGGTGGCACACAAAAAGTTGTAGAAATGTGCTCTAATTCTTAATTAGGATTAAGAAAGGTTAATTAAATAAACACGTTTAGGGTATTTTGTTTATTTAATTATTTAGAAGAATGTGAATTAGAAGAATTTAAAGGAAAGTGAACAATATAAATAAAGTAAGACCTTATTTATATGTAGTTGAAGCATTAATCAAATAGGTTGTATTTAATTAACTGAATGTGATGACCATTTTTAGGTGTATACAATAGTTATTTTTTTAATTTTCAAAATAATTCTTATAAAAAACACAACAATCAATATTTTCTAGTACTTTTAATTCCAATAACACTAATTAAAATGATTTGTGAGAAAATAATTATTAAATAAAAAATATAACAATAACATAAAAATATAAATAACTTGAAAATATTATAATTCATAAACATTCAATGAACAAAATATTTCTATAGTCCATGTTAATGATCATGAATTGTAGGGAAATTTATAATATTCAAATTCAATATCATTTTCATTTTCTTTTCATTCATTCATAAAAAAAATATTTCAATTTTATTAAATTAAAAATATTAAACAATAATGATTCCCTCCATTAGATTATAACCATATGTGTACCTTTCAAACTCTAAATAAATAATGGATATCTACAATAATAGTAAGACACAAAGTAACATGCCATAATCATATATAAAAATTGAAACACAACTAAATATTTAAAAAATTAGAACTATCTAAGAATTATTTAATTTTTAATCTACTTAGGAGTTATTTTATATGTCATGATCATATATAAAAATTGAAACACAATTAAATGTTCTAAATTTTTTAAACTATCTAAGAATTGTAGAGCAAGCTTTTGGATTCAACTGTGTATATCAACTATCTAAGAATATTTAAGTTTTTAATTTACTTAAGATTTATTTTATAATTTTTTAAATTTGTCTAGAATTATTTAAATTTTTTTAAAGCATTAAAACCTTCTATTTAAATGATTTATTTATAAAATCTCTTAAGTAAATAAAAATAAATTAATGCCAATTTTCTAAACATATGTAATTGATCACCGACCTGATGATTTCCCATGGATTATTTTTTTGTTGTCTAATAATCCAAGAAAATGGTATGATGAATTTATTAGTAATGATAATATTAAATACACCAAATTTTCCAACAAGTTCATGTGTTTCTTAATATCTTCCCTTTTTAGTTGTTTGGTTAATATAATAGGAAAAATTTCTGCATTTCTCTTCACATGTCTCCAATTAACACTTGGATTCCATAATCTTATGGAATGATAAGTTTGAATTATTTCACCTTTCTTGTGATTTGTACCATGATGCTAACAAATCAAACATGATGAAGCATGAAGTAAAAGATATCTAATAACATGCATATAGTCAAAGCTCTTAGCTCCCTCTATTGAACTAGAGATGACTTTAAATTATTGGAACTCATAACTCTGTTTCTATACTCTTCAATGCTTTGTTTATTATCCCTTTCTTGGAGATCTAGAATTGTTCTTTCTTTTGTTCATGCTCCATAATTTTTTCTAAGACCCTTTACTGTAGGTTTGAATCTAGTATACCCATAACTTTTTGGTTCCATGATCTATTTTTCTAGCTCTTTAGCAAATTTATCTAACTCTTCTTTCAAAATTATCTCATTTTTTCTTTGATATTTGTGGCTTAACTCACAAGGTTCATTACAAAAGAAGAAGAAAAAATATTTCTTCTCAAATTATTTCTAGAATTTGCATTCATCTTCTTTGTAATAATTGTTAGTGTGGTCCTCTAGTGGATGCATGATGTCCCTTCTTATGTGATTCTTCCTTTAAGTTGTTCAAATATGGTGGTTTAGAAATTATTTATATGTTAGTACTAGTTGTGGCTTTTCCATTTTTGTATTTGTCCACCCTTTATTTTTATCAATTTGAAGTAGTTTGGGAAACAAAATTCTATATATTTTTGAAATGATAGTTTCCTTCAAATATTTTGATAGATTCTAGTAATGTACAAACCTTAAAGTAATTTCTTCTACTAATGATCTCAATGTAATTCCTTGTAGTGTAGAAATATAATCTCTCTTTGAATCCCTCTAGGTAGAGGTTCATATATATTGAAGCTAGCAACAGGATATGATAACTCCATGATTTATAAGATGACAAGATCACAATTTTGATACCATTGCAATAACCCTAATGATTATTTTATGTAAAAAAAGGATTTAAATATTTTAATTATAACTTGTAAAAACCCATATTTTTTTACAACTTATACATCAACATTCATAACCCAAAATGAATAATTGTGTTAGTGAAGAAAGATAAAATTTAGAAAATTTCTTACTATTTCAATGAATTAGAACATTGCATAAAAATACTTTGTAATAATGGTAGGGATAATAGTTACAATAATAACAAAAAAAAATTGTAACTACATTGTTGGAATCCACAATAACTACAAATTATACAAACTTTATGTAGCTATGATTTACCAAGAGGAAAATTTATTAATTACCTTAGAATGAGATCAGTCTATAGGTGTAAAGGGGTTTCATCCTCTAATCCTCAAAACTGAAGGGTTTTCATCTTATGATCTCTAGTAGATCTAAGGGTTTCTATCCTCAAATTTGGTTGCTTGAGCATGTGCTTAGAATAAATTTGCAAGTTTTTTTTTATGTGTAGAAGATGAATAATAATCTTCGATTGGATGTTTTCACTCTTGATATCCTTCCAATTAATGATTGGTATGCAATTTTTCTAAAATAACAACTAAGATTACATAAGGAACAAGGTAGTAGGGGATGCAATTTTAATATGATATTATGCATTTTTTCTGGGGGAAAAAAAGGTAGTAGAGGATGCAACCACCACATTAATGAAAACATGGCTATATTCCACCTCTAGCGTTGTGAGTTCATGTAAAATCATTACCTTGTTATTTAAAAATTGATTTTTTTATAGGGAAAGCCCTTATGCAATAGTTTCAACATTAAAATTGGTCATTAATGGAACTCTAGGGTGTGTAACAAGGAATATGATAGTAAATAGTGTGAAGAGGTGAAAATATCAAGTTTTTAGGTTGGGAAAAACTTAAATCTCATGCCACATATTGAGGGTCAATGTTTGGGCTCGTATAGCACCCTAGATACCCAAATTATAGGAAGATACCCAAAATTTTGATCTAATTGAGGTGACATAGTTTAATATTTTTGGGATTAGAGTTTGGGGGTACCATGTATAAGGTACTTGAGTTAGATAAAGGTTGAAGATCCAATATTGAAAGGTAATTTGATGTAAGTGTTGGGGAGTTGGGGTCTAGGCTAAAGGCATATTGGTAAGGAATAACACAAAAATATGATAAAACTAAGTAAAATTGGGGAGATTGAAGGAAAGGGATATTGGGAAGGAGAACTAAAAAAAATAGTGGGGACAAAGGAACCAAATAAACTTAGAAGGAAATTCATTCCACAATGGGAAAGTCTGATATCTCAATAGGAATAAAGGAAACAATTAAGTTATGTAGAAAGGCATGCTAGGATAATGACATCTTAGCTTTTGATAGGAATAAGGATTAAAGAAATGTTGGTCAAAAAGGCGTGCTAGGATGGGAAAGTTCAATGTTTTGATGGGAATATAAAAGAAAGGGTGAAGTTCAAGAGTAAATGATATGATAGGATGAAAATATATGAAACTTTAAAAACTTGCACACTTAGAAAATGTAACACACCTACACACTTAGAAAATTTTGAACCTAATGGGAACATGGGAGATGAAGAGGGAGAAAATGCATGCAAACTTTGATAGAGGTAGACATTATAAACCAGAAATAATAATTTTCTCTATAAACATAAATTAATGGAAAATAAGATATATTATATTATTCAACTTTTGTTTTAAAAATTAAAATCTTCTAAGTAAATAATTTTATTTTTTTTATACAATAACTCTCAAGTAAATAGATAAAAGAGGATAAAAACTTTATTAATCAACTAAATTAGTAAAAGCATAGGGCAAGAAGAAATCCTAAAAAGGGCCCAAAAACTACAAACAGGAAATTAGGTAACATTCATGCAACTTCTCATATCCTCAATAACCCATCCCTCTAAATATTGGGCAAGATCCCTTAGTAAACTATCCCAATCATCCACCAACCAAGTCCCATTATTCTCAGAAGCCCATTTAGCCAACCCATCTACTACCTTATTCCATTCCCAAGGGATATGAGAAAAGGTGATGGAATCCAGTAAATCTCCAAGACAGGTGGTTTATTTAGCCACCACCACAAACTACTAGCTCACATCATCAAATTATCGTCTATTTATTACATCTACCACCACCTGAGAATTTGACTCACAAATAATCCTCCTCCAGCTGAGGGCACATGCCTTCTTCAAAGCCAGAAGAATTGTCAAGGCCTCCATAAGGTTATCAGAGTGCTGCCCCCTATACTTTGAGAAGAAGAACACAACCACCCCAGAACTATCTCTGCCCACTCCACCCACACCAACATGTCCAGGGTTACCCTTGGCTGACCCGTCTGTGTTTATTTTCAAGACTCTAGAGGGAGGAAGCATCCAATTCCCTCCCCTAAAGACCTTTCCTCTAGAACACCTTCCTTTCCCAATCTTGGGCCTTCCAACACCACCAACAAAAATCCCTAAATTACAAGTCACTCTAGTATCTCCATGATCCATTGGGATTGTCAGATCACATTTAGCATACAAAGTCTCCTACAAGGCCCCAAGGATACAAGCCCAAACTTACCTCACCAACAACTTCTTATTCAGAAAGATCCTATAGTTTTCGCTCCAACCAAATTTTCCAAATAATCATACATGGACCAATAGACCACACTATGTGCAAAAATGAGGTCTTCACCAGAGTGGGCCCAATGTTCCACCAAAAATCCTCAAGAGAAGAAGGATGCTTGCACTACGAATTCTAGGTCCCCCACCAAAAATTCCAAAAATTCCTAGCAAAGGGACATTGAAAAAAAGATGAGGAACAGTCTCAACATCTTTAAATAAAGGAAACATAATGAGGGACCCTAGAAGCCCCACTTGCAAAGGTTATTGCAAGTCACACACCTTCCATACACCACCAACTAAGGAAATAAATTTCATTTTGGCAAAGAGAATTTATTCCAAATATTTTTCCACCAAGGAACCTCAACACTGCCTAAGGCATGTCCATCCAAAGAATGATACTCTGAAGCAACAATATACTTCCCTTTGGGATCTAGAACCCAAGCCAACACATCCTACCCTGGAAGGGAACAATACACTCTGTTAGCCAAAATGGAGGACAACTCCCTCCTATCCTCCAAAGATCCACCCAAGGGCCACTCCTACATATCCTTCCACTGGTAAACAATAGTCTGCCCAAAAGCCTCGGGGGCTTTTAAATCCATCACTTTGCTCTAGCTAGCCTAAAAAAAAATCCTAGATAAATCACCCAAGTGAGGGTGTGAGGAGAGGATAGGCGGGAAAAAATCCCAAGAATCATGCCAAAAAAGGGCATTTGAACCTCTGTTGCATATCCAAAACAAACCTTGTTTCACCAACATGGCTCGCTACTTGAGAGTATCCTAGATCATAGAACCTTTCCCCAAGAGACTAAATCAAGGAACCTCAACACCATTCATCTCCCCAAGGTACTTGTGGGTGAGTATCCTGGCCCAAGACTGATGTTGATGTGAACACCATCTCCAGTACAACTTAGCCTCCAAGGCTTGCCCATTCCAATCTGCCCTACGCAATCCTAGACCACCATCTTGCTTTGGTCGACAAATAGCTTCCCACTTAATTAAGCTTCACTTCCTCAAGAGGAGATTACCTGACCACAAAACTGCCTTCAGAGCTCAAAATATTTGATGAAACTTGAGGGAGAATTCATCACAAAGCATCTATATAAAGGTAGGGCTTGCACCATAGACCTCAATAGAGTAACTCTACCGGCTGTAGATAGCCATCTATAGGTCCAGTGACACACCAACCCATGAAATTTATCAATCACATCCTACCAAAAATGCCAGGGAAGAAGGTGCACATCTAGAGGGATACCAAGATAGATGAAGTGAAGCTTCCCCATTTGAAACCTTAAGATCCTTGCAATATGTTGTTGGATAAGCATGGGGGTATTAAAGAAATAAATGCAAGACTTACTTTCTTATGCTTTGGCCAAAAGACGCCAAGTAACAATCCAATGTCTGTCGAAGAGCAACCTCTTCAGCCACCTTAGCTGCACCCATCAAAGCCGAGTTGTCCACAAACTAAAGATGGGTTTGAGGAGAGAGGGAGTTGCTCCATTTCCATCCTTGAATGAGCCCATCCACAACCCTAGACTTAATGAACCCCCCCAAGCCCTCAACCATCAGGATGAACAAATATGGGGATAAGGGATCCCCCTACCAAAGACCTCTAGAAGCCCCAAATAGATTAGAGGACTCCCCATTTATGAGAATGGAAAAAGAGGATGTCATCACACATCTCATGACCCAATCGATCCACTCCCTAATGAACCCAAACACTTCTATAATTTTGGTCAAGAAACCCCATTTAACTCTGTCATATGCCTTAGCCATGTCCAACTTTATAAACATGGATTTTTCCTTCAAGGAGTCCATGGAATGAATAGTCTTTGCTGCAATATCTATTCCATCCAAAATCTGTCTACCAACTACAAAGCCCCCTTGTTCTACTGAAATCAACTTATCTGGCCATGGTTTTAGACATTCAACAATTAACTTTGTAATGATTTTAGACACCACATTATACAGAGCAATTGGTTGAAAGAGATCTAAAGAATCAACACCCTCACGTTTTGGGATAAGAGCAAGAAATCTGGCATTCATGGCCCTTAACATCTTCTTATTCCTTAAAGACTCTTGTACAACCTCCAATAGGTCAAGGTTGATCAATTCCCAAAATTCCTAAAAGAACTCCACTGGAAACCCATCTAGACCAAGAGCCTTCACTTTTTTCATCTGAAACACCACATCCTCTAACTCCTTCAAAGAAATAGGCTTAAGAAGAGAGGTATTCATGCCCATAGTCACCAAAGGAGGAATACAAGCAAAGATAGAAGCTTTTTACTCACACGAAGGCAAGGTATCTTCAGAGAATAGACCAAAGAATAAATGAACTACCTCACTAGATATCTCCAATGAGGAAGAAAGAATAGAACCCTCAGGAGTGTGAAGAGAAGAAATAATGTTACCTTGTCTTCGAGCCTTCACCGAGTTATGAAAGAAGGAAGTATTCCTATCCCCTTCCTGAAGCCAGTCAACACGTGCCTTCTCTTTCCAAAAAAATTTCTCACAAAGCTCCCATTCCTCTAGATCTTTAGCCACACTATCCTCTAACCTATTCAAATCTGCAACAAGGCCCTAATCCTGAATCTTCCTAGTAATCAAATTCAAGCACTCCTGGGAAACCCTTTTCTTTTGGAACACATTGCCAAACTAATACTTATTCCAATTCTTTAATTTATACTTCACATATTGAAGCCTCTTCATAAAGGAATACATAGTTGTACCAAAAGTTGGTCATCCTTCAGACCACCACCTAGAGATTAGGTCAAGAAGATTCTCCTCCCTGAGCTACATAAGCTGAAATCTGAAAGTCTGTTTTCTAGAGCCACCAATCATATAGGAAGAGAATTTGATCGGTCAATGGTCTGATCCTCTCCAATCTAAAATTTCATAGCTTGACCGCCACCAGTCACCAACCCAAAAACTGGAAACAAAAAAACTTGTCTAATCTTTCAGAGATGGCTTCATCCCCAAGCATCCTATTATTCCAATTAAACATGTCATTCATAGGTTTAATATCCACCAACCTAAGCTGAGCCAAATTCTCCCTAAGAAGATCTAAGGAGGGATCCAGACGAGGCACTCCCCCCCTTTTATCCTCAAGAGAGACAACTACATTGAAATCACCTACCATAAGATCCAGGGAAGGAAGGGATACAAAGATCTCAGAAAATTGATATGCGACCACAAGAGAACCTTACTAGGTACATCTATCGGAGCATAAATGTTAGAAAGAAAAACTCTTTCTCCCTTCTCCAAACTAATCGCAACAAGAGAGATGGAGAATCTACTAGTGAACCACCAAACAAGAGAGATTCACCAAGGATTCTAGAAGCAAGAAGGGCCTCAAGAGCCCCCCTACGCACCCACACACTAACATAATCCTTTATTCCAAATCTTAGATGCAATATACAATAGGATTTCCACAAATAACTTTGTCTCCTGGAGGAAAACCAAATCCAGAGAATGAGCATGGACCAGATCCTAAATAGCCTTTTTTCTAGGGACCCCTCACATTCCATGGAAGCACAATCATCATAAATGATGGGGGAAGTGAGTATCCAATGTCTTCACCAACCTAGATTCAACCAACATCTCACCTGCCAACTTAAATTTCTCTTGATCCTACTTCCTACCTAGCTTATGTGACTTATCAGAAGCACTCTTTTTCAGAGGCTTTTGTTGCATACCTAGAATAGGGAAAGAAGCAAAAGCTTTATTCTTGCAAAAAACTCCAGAACCTGAGCCTCCCACAGGGCAAGCACCAAAAACTACAGAGTCCGAAGGAGTACCAACCAACACACAAGGGTCCTCGAGCCCAACCTTCGGGGAGGGAGCCAAAGAGTCCTTCACTTCCCCAAGGGTCTCTATAGGGCTAATAACCAAAGACGTAATAGTCATAGGCTTAGGATTATGAGCATTAATAAGGGGGGCCTCCACATGCATGTCAAGAGAAACCCCTTCTTTGTGAAATAAATCATCCAATGCATCAAACTTGTTAAACATCCCCTCCTCATGGCGATCCCGAAAATTCCTCTTTTGACCTCAACCTCTGTTTCGAGGCCTAACTAGCATAAACCCATCTTTATCTGGAGTCACCCCCTGCATGGGCTCTTTACCCTTTTCAGGTCCAAGATTTGATGGAGCCACCCCATTACTTGAGCTACACACACCAGGGGCACGTGGGCACCTTGTCTGGAGATGAACATACTCACGACATAAATGACATCTAAACAACAAAGTTTCATAATCTAGCAGCTGAGTCTAGGAACTAGACCCCATTGTGAGATCAATAGAGTCAAGAAAAGGCTAACTCAAGTCAATCTCCACACAAACACGTGCATAGAAAATATTATTTTCTCCAGAGTCTGTTGAGAGGGTCTAATCGGCTTTCCTGGTGCCATGGAAATAGACTGTAGATATCTCTCCTCCAACATTCCAGCGAAAATCAAGGGAGGAAAACCCAAACCATGACCTTGGACGACAACTCTTTCGTTGAATTAAAGCTCGCATTCCATGGTTTTATGAATAATCCAACCTGGTTATAAAAATGCGGGCCGCCCTCAAAAGCCCTATTTCAAGTTGATTTGTACTATAAGTGTTTGTTGTGTTCAACACAATTCAATTTTGTTTCCCTGCTATTTCATAGTGGGACAGAAGGAGAAATTCACTCTCCATGAGAATGTTTAACAAGTGAGAAGAGAGGAAACCATCTATGCCATCAATGACAATCCTCTACACTCTAGACTTATGCAAATCCTCCATGCGTAGTCTCTTTTTTTGCTTATTGTCGTAGTGGTTGTAATGACTGTCCATCTATTAATCATCCATTTCTTTCTTCTTGAAATAATCTGTCTTAGATGGTTTGCCACATCACAATCCAACATTTTGGATGTACCTTTCTATATGGTTTGGAATGGTTTAGAGCAGTCCAGATGCTCTTCAATGTTATTGAAGTGATGCTATACCGCTCCATACAGTGCATCTAGAATTAGAGGCAGATGGTTATGAAATTTTCCATTCAAATCATATTGTGTGATCATTATCACCTCTATGTTGATGTGTTTTCATAATATTTTGGGAGAAGAAATATATGGTGCAATGGACATGGTAGGAGATAGAAAAATGAATATCAACACTAATTTGTATGTAAATGCTCAATTCAAATACACTATTTATAAAAGAAGAGGAAATTCAACAAGAATAGAAGTTGATTAAGATACTCAATAATTTGTTTGACAAGAATAGGTTTAAAAATCCTAAAGATGCGTGGAAGAAAACTTTTAAAGATCAGGTGGAAGGAAGACCTTTGGATATGTTGATGGACAACTATTGTTAATGTTTTTAGTTTGCTTAGTACTAAATACAAAAAATTAGGTACAGTCAATGGCCCTCTTAGAAAATTTAGGATTGTCTAAGGAAAATGGATTGTAAATACTTTAGTTGAAAGGTAATTCTATGGTAATTATTGTAGCAACCAAAAATAGCTTTCACAATATATGTTTGGAAGATCTACTATTGCCATGTTGGTGTAGAGTACACAATGTTACTCATTCTAAATTTACATTTTCATTGTGCCAAGCTACATTGAAAGAAGCGAAAGAGAGTATGGGATTGTTTGAGTTGTCTGTTACAAAATCCCCTACATTAATTATAGAATATGCGCAAGAGGTGGAAAGACATGAATCAAAAAGTTATTAAGGATGATCCACAAATCTAGATTTTTAAGCATCTACATTGAAGGAGGTGACTAGGTAGGAGCATTATAGTTTAATTTTACCAAATAGTCTGTCATATCACGGTAATTATATGATGGGTATGTATCACTTGGCAAGGATACCAAAGATCTAATGTTTGAGTCACTAATTATTAACCAAGACTCTTTCTCTTCTCAAAATGAATTACACATATTGGAAGATCAACTCCATGATGCATATTCAGGGGGATATTCTATATCAGTAATAAAAGAGTTTAGTCCTCTCGGTGTAGAGGAGGCATTTTTTGATTTTCTTAAATTCAATAATGAGTTACGTAATTATAATGATGTAGGACTAGTTAATATTTTTGTAATCTATGGAAGTAAAAATACATTACATCATGAATTACGTCCTCCTAAAGCTGAAAGTTTGGGACTAGACAATAAACGAGTTTAGAATAGCCAAATAGTACTGCCTGTGCAAGAAACTACCTAGGTTACATATCTCTCTTTGTTCTTGTCAATAATTATGCTTATCATTTTGATTAAATGGGAATTTAGGGAATAAAACTTGCTTGTGGATTAATCATGGATATAGTGAGTTGCCTCAGCTTCTAATTTATCCTAAGTACGCCGTCAATTTTGAAAATTGTGAAATGGGAATCTATCTTTTTGAATATAAGGATGAATTCACACGACTTAGGACTATAACCATCACCTTATTACTTATGCATGCATTGAAAGGTCGTGTAGAGATAGGTTTTAGTTCACCTTGTTTGAACATAGTTCATTTAGAGTATCTTTGTATATAGTCGGGTTTGAATAAATTCAGTATGCTTTTGCTTTTCTGTTTTGGTTTTTTCTTGCTTTTGCGATCTGGTCTAGGAGTCCTCTTTTTTTTCTTTTGGGAATGTTTTGCAGGCACAATAAAAATTTAATTATCTAGAATTTTTCTAAGTATTTCTTTGAGAAGCCCTAATCATGTTTATGTGAATAGCTGGTGAGGGTCTCTTGTTGGTGTCAAATGATTTGGATATTTAATTTAGGAAGATGAGTCAAGGGTTTGATCTGACTTGAAGTAGATCCTAAAATCTTACATTCTCACATATTTTAAGAGTCCCAAGGTTACTATAGGTTCCTTTGTGAAGTCATGTTAAGTGAAAAACCTTAAGATCTTGCTTTAGCGTCACTGTGATTCTCAACCCTAAATGCAAGATTCACTGCTTGTAAGTTCAAAAACGAAAAGAAAAGAAAAGAAAAATCAAAAGAAACGATAGAGAAAAGAAAGAAAAAATGAAAATCAAAAGAAATTCAACTTTTAAAGGAATTTGAATATCTCTACTAGGGCTATAGATGTCTGATTGACAATAGAACTATGTTTGAGAGAGTCACAACGACAACCTCATCGAGGCTATAGATGCT
Organism: Sequoia sempervirens; assembly: GCA_007258455.2. Classification (NCBI taxonomy): domain Eukaryota; kingdom Viridiplantae; phylum Streptophyta; class Pinopsida; order Cupressales; family Cupressaceae; genus Sequoia; species Sequoia sempervirens. Next base: position 98,251,411 of record VDFB02256132.1, on the reverse strand, counting down.
TGACTGGCAGTGAGACAATATCTAGGTTGATTTTGAAGTAGAATCATTCATGTAGCTTAACATGATGGAGCATAGGTTCTTGTAGTCACTTAAAGAGGGAAACAAATACATTTGCACACACTTGAATTCTCAACCTATGGAAAGTTAGATCAACCAAATATTTTTATTCTTTGATTCAGTGTTCTAGATTTTTAACCTAGTGTGGAGTCTGTCCCCAAAGATTTTGGGTTCATGATTCTTGTTTGTCATAAAAATTCTCTGGAGCATTTCTCCAACAAAGTTTCCATTTGTTATTCCCTTTTTACACACACGCCTCGCTAAAATGGAGGGACTCCCCCCCCTTTTTTTCTTTACTTTTTGGTCGCTATTAGTTTTTCTCCTTGTTTTTGTAGGTTTTCCTTGAAGGAATACTTTATTTTACTTGAATGGTGGATGTGCAAGGTTTGAGGTCTTTTGGGGGGGGGGTGATGGTTATAGTCATTGTTTAAATTTAGTGAGACTTTTTTCCTTATTTGACATTGGGTTAAAATTCTTATAGTCTCCATAAACATTAAGGTCCTTCATATTTTCAAAAGCATGATTTCACTATAGGTCATACAACCTACTAATTTCTGCATTTGACATGGAATAATTGAATTATCACATAGGTGGGTTAGTCTCATATGTCAAATGTTAGTTATTGTGAGAATTCGTTAGCCATCCTTTCTTTTCATTAATCATAGGTTTCACATATTTAAGGGTTATGTATTGTGGGTTTTTCTATTCGTGTAAAGTTTGGGACACTTTATATTCTCATTGAAATTACCCCGTCCCCCTTACTATCTAAGTAAAAATCATATTTTAATCTCCACAGCTGTTCTTGCATATTCATTGGCCTAAATCACAATAATTCCACCAAGTAATATGCAAGAAGCCACCATTTTTGTTGACACTCCTTCATGGGTTACTCTTGGGTGCGGGTTCCACAAGTAGGTGGTTTCCTTTTCATTGCAGGAAAAGGCATGCTGCGTGAGTTCTTTCCTCTTTCACTAGGGTCGAATATATTACAATCTCTACATTTGTATAAGTTTCACATGGATCAAAATAAATTAAATTTTAAGTGTAGTCTTTGTCTCTACATGATATTAGGCATGATGTTTAACCATGGGTGAGAGCACTTTGTATTCCCCCATTGCACAACCTCATTGAGGCCAATTGTCATCTCATCTCCCATATTTTCAACATAGTAAGGGTGTGGACTTTATTGCTACTAACGTTTGATCTTTGAAAAATATTGTCATGGGTCTCGCACATTTTTCTTTTATGCTTGCGAGCTCTTCTTGTATGTGCAAGTCCAACACAGAGTCTTCTCTATTATAATGGTTTGCATAGCCAACATTTCAATAATTCTCCGTAACCTTCATTATTTGTAGAATATCTTAGTTTACTTGGAGTTTTTGTATTCTCCCATTTTGAGCCTTTTAATTGGTCGTGCCACCTTAATTCCCTATAGTATAGGGCTCCCCACGGCTTTCTTTTCACAAGCGTCTGTGTGCACCACCTTTCCCATAGGGGCTTTTGTTGCCTTTCTAGTTTTTGTGTGATCTACTATAAAGAACAATGAATACAGAAATGAACTTCAATATAAATATCACCTGGTTTTCTATTGTGATCGCGGGTATACTTCTTGTTCATCGATATGCTTCTGTTATATGCCTCAGCTTGCATGGATCTCCATATCAAGAATATGTGTCATGTGCTCAGGGATTTATTATGTGAGAAGAGGAACATGTTATGGGTAGGTCTTGGCTATGCATGGGACTCTCTATTATTGTAGAAACTTTATTAGACTAATGTCTGTAACTATGAGTTTAAATGAAACCCACCCCTTGTGAACATTCATGCATATTATGTGCTCCTATTGGCAATTATATCTCGAATAAATTCCAAAGAGAACTAAGACCATGGTTATGAATAATAGGCAGGTCATGGATACGGTTTAGATTAAAGATGGCAATGTTTGTGCAGAGTAAAGGAGAGTGGACATCAAGTTTTTGCTACGTTTTAAAATCTTATCCGAATTTTGAGCACTTGAATATGAGAGTATTATTTGAAAATCATTGTATATTATTGTTGATATCAGTGTAGAGTGTTTTAATGATGATATTGTTTTCTTTTTAAAATACTGTACAACCATGTTATAGTAAGCATGAAGTGAGGGGCGATGAGGAGATAAATGGTGAAACTTGTTATGATTATAACTCTCATTTCTTTGGATTATCTACATCCTCCTGGGTTTGAAATTATCATTAAATCCTGAGCCACTTCCATTCATATTGAAACAAAGGAAAATGGATGTGTGTGGTCCTAGGTCCTAAATGTAAAGAACCTAAAATGTAATGGGGGGCCTTTTTCCAAGTTTCATTAATGAGGGAGACCAACAAGGCGAATAGATTAACTATTAACCATGAAGGTGAGCCAATCAAACCTGGATCTCCTTCTTTTGAGCCTCAAGAATGGATTGGAATGATTTGAAATGATTAGCCTAATTAGATTATATGACCTAATATGATAAATATAATATTTTGAGAACACACAAATGGAAACAATAATTTGCAGATGGATTTGAGAAGTGTTGAATGATGTGTACCTATCACCAAAAGCTAGATCTGGCATAGAGAGGACTCAAATGTATAGGAGTGTATGGTTTCCTGATTGGGGGTCCTAAAATTGATTTAGCAGTCCTCTGATGCTAGATCCGAGCTTTTGTTTCCCTGGTACAGAATTTTCAAAATGTCATCAGATAATTCTATATTTAAGTTTTTGTGTCTTGAGAACTTTTAGGGCTTTGAATGCAACAATGGACAATTTTCCTTCAATCCTCTTCAACCTGAGATTTTCATATTCATAAAGAGAGGAAACTTTGGGTCATTTTAGGGGCTTGCCTCAGTAAAACCCCATGTAAGTGTTTCCACTTCCACAATGACAATGTCAATGATAGAAATGATAATTGAAAGGACAAAATGGTGGAATCACAAAATGTTGCAACTTGCCACCCTTCAATGGCTTCTTGAAAGGACTGAAGTTATGCAGATCACCTCAAGTATTTGGATCTTTCTTGAATGAATGCTTTGGAGACCTAAAAAAGTGTTAGCCTTAAAAAAAATATAACATGAACACACATAAACTTTGACATGATGTTGGATCTTGAATTGTTGCAATAAAACTCTAAAATGTTGCTCAAGTGACTTGCTCTTGACAATAGCATTTTCTCAATAGTATACTTAGTGCTAGGTGGTGTGTGTTATATTTCAAATGTTAAAACAACTAGATATTTATATGCAATTGTTCTAATTTCCTGACAATTAGATTCCAAAAGTCGACATTTGAAATTTGAATTTTAAATATTAAAATATCGCCCACAACATATTAAAAATTGGTCTCCGACAAGATAAGGGGACCCATACATCCATGGGTGTATGGGTCTTGGCCCTATCTACTAGGACATTAAGTGTTGGGATAAAAATAATAATTGCTTACATTTATTCAATGCTTTCAATCCTTTAGAAAATCGTAAAAATAGGCTTTGGAATGCAAAATTTAGGAAATTAGGAGCTCAATTAGGTCTAATAAATAAAGGGGAAGAAAAAAATAATGTGAAATTGTTAAGGGTGACAATTTTTGACACTACTTTTAGCCCCCACTTTAGTAAGAGTATGAACTTACACTCAGACTCACACTAAAGTATAAAAATATGTCAAGAGGGTTTAAAATGTAAAAAATATTGAAAATATAGGATGACTAAGGACCAAGGGAGGTGATCAAGCCCCTAGGATCCAAGATCCCATGGAAAACCAACATAGGCACAAAGGAACACACATATGTATGAAATGCAACAAGACAACATACACAAACATATATTGTCAACATGAAGTGAAAAAGGGAATTTGGACTAACAAGTTGTATTATGTTAGGATGCATACAAAATGCATTCATCACTCACACAATAGAAAAGTTTGATATTTGGTAGGTGAATTGAAAATAGGTAGGAACATGGGCTAGTGAAGTTTGATATTCACTAGGTGAACCTCCAAGAAAAGGATGAGAAACACAAAAGGTCTACTAGGTGTACCCATAACAAGGTGGCCAAAAATGAGAAACACACAAGGTCTAGTGAGGATCAGTTTTCACTAGGTGTGTACCCATAACAACCATACTGTTGAGGGTCAAAATAGCACAACAACATTAAACAAAATATTCCTCTTCTATTTCTCTTGAAAGAGAAAGATAACACATAGAGATCTAACTCCCAATGTCCTGGTAATTGGTTCTCAATTATGCTGATTTTACTCAGAGGTTGATATAACCATAATGTTCAAGGGGCCTTTGATGGTAACAAGGAACAAGATTGCACAACATCAAGTAGTCTATGTTTGGGGGGTTTTAAATAAAATAAAAAGATGATTTTTTTTTTTAAATCAAAGAAACATGAATAAAGTTCTTACGTATCTAGACGTGCATATGAATAATGAGTGTTTATTCCATCTAACCAAAACTATAATAAGATGCAATTCATAGAATAACCTATGCTATTGCATACATCCATAATGCTAATTCATATATCATCAATATTCACTAAACTTACTTTAAAGAAATCACTCACTCATCATCCATAACACAGATCAAATGAATACAATAACAATTTAATTCACAGATAATCCAATGATATGATCTTGAATCCAGTTCCTTCTATTGAATTTCATCAAATAAGAAACAATTAAGCACAAAAAAATCATTGGTGTATGGATTGATCATGTACCATTAACTTTATCAAAATGGATCCAAACTTTAAAATCATGACATGAAAATGTATGAAAATTGTAAAAATAACCAAGCCTTTTTACTGAACTTTTTAGAGTATCTTTCTAAAACATTGAAATCCTAGATCTAGTTTCTATCCTCTATCATCAGGTGGCTGATCTTTCTTTTAATTAGCCGACCTCTACAAAGTATATTCTAATAGTACATATAGGGTGACATATGCATGAATTTCTTAATTATCAATCCAGATCCACAATCCATGCAATCGAAACTGAACACAAAAGTAGACTAAGGAACCCCTGTTTCAAGGCTGATCACTCTGTTGTACAAAAAGGAAATCTGATACTCCAAGAAGAAATTGAAACCCACATATCAGACTCAAAGTTGAACTTATGTCAAAATCCACAAAAAGAGGAGAAGAGCAGATAGAGCATGGTGAAAAGAGTTAGTCACTTTTGCACTGAATGCTCAAGAATTTACTCATCAAAACTGGAGAATATATGTTGAAGAGTACCCAAATTTGGCCCATCCAACTAATCATCTTCAAATTTGATTCTTTCAAATTCTACGGAAACCAACCTTTGCATCTCCTTTAACTTGATTAGATCCTTTCTAACAGTTCTTACTTTCTCCCAGATATCCATAAACTGATCTAACAATAAACTCTCCCCATCATCTCCCTTTTGCATGATTTCCTCAAACCTACCCCTCCATCCCTCCCTTAGTTTATCCAAAGACATGCCTTCTTTTTTTGAGGAATATAAGTTGATTACAATGGCCACAATTGCCTCTAATTCAACCATCTTTTGATTCAAGTCTTTACTCATTTAGATCATATTTCTTCTTGATGTCCATGCATAGCCCTAAACTTATCTCTTTTTATGCTCACAATTTTTTGCACAAAATCTTCATTACCTTACTCAAGAACTGAAGATTCCAGCAAGGTGGACTTGGGCAGTTTGCTAATATCCTCAAGCCTTTTAACATATTCCTTGTATTCATCATCTTGCTTATCCAGATCCTTAGCCTGCTGGTCTAGATCTTCTGCTAATTCAAGAGAAGCTTTATGAATCTTAGAACCTTCAACAAGAACATCATCAACCTCCTGGTTGAGCTTATCCAACCATTTATCCATCATCCCCACCTTGCTTTTCATTTGAATCAAATCATCCGCTTCCCTCTCTGTTAACAAAACTTGGGATTCAGGAAGAGCAACTTGAAACATCTTTCAAAAAACCATGGAGCTGATCCAATTGAGCCTTAAGCTCATCCTTTCTTTTTTCATCCTTAATCATCCAGGATTTAGTTGAAGAAGCCACAATATCAATCAAACTCATCTGTTGGTTTCTCGTAGGCTTTCCCAAATTTACTGCCCCCAACTGATAATCAGTGATTTGCATATCATCATGATTCTTCTCCATTACAGGTATGGCACATTCAACAATGATCTCTCCAGCATTAGTGAGACTAGTAGAGTGAAGAACCCAAGCCTTCTTTTTAGGTTTCTCTTTCCCTATTTCTTTCATCATTTCTTCCCAATTCAATGGTTGTGGTTGAACAACTTGTTTTATTTCCAAGTCCAATTTTAACCAAGTAGGAGCAATAGGAGTAGTGGTTGCCTGGGATAAAGAAGAAGCAACAGTAGTGGAAGACAAAGGTTGTAACAATGTAGGCCCTGGTTGAGAATCAACTTCCTGCACTTTTTGCTGATTACTTTGTTCATTTTCCTATGCTAATCTTTCTACTTCCTCTTTATCCTTCTATTCTTGTAGCCTTTTAGCCTCCAACTCCTTCTTTAAACATTCCTCTCTTTCTTTTTCTCCAACATTTGATCCCATTGCTTCTTCAGCTCTTCAACATAGTCCCATGCCTCCTTGGACTTCTTTTCATATTCAGCAATTGGGTATGTGCAGGATCATGGTATGCCAAAAAGTGGCAATGAGGAAAAAAACACGTCTTTCATCGACCCAAAAACGCGAAAATATCGTGTTGACTTTTTTTAGGCTCGGGTGTCAGTACACACCACCAAAGCAAACACTAATCCTAGTTTTCCAAATCGGATATCCGATTTGTAGACTGTAACTTTAAAACAATGAAAATAGTTGTATATATATGATTTTTACAAATCGGATATCCGTTTCAAATCGGATATCTGATTTGTAAAAAGCATATTTTGTTGTTGTTTTAAAGTAATGGTCTAGAAATCGGATATCCATTTCAAATCGGATATCTGTTTCAAATCGGATATCTGATTTGTGTACACATAGACCTAAGGATTAATGGTATATGGTAGAAGGTTTAAGGGTTAAACTTTAAGGTTTAGGGTATATGGTAGAGGGTTTAAGGGTCAAGGGTTATAAGGGTATAGGGGAGAGAGATAGATGGACTTAGTGTGTGAGAGAGTGACCTGAGAGAGTGGGATAAGGTCGGAGAGGGTGGGAGAGTGGGATAGAGTGGGAGAGAGGGAGGAAGAGGGTGGGAGAAAGTTGGAGAGGGTGGTAGAGAGTGGGAGAGAGGGAGGGAGAGAGGAGAAGAGTGGAAGAGAGGAGGAGAGGGAGGGAGAGTGGGAGAGAGAGGAGAGGAGTGGGATAGAGGATGGGAGAGGATAGGAGCAAGAGATTGAGATACTCGAGAGAGGGAGGAGTGGGAGAGAATCGGGAGGAAAGAGAGTTGGAGGAGGAGGAGAGGGTGGGAGAGCAGGATAGAGGGAGAGAGCTGGAGAGTTGGAGAGGGGGAGAGGAGAGGAGGAGATGGAGGAGGAGTCTAGAGATGGAGGAGGAGGAGGAGAGAGACCTAAGAGAGGAGAGGCAGGGATGAAAGACTTGAGAGAGAGAGAGGGAGGAGGGAGAGAGATAGAGGGTAGATGGTTTAAGGTTTAGGTTAAGGGCAGAGGGAGAGGATAAAGGAGGAGGAGTGTGAGGAGAAAGACCTAAGAGAGGGAGAGAGAGAAGGGGTAGGAGGGAGAGACTGGAGATAGATTGAGTGAGTGAGTGAGAGAGACCTGAGAGAGAGAGTAGTTCTAGGATGGAGATACTCTAGAGAGAGAGACAAAGGAAGGGAGGGTTAAGGGGAGAGAGATATAGGGATTGAGTGAGAGAGAGACCTAAGAGAGGGAGAGGGGGTAGGATGGACAAAGTTGAGAGAGGGAGAGAGATAGAGGGAAGTGGGGTTAAGGTTAGAGGGTAGATGGTTCAAGGGTTTAGGGTTTAGGGGTTAAGGGTTTAAGGGTAGAGGGGAGAGGTAGGGGTTTGGCGGCTAAGGGTTTAGGGTTATGGGCAGAGGGAGAGACAGAGGGAGTGTGGGAGAGAGGATAAAGGCAGAGGGTAGGAAGGTAGAGGGTTATGGGTGAGGGAGGAGATAAGAGTGAGTGAGAGAGAGAGACTTGAGAGAGGGAGAGGGGTAGGAGGGCTACACTTGAGAGAGAGAAGGAAATAGGAGGGATTTGGAGAGAGATAAGGGGTAGGCCAAGCGAGAGGGTAGAGGTGGATTTAAGGGTTTAGGAGTTTAAGGGCTAAGGGGTTTAGGTAGAAGGGAGAGAGATAGAGGGAGTGGGAGAGAGGGAGGGAGTGGGAGAGAGATAGGAGGGTAGAGGGTTAAGGGTAGAGGGGAGGAGATAGATATGAGAGACCTAGGAGAGGAGAGGGGGTAGGAGGGTGAGACTGGCTAAAGAGAGGGAGGGAGGGCGGGAGTGGGAGAGAGATAGAGGCTAAATGGTTAAGCATAGAGGATAGAGGGTTTAAGGGTTTAGAGTTTAAGGGTTAAGGCTTTAGGGTTTATGTTTAAAGGTAGAGGGGAGAGATATATAGAGAGTGAGTGTGAGAGAGAGAGAGACTTGAGAGAGGGAGATGCAGTAGGAGGGAGGGTCTTGAGAGAGAGGGGAGAGGGTTTATGTGGGTTTAGGGTTTAGGTTATGGGTAGAGGGGATAGAGATAGAGGGATTCAGTGAGAGAGAGAGGGAGGGAGTGGGAGAGAGATAGAGGGTAGAGGGTACAAGGCAAAGGGTAGAGGGGAGGGAGATAGGAGTGAGTGAGAGAGATAATTGAGAGTGGGAGAGGTGTTAGGAGCATGAGACTTGAGAGAGAGAGGGAGGCAGGGAAGGAGTGGGAGAGAGATAGAGGGTAGAGGGTTTAAGGGTTTAGAGTTTAATGGTTAAGGTTTTAGGGTTTAGGGTTAAAGGTAGAGGGGAGAGACATAGAGGGAGTGAGTGAGTGAGAGAAACCCAAGAGAGGGAGAGGAGGTAGGAGGGATATTCTTGAGAGAGAGGAGGGAGTGGGAGAGAGATAAAGGGCAGAGGGTTTATGGCTCTATTGACTTCCATGGATAAGGGTAGAGGGCCAAGGGGTAGAGGAGAGACTCTAGGGAGGAGCAAGTGAGAGAGAGACCTGAGAAAGGGAGAGGGGGTGTGAGGTGGGAGGCTCTGAGAGAGAGAGAGAGAGAGAGAGAGAGAGAGAGAGAGAGAGAGAGAGAGAGAGAGTGGTGCTAGGACTGAGAGACCTGAGAGAGAGGGAGTGGCTGATAGATAGAGGAGCAGCTGATTACGGTGCAGAGGGCAGGGCGGCGATCATCTAGGGCCTAAGGGTTAAGGGCTGGCAGAGGGTTTTAAGGGCAGAGTGGCGACACACAGAGGAGGGAGTGAGAGACAGAGAGAGACCCAAGAGAGGGAGGGGCAGGGAGGGAGATGACTTGAGAGAGAGAAAGAGAGGGCAGAGGGTAGAGAGAGAGGGTCTTGGCCTAGGGTTATGGGTAGAGGGGAGAGAGATAGAGGCATTAAGGAGAGAGAGAGAGTGAGAGAGTGGGAGAGAGACAAAGGTAGAGGGCAGTAGCTATGGTTAAGGGCAGAGGGACACAGATAGGAGGAGTGACGTGTAGAGAGAGACCTGGAGAGAAGGAGAAGGAGGGGTGAGACTTGGAGAGAGAGGAGGGAGGGAGTGGGAGAGAGGTAGAGGGTTTAAGGGTTTAGGAGAAGGCTAAGGGTTTAAGGTTTAGGCTATGGTAGAGGGAGAGAGATAGAGAACCGAGACGTAAGAGGAGGTAGAAGGGTGATTTTGAGAGAGAGAGAGGGTAGAGGGTAGGAGGGTTTAAGGGGTTTGGGATTAAGGGTTTAGGTTTGGCGGTTTAGGTTAAGTGGGTTGGTGAGTAGAGGGAGAGAGAGAGGAGGGAGGAGAGAGATAGAGGGTAGAGGGTTAAAAAGGTAGAGGGTAGAGAGATAGGAGTGAGAGAGAGAGACCTGAGAGAGGTAGAGGGGGGCAAGAGGGAGGAAGGGAGTGGGAGAGAGATATAGGGTAAAGGGTTAAGCATAGAGGGTAGAGGGTTCAAGGGTTAAGGGTTAAGGGTAGAGGGAGTGAGTGAGAGAGAGACCTGAGAGAGGGAGAGAGGGTATGAGGGAGTCTTTAGAGAGAGAGAGAGGGTAAATGGTTTAAGAGTTTAAGGATTTAAGGTTTAAGGGTAGAGGGCTAAGGGTAGAGTGGAGAGACATAGGAGTGAGTGAGAGAGAGGTCCTTAAGAGAGGGAGAGGGGGTAGGAGGGAGAGATGAGAGAGAGAGAGAGAGGGAAAGAGATAATATTTAAATATTTTATATGTTAGTAATATTAATTAGTTATATAATATTTTATATATTAGTATATATATATATATACATTAAGTAAAATATAGAAATAATATTTAAATATTATACATAATAATATAATATATTATATATTAAATTATAAACTATATTTTATATTCTCAAGTAGATATATTAAAATAAACTATAAAATATTTATTGCATTTTATAAATCATATATTATAAAGTGTATAAATTTTTTTAAATCATATATAAACCAAATCAGATATCCGTTTTGAAACGGATATCCGATTTGGTTTATATATGATTTTAAAAAAAATTATACACTTTATAATATATAATTTATAAAATGCAAAAAAAAACGATTTGGATATCCGATTTGAAACGGATATCCGATTTGAAACGGATATCCGATATTTCTAACACATAATTTATTGCCTAGGGATTAGCCTCGGGCTTGCTTTGGTATTTGGCTTGGACATGCCAATCCTAAGAAGTCAACGCAAAAAACGTGTTTGACAACTTACCTTGTTTTTCTAGACTTCGTCCATGTGGCTGACGACTTTATTTTTAGCCAAAATTGATGAAACGAAAAGGGTTTGTAGAAGAGACTCTCAGCTTTCCACCAATATAAATTATTCATTACTTTGAATTTAATAAATAATTATTATTTATTTTCTTTTAGAATTATGACTAAAGTCCTGATTGATAGGCTGATTGAAAAACATCTATAACTTTCAAACGGTATTATATTTTTTGAATCCAAAATATGTGTCACATTATATGTTTCACATACTATAGGATTAAAAAAAAAAATTGAATTTTATGAGGTTTTAACCAAGTTAAGGTGGTTAGACATACGAGTTTTTATATTTTTAAAAGTTGTAATAAAAATTCATAATTAATTATTTTCTTGGAAAAAATTACAAAAAATATCGTCACATTTGGACATGAGTCCTCTACATATATCTAAAATCTCATAAAAAAATATTATCATTTTATTATGGTTAGGGTGGTCAGACAGACACCTACTTCTTATTTTTTTCCTGAAATTTAAGTAATACTGCATTGAAATTTCAAATTTTCACCAAATAGATTTTGTTTTAAAAAAAATTAACCTAGTAGTTTAGAAACTACATTAAATTTCCCACAGATTCTATTCTTACATATTTTTGAAATAATATAGATAACTTATTCAAATTTTTACGTCAAGTTGCCTAACTCTGATTTTTCTGAATTTTCATTGCCACTTAAGGGCATGTTTGCCCTACCATGATCCTGCACATGCCCAATTTCAAAAACCTCTCTTTCTCTTTTCAAACGTTCCTGCTCTTCCCTTTTTCTATAGGCCTTTTCTTGTTCCTTGAGCTTAGCTTCAATAGCTTCTTTTTCTCTTCTTTGCTGGGCCTTTTCTTCTTCAAGGTTATGAATTTTCTGCTGCATCATCAACTTATCCCTTTCCTCTTGGATTTTGAGCTCCTGCTCCTTTTGTTGTTGATGTTGAGATAACTCATTGACCTTGACCTTATCTTCCAACTCCTTCTACTTAACAACCAATTCAGATTGTGTCCTGGCCTCTTCTTCTTATTGCTTAGCTGATGCCTTAGCTTTTTCCTTAGCATCAACTTCTCTTTTTTCATCTTCAAAGATTTTCCACTGATCTTCCTCAGTCAATATATGCTCAATCCCTACATCATCTGTCATATCAAAAGATGTTAATGCCAGATGCTCTTTATCAGATGGAGTCTTTTCTAAATCAGTTTCTACATTATGTATTTCAATTTCATCCTCCATTTGTCTTAAGACCTCTGCTTCACCATGGAGGGATCCCTTCGGTGATTCTTGACCTAATTCTTGTGCATCAGAGGGGTGAGTAGGTACTTCCCCTGTAGTAGATGTAGAAGCCCCCACATCCGCAATTGTTTCATCTTCCTGCACCTCCGAAAGTTCTTGAGGAACCACCTCTTCTTGTGTATTAGAAGGCATAAAATATAAGGGTTCCTTAGGTGCCATCCTTCTCTTTTCCCTTTTATACCCTAGGGTGGTAGTTACAACTTTCCTCTTCTTAGATGATGGAGGCTCGGCCTGATTAGCCCTCAAACTCACACATTGAATGCTCCTATCCAACACCGGTCTTGCAATCTGCATTATGTCAATTGTCTCCTCAACAGTCTAATTTATTGGATCAAGATCTTTAGTACCAATCTTGTTTGCATCATATTCGGGATCCAAAACCATCCCATCATCAGACAATGTCTCTGGAATGTCTTCGTTTATCCCAAACTCAACCATAAGTGGGATAGGTATCCTTTCATAATTCTTCTTCCTAAGATCATACTCATTTTGCAAATCCTCCCAAAAATCCTCCAATAGATTAAAGTGTTTCTCAAAGACACTGGGAAGCAAAGCCCTCATCTTATGCTTGGGGTCATAGTATTTCCTTGCCGTGTACAAGCCTAACTACAAATAAACTAATTCATCACAAATTACCTTAGCTGCCTAAATGTGTGGACAACAAAAGGCCACCAACTTCATTGGAAACTTATGGCACCCAATCTTATGTTTGTTTCCAAACTAGAAATTAACAGCCAAGGCTTGATAAATAAACTCCATTAAAATGACCCTATCACCACAACGTCTAGGTAACAAATGGGGGTGACCATCAAAGCCTACTAACCTAAAATAGGTAAATGTGGGGTACTGGATAAACTAATGTCCCCATTCATTCACAAAAGCCATTGCCTCCTTGCTAAGCCTATACCCAGCATCACCATTAAGCTTGTTAATGATGACATAAAGAAAGGCATCATTAACCCTTCTATAATGTTGCTTTGATGCCTCCAAGGTGAGCTGGTTATAATACTCCCACACTCTCTTTTGTCCTTGGGCTTCCCCCAATATACCTACTGTTTGAAGTCTAGGAAAAATCCCCACTCAGACACTTGCATAAACTACATAGGAGGTCATAAAGAAACGCTTGGTTTCTCTCACTTTTATCATCTGATTGTGAATGTTGTCTGATACTATCATTGACCAGTCAAATTGTTGCCTCCCATCCAAAATAGCTTGGATAAAAGGAAAAATCCATTCCTTAAATAGTGAAGCATCCCTTTTCCCAAACACCCTAGAAAGGAATATGATTATATTTGCAATTTCTTTACTAAATTCTACCCTTTTAGGTTGGTCTAGAAGCTTGGTCAAAGACTTCTTCTCCACCCTCATCCAAGTCTTATTCATGTGAAACCTATTCCTCTCCTTATTACACTGTAAATATTCAAAGCCTCTACCTCATTTAATTGCTTAGGATTCTTGGGATCAGGTATATTAAACAAGAATTTGATCATTGGAGGCATGAAGTCAATAATAACATTACCCTTTACATCCACACACTACCTCCTAGCAGGGTTATATGCTCTAGCTCCTACAAGAATCAACTCCGGACATTAGACAGATGGGGGGGAAAGTGCAACATGTGCCAGTCTTGATTGAACAATCCTTTTTGTCCTTCCTGTGACCTGCTCCTCAGTGAATGTCTCCCCATGCAATTCTTCATAGTTAAAAGGGCCCAAATTGGTGTCAGTAATATCAGCCCAGTCGGAATCAATTTTGCTGGCTATGAGGACAACCTCCTTATGCTTACATCTCAAGGTATACGGGAGTTTTTCCACTTTGATCTTCTTTGGCCTAACTCCTTGCCATGAAGTTTCACCTGGCTGGCTCCTCTAAGAGGCCTCATTTGATACTCCTAACATTTCTTAATACCTGCAACAATTCCCTATATTAGATGAACAAAGCATCTAAGTTAGTCAATCATATAATCCCTTCTCCATCCTCCTAAGATAACATTTACTTGGTCAAACTATTCCTTTATCGGAGGTGAAACTGTAGAAGATTAGGCATAAACAATACTTCTTATCATAAGGCGGGGCCGGGATTGAAACTGGATATGGAGTAAAACAGTGTCAGAAGTGGGACTAGAACGAGAACATAATCAAAATAGGGTCAGAGGCAGGATGGGAACAAGAATTGGACCAGAAACGAATGTTAGTTACCAATTTCAACTTCCCCTCTAGATCTGGTTCCGACCATGAGTAAAGATATAGTGACATCATAATAATGAATGAGAGCGGATCAATTCCAGCAAACAGAGAGTATTTAAAACAAGGCGGTCATATGAACCATAAACCCTAGGTCACATGGGCCCCAAAGGAAACTATAAATAGCATAGTCTATCCCTCCTATGGCTCCTCCATACAAAAGTCATTAAAACCATGGAAAAGGTTATATTGCAAAATCCTAGTTCGCTTGATATGTCATTTCCAAAAACTAGGGCAAAACGGGAAACCTGTACGAACAACCCAAAACCGACGCGAGAAAACTAGAACAGGGTCTCAAAACGAATTTCATCATCCAAGCAAGGAAACCCCTTCAAAAATCAAAACCCTAGTCAAAAGCAGAGTACGAAAAATGAACCCATCGTGAAAGGGACACTAGAACAAACAACAAAACTAAAAATGACAAATGAAAGACAAACCCAAAATGGAACATAACCAAAATGAAAGAACCAAACAAGCATAACAAAAAGAAAAGCACAAACACCAACAAAGGAAATGAAAATAAAGAACAAAACCCCTCCCACGAATGCGCCAAGACAACACACTCGAAAGAAGAACAGGAGAAGGAAAGACAAAGAAACCTACCTCAAAATGCTCCTTAGGATTGACCAAAAAATCGCCAAGATTTGCTCCGCAATTTTCCCTTGTGATCAAATCAATTCTTTATAGACTTTCCTGGTCGTGGTTTGCTTAAAAAATTCGCATAATAATAAGAATGAGGCAATTTAAGAATAATTAAACCTTTAATCAATAATTTGTGCATGCAAATAGGCTGCATTTAATGCCATAAATGTGGTACATCGAGGACAAAGCCAACGACACGAATAGACAGTTAGGTCAAGTCAACAGAACATCAAAAGGTAAGGCGGAGGTGGAGCCGGGTTGAAGACAAGATAAGGAAACCAAAAAAAAGCTCCCTACTTCATTTCCACCCCCAGACTTGACCCCAACAAAAGGACCAAGAAAAAACGACAAACAAAGATGGGGCCGGAGACAAAACCCAAAGGGAATTTCATAAAGTTTGAAGTTCCATTCTGGGTCCGGATCCGATCCTGACCAAAAAGCAAAGAACAACACAAGAACAAGGGAAGCAGGACCAGAGTGAACACCAAACTCAACCCGAACAACAAAGAGCGAGGAAGAAAAAGAGTAGAGACGAAGTTGGGATGGGAACACAAAATGGAAACTTGAAACTTCCCTTGTGAGTTCCAAACCCAGTTCCGCTCCCACTCAAGAAAACAAACAAAACACAAGAAAATGACCAACCAATAGGAGGACGGACCAACCCAGGTGTTCGTCGAAAACAACCAATAGAACAAAGGAGAAACAAAAGAGAAGGCAGAGTCGGAGTCCGGACTATATCCAAACTAGAAACCTTGAAAGAGTTCCCTTAATTAGATTTGGTTCTGGACCCGCCTCCACCAGAACAAAAGACAAACTTAGGAGCAAAAAAAAGAACTCCTAAGACTTAACCAAACAACCAAAGGCGAACAAAAATAAAATAAAA
Organism: Sequoia sempervirens; assembly: GCA_007258455.2. Classification (NCBI taxonomy): domain Eukaryota; kingdom Viridiplantae; phylum Streptophyta; class Pinopsida; order Cupressales; family Cupressaceae; genus Sequoia; species Sequoia sempervirens. The sequence continues at coordinate 98,235,425 of VDFB02256132.1, read as the reverse complement.
TGGGGATCCATTTTGTTCCAAAATAAAACAAAATGGGGTGGTTATGCAAGGCATAACACATGCCAAGAGATATACTCCCTGATAACTCTAATAAGGTGCCACAAAATGATCAATGTTATTCCAAGCTACACTAAGTTCAAATATCGTGAACAAGGTGAAGCAAAGAAAATGCCAATGTCAATGTTGACATCAATGAACCACTAATTCTAGCCCCTATGGACAAAGTGAAGCAAAATAATGCCAATGTATGCCCCCACTTTAAAGAAATTGCAAAATACCATGTTGTGAGAAATTAATTTACAGTAGAAAATTGATAAATGTCATGTAATAAAAGATCACAAGAGCTTATTTGGAAAACCCTATGCCAATTTGATATATTTCTAAATAAATTACACTGGATGATGAGGGTTTTCCTCCAAATGCAATGCAATAAACATAGAAAGGGACATTGAGGGATCCATGGATCTGGGGTCAGTATATGTCTTTACTATAGTGATATGATAGAGCTTAGAATTGACATCATTCCCTAAATACTTATGGAACAATGAGCACAATGGAGGAATGACACATAGAGAGAGAAAAGACAAACAAAATTTTGGGTCAACATGGAAGATACCTAAATGTTTGAATGCCTTGCATCATCCCCAAAAGGAAAACATAAGACAAAAAATAAAAGAAAAAGTTTACAATATATAGAATAATGGAGATACAAATAAAATAATGTTATGACATGTTTGTTTCCTTTGTATCCTCGCACCAACGAATCAACAAGGTTCATCCAAAGAAAACTGAAAAACAATAAGACATGCTAAGAAGCACAATATGAGAGATCACATTATGTGCAATCAAACACAAGAAACACGTGAAACAAACATAAAGGAGTACCACACATGGAAGCCAACCTAAATAGGTCGTTTGCATCCCAATATTGTTCATCATAAATGGAAGGCAGATAACTAGCTAAAGGGACTATATCAAGTGTCATATTAGGAGCATTTCTAGGTGCAACATGTGGTGGGTCAGTCTCATCAAGAGGATCATCATGGTTTCCCCCATCTAAATTCATTTTCTTTGAAAATAAAACATTAAGCTCATTATGCACCTCCTCATCAATTTTAGCAATTTCATCATCATCCAAATTGATCACAATGGGAGGTTTTATGAGAATTGCAGTTGAATTTTCTTATTTCAGTTCTCATTTTTCTTCCTTTTCTTGTTTTGGTGATAGTTTTATTTCTTGAGTTTTTTTCATAGTTGTTGGGTTATCATGCATTTTTTTTTTCTTTTCTTCCAATTGATGAGCAATAGCACAATGTTTGTGCCTACACTCTTTATCATTTCAGTTTCTTCTTGCATGAATTTCAATATATGATGGGGTAGGAGTAGGTTTCTCAATCAATTGTTTCTTTTATTCCCTTAAGGGAGGAACTGAAGGAACCTTTTGAGGATTGGGAAACCGTTGTCTCCTTAGGTTTATACGCTTATTTTTATCTTTAGAGGCACAAAAAGAATCATTTTATTGTCTCTTGGTCTTTTATAGGATATGGGTGGAGGAACCACAACATATCTACCTTGGTTACTTGGGAGGGTCTTTGGTTCAAGCATAAGTTCATCCATGATGGATTGGGGAGAAGGAGAAACCATAGACCTATCATTTTTTGGAATATTGCTAAGAGATAACTTTGTTATGTGCTTTGCCTTGAAATTTTGATATAGGTTCCATGATTTTCATATTTCTTGCATGTGTATATATGTTTTTGTATGTGCTTGCATATGATTTGAATCTACTTCCATGTTATTAACATGTGCTTACATGGATTTTCATGTTTCTTGCATGTGTTTCCATGTGATTGATCCATGGTGTTTTAGTTTAAATGGGTATTCCTTCATTTATGATTTCTTAGCTTTATAAACTTGAGGGAATTTATAGGAAGGAATCAACTAATTATTAATCCTTGTATGAGTCAAAGTCTTGAAATCAATCTTGTTTTTAAAGGTATAATCAGAACTTGAAGGATGGATAAGGTGGAGCATTATACAATTTTTCATGTGCTTATATGTAGTATGGTATTAACTTGGAGCTCTTGTTTTATAGTATGGAACAACCCTCTTGCATGGTGGTTGAGTTTTCTCATTTTATGGTCATGTACACCAAAGTACTCATGTTGGGTACCTAATTTTAGCTCTCTAAATAATGGGAGAGCATTAGATGTTTGGACTAAAATTTGGTATGCTTACTTTGGGTGCTTGGTTTTAGTCCCTACCATTTCAAAGAACTATTTTATTATCCTTGAATGTGTGTAGGTCATGGAGTTGGTCACTAGGTGATTTGGAAGCTTCTCGAACAACCTAGTTTGTTTATATGTATGTACATGATGGTGGTTGTGGAGTTGGCCTATTTCATGGCCTAAAGTTATTTAATAACTTATTATTCCTATTGGATGGTGTTAATTGCATGTTTTAGATTCATTATGACTATATTTTTTGGTTTTGTAAATTATCTATTTAAAGCCTATGGTTATGCTTATCTATGATATTTTCTTTTGTTTTTATTTAATTTTTTTGTAAACTATCAAACTTTTGGGTCTTCCAAATGATAATTGGATTCATATATGCATGCATGTCTTTGAAATGGATGGTTTTTAAGGTTTTATATGTTTAACCAAAATATGTAGTTTTGTAGATCCGTGTAGAGACTATTTTTTAGATTATGAATCTTGTGTGTGGGTTTCCAAATGTAATATAGTTACAAGTTTTCTTACATGATTTATGCATGGTTTGAGGATTTTTTTTGTAGCTTTCTCAATGAAGATGTTTCGTACATATTTGTTCTCTTAACAATTTTATAATTTTTCTTGATGGGCTCATCAATAGCACGGTTACTCTAGGGTGGGTTTGCAAAAACTTAGATTTAGGCTTGATCTAGTGTTTGGGTTTTGAATTTTTTTATTATTATTTAATATTGTCTCTAATTTTCTTGTTATCTGATATTGATTTTTATTATCTTTTGGATCCATATTTCTTGGTGGATCCATGCTGTGATGCTTTGAGATCTACTAGTTCTACAAGTTTGTGGTCAACATATGCCTATAGGTTGCATAGAAAAATTGAATGTAGGATTTCTATAGATATTTAAATATTGATGGTGTCTTGTTGTAGTAGGATTTGGCTATGAGCTATTTAGATGTCATGGTGTTGTATATTGTAGTTTTGGTGGTATTTCAATCATCATAGTGCATGCATTGTTGTTGTGTAGTAGTGAGATGGAGAACCTATTGGCGTTGCAATATTTTTGGATGTTCATAACATTTTTCTTAAGAGTACTTTGGACCACTTGTTGGTTTTCTTGGAACCTATAGTTTTTATCTTCTTTTGGAGATCATGGTTTTACGTTTCCCTTTGGGAGCTCCTAATGTTGTAGTTGAGTTATTTGATTATGTGGGTGTTATGAATGATCTTCAATTAAGAGATGTTCATCATAATTTCATGAGTATATTTGGATCATGTGCAGTGGGAGCTTTAGAGATGATACGATATTATGCCATGGAGGACTCTAGTGTTTTTTCCTTTGCAATATTGGCATGATATGGATGCTCTTAGAAATAGATATATCCTCTAGATATAGATGATCCTTTATGAGAAAGATGTAAATCATGATCTCATGTGGAATTATTAATTCTATAGTTGGAACTTTAGCCATAATTTGAGGTAGTCATCTAGTATTGAGTATAGTGGTTATTTTACCTTGGAAGCTTTGGAGATTATATTTATGTAGTTGGATTTTAGTTAAAATAAAATGTTTTTTAAGGTTCTCATAGATACTAGATGAAATTGGGTGAGATTGGAGATATCTTGTTTATGGGGGGTCATGTGTTGAAATGTCACCAGGTTTGATTAGGTTTTAGTGGAAATATTGATGATCCTTCACTTGGAGCTAGATGTAAGTTTGCATTGGACCCAATGAGGAGATTATTCATGGAGAGAGTGTGTGGCCAACACATATTAGAAGGAGCAATGCATTTCCTCACTTTCATTCCACTTAATATAGACTTATCTAAGAGGTATTTTCCACCTAGTACTTAAGGTGAGAGCATAAAATCAAGGTGGGATATAGTGTGTGGTTGTCCCTAGAAAAATAAATGTTACAAGGAAAATTAAATGAGATGAAACTACTAAGATTTGGTTTATTTTCTATCTTAGAAGTAGTTGGTAAAAATTTATTTAGGATTGATATAGCATCATTCATGAGGATGAATATGATCATGAATTGTGAATACTTTCACCTCTACAAGTCAATCATGTTGGATAAAAATGAAGAAGATAAGTTACTTAATTCATTCCAATAATTGATCTTTAATACTTGATTAATACTTCATGATGATGTGATTATATAAAAAAACACAAGTGACCCTAGAAGTAGAACTCAAGAATCACAAAAAAATGGACTCAAAGAGAAAATATTGAAACATGTGTGTTGGTACTCTAAGGATAAAATAGGAAAACCCATCCCTCATTTAGTGTGTCAATAATATTTTGTTAGAAAAATAAAACTATTTAAGTAGGGAGTTTTGATCCATGAGGATGTATAAAATAAATTTCTTTAATAAAATGATATTTTCCTAATATTCTAGGTTGTAAAGTTGACCTTAGAAACCAAAAAAAAAAATCATTAGTTTGCAAATGAGAAATATTAAAATTAGTATTTCCCTTTTATAGTCTAATTTTAAACCATCAATTTGCATAAAGGAATGATTATATCCTAACAGAAGAAGAAAAAATTGAAATTATGGAAATGACCATATCTCACCAAATTCTAGGTGGAAATATTTTTTTAATTCATGGTTAGGATATTCCAAAATATATAAGAAGACATTGAGAAGATAAATGAAATTATAGGAATTTTGTATGAGTTTTGTAGTGATATAATTCAATAAAAAATTAACTATGTGGAGGATTGGAAACTTTACAAGATCATAGGAACAAGTGATTGTTATATCTACTCTGTGTACTTTTTTTTGTGTTAGGGTCTAATAAGATTCAATGGATGATCATTTTTTTTATTATCAATTGATTTCCCCACATCCCAAGGTTTTAAAACTAAAAATATAGTGTTTGAGATGAATCCATGCTTATTACTCTATATTTTATTTATTTGTACATGGAATTAAATTCATTTCATTCACTTGATAAATTCCAATATGTAGTAGTTAAACTCTATGATTTGTATATTTCTACAAGAAACTTGAGGCAATTATGAAGCATAGATGTATTTGATTCAAGCTTAGGTCATTAAATAATATATCCAAAATATACAAAACATATATAAAAGCATACTTGAAACATATATAATGTAAGACATTAACTTGTCTAAAGATATATAGAGAATCCACAATCCTTATAGTTATAGTTTTTAACAATAATCATCATAGAAGGACAAAAGACTTAAAGAAATAATAAATTGTAGAGAAGCTTCAAATTTTTCAAAATAACCCTTATCAATATACATTATACTTCAAGCAAGGAATCTCTCACATAGAATACCAATGATGTATCATTAGAAAAATATAATTTAGTTAAATCTTTTCTAAATAAGAGGACTTATATGACAAATATATTATTCTTAATTGCTAAATATTTGTACATAGTATCAAAATATATGCATGCCATAAAATTTTATACAACACTTACCATGTCAAAGATAATATATACAAAGAAGAAAAAAATTAAGATGAATTCTTAAAAACAAAGATAAAATATTAGTATCAAATTAAATACATTGTGCTATATAATGATATATAAAAATGGTTATATTTCCAATCAAGATATTCATAGAAAAAATAATCGACCTTCCCTAATAGCATTGGCTAAAAAACCTACCATGACTTCTCTACATTTGGATGTTATGCTTCCAAGTGAACTCCTATAGCATCCAAATATCGTCCACTCTTTCCATGAAATCCAATAATATTGGAAAATGTATATTTTGTTACGAAAGGATTTCCCCATTCACTACCAAATGGACCATACTTCCTATGATTGGTATGAAAAGTAAGGGATTTCACCACCATTATTTTAATATTTCCTTTATTACGATAATAACCGTAATGGCCACTAATTGACACCAATACTTCCTTTGGATAATCAAACATAACCTGAAAAATACACAAATTTATATCTTATTATAAATATTAAATGATACCTTCAAAATCTAAAATATATGTTATATTTTACCTTCAAAAATTAGATATAAATAATAGAAATGTGAAAATCTTGAAATAAAGGTACACATGATTATCTTACCATCATTGTCATATCAAATTATATTTCTATCGTAGTATAATATACCCTATGGATTACCATAAGATGTTAATTTTATATCTTGTATGTAGTTAATGAAAGGGTGCAATATAATGAATTCTTAAAATATCAAATAAGTAGTAAAATTATTTCCAATGTAAATACTTAAATAAAAATTAAGACTTTATCATTTTGGGATCAAGTTGATAAATATTCATATTCATTGTAATATTGAATAAATCTATGTAATATCATTGTGTAATTTTAACAAACACATATAAATATGAAACATCATAGGTTAAATATTGACACATTGGGTAGTATTATATAACAATCTAGACATGAAAAAGTAAGCTTTAAAGAGTTTGGGAATAAAAATGGTTATCATATTAAAAATTGTAAGATTGACTTGAAAAAGAGTAGAACGCATTGGTTGTCAACTATCTTAGGGAAAATACGTTCAAATGAATCACAAATTTAAGGATTTCCAATAATTTTTTTATAGATAAAATTGTATTGTGATAGTAATTTTTTTGATTTGTTAGGTTGAAATTATAAATATTTATCATTTGGTCAATATATAATAAGTATAGATAGATAATCCAAACTTTATTTAACTATGGATAATGTTATGAAGAGTAAAATGTGTAGACACCTATTTCCAACCATCATCTAACATCATCTAGTACCTTGTCACATCCTAGTCATAACTTCGTGTTCCTCTCTCAAAATCTATAAGTCAACCCCTCCATCCTTCATTTCTATTATTTTTGAATGATCATTTGCGAATATACATTGTTGATTGGGGAAACCTACATTTCATGTAAGAGCAAATCTATGGTATCAGAATGGAGGTTCAAAATTATATTTTATTTTACATTTTAGTTTTTTTTAGCATTCATTATTTTTCTATCTAATTGTAGTCTTTATTTATTTTTTTGGTTTATATATTGACTGTACTTGGTTTTATAGCTTGAATTGAAGGTATGCACAATAACACTCTAAGTTCTAAGATGATAAGCTTTTGAGAAAAAATTAAAAGTAAAGGATGGGAGAAACTATTTGTTCACTTTATTAATTTTTTTTGTGTATTTAAGTATGTATTATTTTTCGCTTAGATTTACAATTTTAATTTTGTGATGATTTAAAATATTTATAATAGTTTATTTTAACAAATTCTAGGAAAATGTAAATAATCCCAAGAGAAGAAGTAAACACACCCTTAGGAATATAAATGAAATAATATTATATTTATTGAGTTCTTAAGATGTATCAAGGATTTGTGGTACATTATATTATCACTACAAGGAAATTAAGATAATATATTTATTGTATTACAATAGATTAGCCATACATTTAAAAAAATGTCAATATGTAGATTTTTAATTGGTACTTCTACTAGATATTAAAACCTCCATCACCAAGATTGAAAAATCCACAGATACTCCCAAATTATATTTCTTAAATTTTCTTATAAATAAAGATGAATTTGAGAGGTATTATATTCTTAAGGTATTTGCAATGCTCTCAGATGCACTCACGTCATACCTATGAGTAAAATCAAATTCAACTAGAAAATACAATGAATGAATATAGGAAGAAGATAAAAGACTAAGATTCACCATTCCTATAAAGGAAGTGGTTGAGGATATTTTTTACTAGATAAACAATGTATTCATATATGCGAGGGTATTTTTTACTAGATAAACAATGTATTCATATATGCAAACTATTAGGAGTTATATCCATAGTTAAAAATGGAGGAATTGGTTAGGGATACATTGTAATGCTCAGAGAAATGAGTGTTAATATAATTGTGAGTGGATTTTTAATTTTTATTTGACAACAATAGAGAATAGAAGTGTTTAAAGGGGATCTGTATTTATGGACCTATCATGTTATTTATGATTGCTCAATAAAGAACTTTCATCTCACCTTCTTGAGTGGATTATATGCTTTAATTTTACCTTGAGATTCAAGAAAAAATAAAATCGTCTAATTCATAAAAATTAAGAATGTATATTTTTGGAACTTCAAAATAATTCTTGAATAAAGACTAGTTACTTAAGAAAAAAATTATGTACAAATGGATTTATCAAGTTACATTTACCTAATTCTATTGAGGTGCATTTATATTTCATTTTGTGTGCTCAAAATTTGGATTGTGAATCATTATCCTTAACAATCAAGAATAAATCATTTGTATAATTATTTTACATAAACTACCCAAAAAATAAAAATATCAAATATCTATAAGTTCAATAGAGATTGAATGGACAATTATGTAGACAAGGACTACACAATTTAATGATGGAAATAGTATTTATAATGAGATGCCAAATCAATAAAATGTTAAAGATATAAATCAAGGGAAGAAAAGTGTGGGAAAATTGAAATGGTCTCATCAACTTGGAATGGTGTGCTCAACGAAATTTATGAGGGATATAAAAGAGAATAAAGGGACGAAGTAGAAGATTATCCTATTTTAAAGAGAACCATAAAGAGTGACTACAAACTTCCAATCTCATTTTAGAAAATTAAGTTGTTGAAATAACACCTTACATATCATAAGAGACCCCATGAAGGAATATTCTATTGTAGAAACAATTAATCCTTTTGATATGATAATAATTCACTAACGTATCTCAATAGAAAGAGGTGAATTAAATGATGAGATGAATTATGATGTAAGAGAATCCAAATCCATGAGAAATATTGTATCACCCAAACATATAAATAAAAGATGGTTGATAATATTTTGGCTTTTTGTGTGAGATTTCAAGAAATTTGCATGAAATCATAAGTCAATAAGGTCTAATAAATATTATATTGACCTTAGAAATAATATATAACATAGTTGCATCTTCAACAATAGATTATTTCATCTTCAACACTAATTTGTGGTACTTCAACTTCAACCTTTATTACTTTGATAGTACTTTTGGTAACTCTTTAGCAACTACTTCTTAGTTCTTAAATTCTTCATACAAAGTTGAAACATGATGTCATTTTATGAAATTGTGCTAATTTTTTAAAGGAAATTGAATATGTGGGTGGAAATTACATAGTAGCAAGTTTTCATTACAACATCATAAATTTAACAATATGAGAATGACTTCAAAAGACAAAATAAAAATGATAACTGACATAGGTGACACATGATGGTATTAACCCTAGAGGTATATCTAGCATTATAATCTATGTATATCATATTATTCTATGCTTCTATCCTATCAAAATGTGTTGTATATTTTGTGAGAGAATTTGGGAAAAACAAGTCTTGTTTTTAAATGGCCTTGTAAAAATCAAATCAATTTAGAAGCTAAACGGTTATATTTTTATGATTGGAATACTTTATTCCATCGTCCATGTGATTTTTAGAATAAATAAAATAAATCTAAACCTCTTAACCAAGAGGCATGCACAAAAAGATGGGAGGGTCATTTTTGGGCAAAAATCATACTCAAATATGTGAAAAATAAAAAGAAATAAAATGGTTGTGTTAGGTGTGTGGAAAAATAAGCCATTTTGGAGCAAGAAGAAAATTTGAAAACCATCGAGAAAGATAAAAAATAAAGGGGAAAAATTATTTGGGAATTGGTTTTCCCGTAGAGAGGACAATCCAATATATATAGATTGGGTGGATAGGGAATAAAATAGCATGAAATGGAGATATGGATAACTTTTTAAATGATATGGAAAACATGCTAAGGACTAGATTGAGGATATTTTATCAATCTTGCGCATAGATCATCACATTTTCCATTTTTTTGTGTACGTGTATTAAATAGTTTAGACTTATTTTTAGTTTGATGGTCATATTCCTTGAGGGTAGATTTTGTATTAATAAAATCAAAGTACCAATTTTTTTCCTTGGTGTGTATTTTTTTTTTGTTACTGAGTATGATTGGTAGGTTTATGCCACCATTGGACCCCCTTTCTTAGAGAGCATCAAATGGTATCAGAGCAATGTTATCTTGCTAAGATGTATGTTATGAGTTCTAGAGTTATTTCATGTGAGAGAGAGTCCTATAATTACAAAGAGGAAATGGTGTCAATGAGAGCTTACATTCTATTGAACTATGTTTGAATATTTTCCAATAGAAGAGTAATGAGGAGAAATATTTGAGAGTCTACATATTTTAGTGTCATTATTAGATAAAGGGCATGTGCAAATAATTTGAGAGAAAACTAGTTGTGCTTTGTGATATGAGAATTTCATTATCTTAAATTGTGTCTTTGTAATTATGACTTTGTTTGTTTATGTGTGAGTGTGCATGTCTCAATGTGCACATATTTGGGATTGTGGTGTTAGAGTGTGAGTGAGAAGATGAATTATAGAAAGAGGACTAGAATGGTATTAAGGAGGCTAATTAAATTTTTGTTCATGGAATAAAGAGAGGGATTCTAAGGAGTGAATTTAGATTTGTTTTGAACTCGCATATGTGTAGAAATAACTAAGATGTTAGAGAGTTTTCCTAGATATTGGAAAAGATGAGTTTCAAGAACTTAAGAAAGAAATAGCTTATTTTTTATTATCAATAAAAGAGAGACCAAAAGACCTAATGGAATGGGTACTAAATTTGGATAATTCATTTACAGAGAAGAATATTGAATACCTCAATAGGGTATAGTTAATAAGTATTAGATTCTATAATTACTCGATGTTGTGTTGAAAATATCGATACAAGAGGGCACTAGAAAAAAATGAAATACTACATGAGGAGATGGGAACATATAATTTCCAAAATTTTGAAGTAGATATTCATCTTAGAATACATGCACTTTAGTTAAATTTCCAAATTTGTAAAAGGAAGATGGGACTTGTTCCAACTAAATGTTGAAATAGGTGAAATAAGATATTTCTTCCAATACACTTAAAATTACTAATGGAGAACCTTGTGAATTTTTTAAATTTTAACTTCATAGTTCTACCACTCAAATCTACTTTTTGGCTCACCATGATCACAAATTTTCTTATCTAGAATGTGTATAATATATAAGAACATCAATGCCCATGAGCAATCCTATATCAACAAAGAAAAAGAATAAAAGATGGACAATAATATTTTAACTTTGTGTGTAGGTTATTGGTGAATTAGCATAAAAGGATTAGAAAAAAAATTTAATATACATTCCATCTAAATTTGGAAACAATATATAATAACATAGTTGCATCTTCAATAAAAGTTATTTTATCTTCAACAATAATTTGTGGCACTTTCACAATAACTTGTGTCACTTTTGTAGCTCTTCAACAATAATTTTCTAAGTCCATAACCTAGTTATATGGACTTGAAGTATAGAATATTTTTTTGAGGTACATGAATATGTGGGTGGCACTTACACAATATTGAGTTTTCACTTTAATAGAATCATGACTTCGACAACATGGAAATGTCTTTGACAAATAAAATGATAGTTGATAAAGGTGACATATAATAGAATTAACCATAGAGGGATTCCAAACATTATTTTTTATGTTCATCAACTTATTTTATGCTTTGAGCTTATCTTAAAATGGATAACATATTTTAAGTGAAATATGGGGAAAAATATCTTATTTTTAAATGGCCTAGCAAGAAGAAAAATTATTTCGGAGGATGAACGGTTAGGTTTATATTATAATATGAATAATTTCTTCCATCATCTAGGTGGTGTTTAAAACAAAAAAGGAAATCTAGACCTTTTCTTGAGCAAGAGTCATATAAAAAATGTAAGCAACCTATTTTTGAAAAAAAATCATACCCAAAAGTGTGAAAAATCTAAAGTAAATGGCCAAGAAAGCAATAAAATAGTTATGGTAGGTGTACATGGATAAATATAAGTTATTTTGGAACAAGAAAATTATTGGAAAAACATTACAAAATAATCATAAATAAAGCAAAGAAAAGAGTTTGGAATTATTTTTTCCTATAGAAAGGACAACCCAAGGCATTTAGATTGGGTTGATGGGGAATAGAATAGCATTAACCAAATATAAAAGTCAATTTTTCGATATCATGGAGAATACATGTAGAGAATATAATGAAGAGATTTTATTCCTCCTAGGCATAAACCAACCCATTTACCAATTTTTATGGGTATGCATATTTAGCTTAGGCTAATTTCTAGTCTATTGTATTCCTTGAGAAAAAAAAAATATTAATGAAATCAAAGTAACAATTTTTTCTCTTCTCCTTGGTGTTTATTTATTTTTAATGAGTATGCTTGCTAGGTTTAGATTATCTTTCATTAGACCCTCTTACTTGGAATACACCAAAAAATTAGAAGAGAGCTAGACAAGTTAAGATAGACAAAATGAAAGGTAAGGAAAAATACTCTCTTGGAATCAAGTAATTAAATCCAAAGAATATTAAGGTAGAAACTGCCATAATCATGGAAGGAATAGATCAAGAAAGAGAAAAATTTCAATATACTAATGGAATCAAGTCTATTTTGACCATTTGATATTCATTTCTTCCAGTTATCAAATGATATTGATTTCGTAAAGTATTAATTATTTTTCAAAACAAGGATATCCATAAAAAGGGTGGTCATATATTTTTAAAAAATTACGCTTCTTTTTATTTTTCCACATGTCAAATGTAGACCTTTATGTATGGTAAAAAAAACTTGCCTTCACTAGAAAATAGAAAATAAATATAGAAATGATATTAATAAATATTTTTTGACAAACTTACTCTAAGGATTATGATTACATACAAAATCTAACATCATGGAAATTTCATTTGGTTGTAAAAAATATGACCTAATTTTTTATTTTTTTCAAACATAGGGTGGCCAAAACACCTAAGAGCCACATAAGAACATTCAAATGAAGGAAATTTATTTATTTTTTGAATAAAAGGTGAACAAAAGACCTAAAGACCACATAAACACCTTTGATTGAAGGTTCTTCATTCAAAGGTATTCCTCATGCATTTTTAGCTTAAAATCATTACAAAAATAAATAAATGGCCTTTTATTGAACCTTGTTGACCTTTGACCAAAAGTATTTTCAATCAAACCTAGTTGACACATGGAAGTATTTAGACATTCAAATGTTCAAATATTTGTGTCACCTAAAACTCTTTTTTATGAAATGGCCTAAAAGTAGGATAAAAATTCATATTTCCCCTATTTAGAATATATTTTAACTTTGATTGTTATCAAGTACTAGGATATTGTGGGATTGGCTAATTATCTTATTTACATCTTTTATTTGCATATAAGAACCTTTTAAATGTAGTAGTTATTTCTAAATTTATAACTAGTGCTTGTAAGGTTGTTATCACACCCTACTTAATTTTGCATACAATAACTAAACAAATGCATCCAATTACCATAAATTAAGCTAGATATCAAAGTTGTGACTAATAATTGATTTTAAAAAAATTAAATGTATAATTATATATGGAAATTAAATCTAAAGGTATTTAGTCCAATTTTGAGGTAGAAGACTTTGTGTTTGTCAAGATTCTAGAATCTATTTTTTGTCATTCATCTATAAAATATATTGTATAATATTAGAGATTAGATCCACTAGTATGAGGGTGATCTTCAAGGGTGTGGATTGGATTGTATGTGTAAAAATGATCTAGCATTTTGTATATCATTAGATCTTACTTGCCCTAATTTTCTAATATATGAATGCTTGTAAGGACTAGTGGTGTTTATAAATGCCTCTAGAAGAATTTGTTGGATTATGAGGGTCATTTTATCCTTAGTTAGATCCCTAGTGCCTGGATTTATAACTTCGAGTGAAAGATTAAAAGCCACAAGCAAAAGTGTAAGGAACCTAAGATGATGCTCTAATAAATGCTATGATTATGCATTAAATTCCTTTTTACTTTCTTTTGTAAATCAAAATCTAGATGTGTTGAATTGATTTGTCCTCTATGATTTCAAATGAAAGAATAAATATCTCTAAATACAACAATTAAGTGTATGAATCTACAAAATGTGAGCTAAGTTGATTCATAATGGTTAATGAAAAGGGCATATAGCAAATTCATTGAAGAAAATTCACCGTAGCAATTCACCGTCATGGAAAATTCACTGCCAGCAATTCACCGCAGCGAAAAATTAACTACATTAATATTTTTAATAAAATCATTTTTTTTGAAATATATATTAAAAAATATTAATGCCGTGAATTTTACTTGACGGTGAATTATCCGTCCGTGAATTGTGACAAGAAATTTGTATTTAAACGTTAAAAAATTAAAGATCAAATCCATGATTACCAAATGAACCTAAATTAAATTTGCACCTATAAATTTGACCTAGGTTGATAAACTAAATAATATATTTAAAAACCTTAATCTAAATAGACCCAAAACATGAAAAGGTCTGGGTATGCAATTTTCATTTTCACTATCACAATAATATTGGATTTTTAAAAAATAATTAAAGATCTTAATTTAAAATGAAACATTGTCATAGATTTAACAACACAAGATGTTCAACCCATGTTTAAGAAAGAGATGTAAGGACTGCGAATATCATTTAAGAGCAACCATTGCAAAGCCTGTTAACTTGCTACCTTGATTAATAGCTTAACAAAGAGAAGATTGATGGTTCTCATGAAATCTTACCGTTACTGGTCCGCCGCCTCCGCCTCCATGTCGTTCAGACCAAACGGACTCGCCATTTTGATCATACTCGATTCTGATAGAGTCGATAAGAGTCCCGAATTTCACAACAATCTGCCTAATTCCACTGTATATCCCATCATCCCAAGCACCTCCGCCAGTTCCTCCAAACAGTTCCAACGGCACTTTAGTCAACATTCTCTTAACTTCGTCCACTATTATCCTCAACAGCCTCCCTTCATCGCTAAACATTTACAACCAAAATAAACACGATGAAACAGACATTCAACTGAATGGGAGAGACGGGATATTCGAATACTTACTTATCATCATCGCTGTTGAGCGCAAAGCCCTTGAGATTTGAAACCGTTTGGAGTGCCTCTTTCCACTCGTCCAGCTTGTTTGATGAGTACCTTTTCTTCTGTTCGTGTTGGGAAAAGGCGAGAGCATATATTCCTTTCCCTTGAGCCACCCTTCGGAGATCACCAGGCTCAACTTTATAGAACACGGGAATAATTCTTGTGCCAGTTTTGACCATAAAGGACAGCTCGGCTAGACACCAGGGGGACTCCGCATATTTCTCGCTAAAAATAGCTATATGAAGTTCGGCACTGCGCATTGCCTCCTGTATTTCTTCTGGTATGGAATCGCCGAACTCGAGGGCTTCGACATCTAGAAATGCTCGCAATCCAACCAGATCCAGCGTCTGATAGATAACGCTGGCGAATGTGTGCTTAACATCACACCCACGATGATTGATAAATACATGGTAGGGCTCCTTTTTGGCTCGCATTGAGACTGATTTGAGTGCTAATGGTGTAACTTCATCAAAAGCGTTTTCTGGCTCACTCTCATCTTGTCCAGATCTGGAAGAGGTAGAATTTTCCATTGAATGGAGTGACGGGAGAACAGACAATCGCTGAGAGAAACCAATGGAAAAGATAGGGATAGAAATGAATGGATGACAGAAACCAATGGATCGAAGATGGGGAGACAGAAATCAAGTGTCTGAAAAGGCCAATAATTCAAGGAGACAATAGTATCATTCCGCGTGCCATAGGGGGGATGAACTTCAATATTTATTGACTGAGACTGCTGAACCGCGTAGAAGTAATATCACCACTTGTCTAGCCTAGTGGGGTAGCGCAAGTGGTTATATATTGTATGCGGAGCAGCTAAGCAATTTCATGTCACTTACCAAAATATATATAATATGTGTACCTACCAAAATGAAAATATATATAGTGATCCAAAATGTATATAATTTTCATGTCACTTTCCAAAATATATATAATATGTGTACCTACCAAAATGAAAATATATATAGTGATCCAAAATGTATATAATATGTTTACGTATCAAAATGAAAATATATATAGTGAATTGCCTAAAAGTCATGTCCATTATTTTATTTTATTTATGTAGACACCTAAATTTGGACATTTTTATTTGTCCAATTTTTTTATTTTTTTTGTCTAAATATTTTTTTATTTGCATTATTTTTATTTTTTTATTTAAGGGGTAAACGCTTTTGACCGGAGCTATGAACTGGATACAACCAATCAACAATACCACCCCAACGGGGTTTGAACCTTGGTGGCTTTATTTGCATTAATTAAGTAATAATATTATTATTTAATTATCCTTAAATCTTTAAGGTATTTAGTTGATGAATAAATATTTCATTTTTATCAAATAAATTAAATAAATATGACATTTATTTAATTTTTCAAATGTCGCATCATTTTCTTAATCCTAATCAACCTCGTAATCTTATCATTAGAGATGTGCACATGTCTAATTCTTGATTAGGATGTGTCACATCCTCCAACTTTTACAAATGGCTTCTAATATTTCTTAATCATTGATTATCTTCTAATCACTGATTAGCTAATCTAATAAACTCTCCCCATCCCCTAAAAAAAATTAATTTATTTTTGTCTTCTCCATGTGAATTTTAAATTCACTTTTATCCTTTTAGGACTTGCCTCTTTCACATGTAAGTTCTAGAATATTGGACTTGTCACATCACTCACATGTGTCAAAGTCTTCTAGAATCTTTGACTTGTCACATTAGTCATATGTGTCAAAGTCTTCTAGAACATTTGACTATGTGGATAAGTACTTACCTTTTTAAGGACCTTGTCTTATCTAGAGTACTTCTCACCTACCTTTTTAACAACCTTGTTTCATCCCTAAGATATCCCCAATCATGTGAATTTTAAATTCATTTTTATCTTTCCAAGATTCTCCCCTTCCCCATGTGATCATTAAAAAGTCATATCACCCTTATTCCGAGGTACTTACAAGTACCTTCCCATCACATATCACCTTCCATCTCATGTGTCCTTATCTATCTTTCCCATGATGGCAAGATTTCAACCCTCCATCTTGCCCATGGTGGCAAGATTTCAATCGTCTATTTTCCTAGGGATTCTCTCTATAAAATGAAGGATTTTTCTTTCATTTTAATTATTATGCATTCATAACAACACTTTTCATTCAACACTTACACTCTCATTCACAACCAACTTTCAATCTCTCATCTCTCAAGCTCAAGTTCAACCAGCTTCTCATATCCACCATTATTGAATCTTCATGCTCTCATTGCACCTATTTTACTCATTTTTCCAACTACCCACATCCTTCATTTGAATCTCCATCAAATCCTCAACATTTTGAATCCAATTCCATCTGTCTTGCCATTAAAGGAGCACACAAAATCAACCATCAAGGGCCAATCAACGATTGACTCAAAACAAGGTAAAAATCTGTTGTTTGTTATCTTTCTTTATTTTTTAGTTCAATTAGGCTTATCTCAAGGTGTTAGTGTTGTTTTCCTTTGTTTTACATGTTTTGCATCACTTAGAGTAGGTCTTCACTGGGTTACATTTTTGGCACGCCTAGTGGGACCCACAAACGGGTCCCTATTTTTTATGTTTGTTGTTGTTGCACTTTTTGCAGGTTCAGGTTGTAAATAGGTGACCCCACCCATTGTTTTCTGCAGAGGGGTGAACCTATCCTTGCAAAGGGGCATACCTACCTAGGAGGGGAAAATTTTCCCTGGGGAGGGGTGAACCTGCCCTAAACAGAGCGTTCTGCAAGGTAAAACTATTGTTTTTAACTATTTTTCAGTCTATTTTTTTAACTATTTTTTACAGAGGGGCGAACATGTCCTTACAAAGGGGTGTTCCTGTCCAGGAGGGGAAAACCTGGGCCCCTATAGAGGGATGAATCTACCCTAGGAGGAGTGAACCTACTCTAAACAAAGCTTTCTGCAAGGTAAAAATGTTGTTTTTAGCTCTTTTTCAGTATGTTTTCTAACTATTTTCTGCAGAGGGGCAAACCTGCCCTTGCAGAGGGGCATACCTGCCCTAGAGGGACAAACCTGCCCCTGCAGAGGGGCAAACCTACCCCAGACAAGGGCGAACCTGCCTAGAAAGAGCCTTTTGTGAGGTAAAAATAGTCATTTAAGTTTCATTTTGGCTTTTGTTTTCATCATTTTCAAATTCTAACCCCCTAACATAATTTGTTTGTGAGTGTGTTTATGTTTTTCCTAACATTCATGCAGCTTATTTCATGCTTGACGAAGAACATAGAACAAAAAAACTAACGTTTTCTTGCAGGACAATCGGTTTATCTAGTTTGTTTATCATTTTCCTTATTATTTTCATGGATTAATCTAAGCACATAGTTTAATTAGAAGAAGTCAACCCATTGCTTGTTGTGTCTGTAAGTCCATTGTGTCACCCAAGGGGGCACTACTTCATTCACGTTTTTCCCTTGCACTTTGTGTGAGTCTGGGGAGTAGTCGAAAATGATTAGTGCTCTCTTTCTAGCAGGAACTGCTTGAGAATTTCATCACTCCAAGGGACGATCCCAACCACACATATCGGTAGGGTATACAAAGGGGGGAGAGCCAAATTTGTACCCCAATCCAGTCACGTCGTATTTGGTGGAGTATCGAAACTAGAGGGATACCTAGATAGACGTGAAGAGTTGGTTCAAACCCTTCAGTATCTTACTAGGGTTCCTGACTGATGCTTGTAGATGGACTAGTGTTCATAGTTGTGCGTTACGTACCAAGAGTATATTGAGGACTCCCTAGATGCCTTGTTCATCCTAGATTAAAGACAATGTTGGTCATACCCTTTTACTACTAATATTAGGAATGTGCTGCTTGAAATGTTTTCTTCATGAGAAACCAGAGCATATTTATCAATCAAGTCAGTCTTTGCCTCTTTCTTATTGTTTGTTATGTCTTTTGGTCCTTGCCATAACTATTTTCACTTATTTCAAGTCCAAGTCTGTTGCAGAGGGGCAAACCTGCCCTCTAAAGGGGCATACCTGCCCTCTGTCTCAGTCATCCCTTAGCCTGTTTCTGTCAAAATTGTCAAAAAATTTACTGAATAGGGTATGTGCAGGATCATGGTGCGCCAAAAAGTGGCAATATTTGTAGGGTATGTGGCTGACGACTTTTTTTTACCCAAAATTAATGAAACGAAAAGGGTTTTAGAGGAGATTCTCAGCTTTCCAAAAATATAAATTATGATTTAATTTGAATTTAATAAATAATTATTATTCATTTTCTATTAGAATTACTAAAGTCCCGATCGATAGGCTGATTGAAAAACATCTATAACTTTCAAATGGTATCATATTTTTGAATCCAAAACATCACATTCTATGCTTCACATACTATAGGATTAAAAAGAAAAATTAAATTTCATGAAGTTTTGACCAAGTTAAGGTGGACATGATTTTTATATTTTCTAAAAGTTGTAATAAAAATTCATAATTAATTATTTACTTGGAAAAATTACAAAAAAATATGCATCACATCCGACATGAGTCCTCTACTTATATATAAAATCTTACAAAAAAAATATTATCATTTTATTATGGTTAGGGTGGTCGTAGACACCTACTTCTTATTTTTCCTTGAAATTTAAGTACTACCGCATTGAAATTTCAAATTTTCACCAAATAGATTTTATTTATTTTTAAATAAACCTAGTATTTTAGAAACTACATTCAATTTTCTACAAATTCTATTCTTACATATTTTTGAAATAATATAGATAACTTATTCAAATATTTACGTCAAGTTGCCTAACACTGGTTTTTCTGAATTTTTTGCCACTTAAGGGCCTATTTTTTGCATGATGATCCTGCACATACCCAATAGGTAAACCTGCCCTATAGAGGGGCATACTTGCCCTGCAGAGGGGTATACCTACCCTACAAAGGGATGAACTTTCCCTCCAACAGTTAATTTTTCCTTTCGTTAAGTCAAAATAACTTATTTCTTAGGTGGGCGAACCTGCCCTTAGAGGGGCGAACCTGCCCTTAGAGGGGCGCACCTTCCCTACAGAGGGGTGTACTTTTCTTATAGAGGGGTGAACCTACCCTCCAAATAGTCAGTTTTTCCTTTCGTTCAGTCAAAACAACTTGTTTCTTAGGTTGGGCGAACCTGCCCTCAAAGGGGCGTACCTTCCTTACAGAGGGGCATACCTGCCCTGTAGAGGTGCGTACTTGCCCTACAAAGGGGTGTAATTTCCATACAGAGGGGAAAACCTTCCCTCCAAATAGTCAATTTTACCTTTTGTTCAGTCAAAATGACTTGTTTCTTAGATTGGGCATACTTTCCCTACAAAGGGGCGTACTTGCCCTGCAAAGGGGCGAACCTGCCCTCCAAATAGTCAGTTTTTCCTTTCGTTTAGTCAAACAAATTTTTTCTTAGGTTGGGAGAACCTACCCTCAGAGGAGCGTACCTACCCTGCAGAGGGGCGTACCTTCCCTCCAAACGACCAATTTCACCTCTCGTTTAGTCATTTTGAGTATCCGTTTGTCTATTTTGACCAGTTGTTCCCTCATTTTGATTATTCATTTTCTCATTCAAAGCATTCGCTCCCTTATTTTGAACATTCATTCCCTGCTCTGAGCATTCATCCCCTCAATCAAAGTCTTCATCCTATCATTTCGAGCCTTTGTTCCCCCGTTTTGAGCATCTGTTTGCCTATTTTGAGTGTCGTTTCCTCATTTTGAGCATCCATCAACATTTTCTGAAATTCATCCTTTCATTGACCAAACCACATAGGTGCAACATCTTAGAACATAATTAGAGTCCATACCCATTATCAAATCATCCATCCCAATCACCTAGACTTCTTTTTGAGGGTTTTGATTTTTATGCCAAAACTTCTGAAGGCCATAACTTTTGACTTGGGTGTCTGATTGGACTAAAATTTTACGGGTGGTTGCGCTATGAGATGGCATGTGGATTCCCAATTTACCTTAAGTTGGTTGGCCCCCATTTTGACACATTTTTGGGGCTTCAAACTTTCATCTTGACCCTCAAAATCGTAATTTAGTATTTTTTTCAATTTTTGAAAAATTATTTTCGTTAATAACTCATAATGCATGTCTCAGATTTGGGATGTTAGTTGAAAATTCATCCTACCTTAGTTTTGGGTAATTTTTGGGGAAAAAATGGACTCTCAAAGGTATGTCTGTGAAGTTTCCTAAAATGGCAAAATTTGATAATTTTTGAAAATATCCAAATCTTGCAAAAATCTGATTGTCAACACCTTATGTCATCTAGTTAAAACCCATGAAATTTGTTTAAAGTCAATCCTATCATATCCTTTGATCCAATCTTAATCTGAGTTTTAATCCAGTCCTAATATGAGCTTTAGTCCATTTGCAAGTCATTCGTTCATCATCTGAATCATATAGGTACATCATCCAGAAGCATCTCTAGGTTACACATCCCTCATCGTTTTCTCAATCCAAATCCTCTAAACTTCGTTTGAATTTATTATCCAAATTGACCTAGGTGTGTGAATTTGATCATCATCACCAACATCTGCTTAGGATTGTCATTTGTCCTGAGTCAGTCAATCATTTTTGTCGGCCCAATCAATCTATTTTCAATCTCAAGGTGGATTTGGTGTCATAATCATCCATTTATCCTTTAATCCAACCAATCAGTATCCTAAGTCACCTAGGGTAATCTCTAAAGTTTGTTTAGAATCCCTTCCATCATCTTGTCCGATCCATTATTTGATCTTATCAATCATCTCATTGATTGATCTTATCTAATCTAATCTAATCACATCCCTATACAATCACCTTTGACCCAATCAATCTACTTCCATCTCAAGGTATATTTGGTGTCGTAATCATCCTTTACTAGTCAAATTTGATCGTCAGAATCAATCCCATCGCATCATCCAATCATCCTAATCTAAACTTTAATCCAATCCCGATCTGAGCTTGACCAAAATCTCGATGTGAGCTTTAGTTTGTTTCCATCCAAAATCTTTAATCCATCTTATTTATCCTTTCATTATCATGAATCCTTATCCTCCATCAATAGTAGTCAAGGGAAACCTTGATCACATCAACGATGATAATGAAAGTATTTTCGATCAAGAGGTATACAACATAGATCTCCTTGATGCTATCATCTCTAGTAAGATCTCCCCAACCACT
Source organism: Sequoia sempervirens (assembly GCA_007258455.2). Classification (NCBI taxonomy): domain Eukaryota; kingdom Viridiplantae; phylum Streptophyta; class Pinopsida; order Cupressales; family Cupressaceae; genus Sequoia; species Sequoia sempervirens. Next base: position 98,213,055 of record VDFB02256132.1, on the reverse strand, counting down.
TTCCACAATCCAATCACCCATTCAAGCTATCTCGTTATGTCTTCATCCATGCCTAATAGCGCTCTTTATGCTACCTTTGACAAGGGATATCCAGTATCTTTCCCATCCACATATTCGTCATATCCTTCATCTACATCACCCTCTTATCCAACACTCGCACCTTTTATCCTAATCTGCCATCCCAATACTCCTATTACAATCCCCCATCCATGTCCCCCTATCCTAATCCTCCTTATCAGTCAACCTATCCTAATCCTACATCCATATCTTCTTATCCTAATCCCTCATCCACATCTCCCTATCTCAATCTGCCATCTCAATCTTCCCATCCTAATCCACCATCCACATCCTCCTATTCTAATTCACCATCCCGATATCCCTACCTTAACCATCCATCCAATCCTAATCCTCCACCTAATCTTAGTCTTCCATCCAATCCCATTCCTCCATCTAATCCTAGTCCACCACTCCATAATACCAATCCTTCACCAATCCCTAATCCTTCATCTATGCCCATCACCCCAACCAGGCCTAGAGTATGCAAGTTTCTCACTCCAGAATTTCTCCAAGGACTTATGACAAAGAAGATGTCCCCAACTCCACATCATGATGTCATGGAACCATGTCATCCCAACCCATCATCCACGTTCACTAGTGATGAGAGCCTTCTCCATATCACACCTATCATTGATGTTACAACCCCTAGCATCACTCAAACCACTGAAATAATCAAACCCACCGAATCCATTGAATCCTCGTCTCCTACTTTAAGATTCATTGAACCCATCAAAGATAATCAAATCCAATCTAGTCCTACACCTAAATCCACCCAATCTGGTCAAGATCTGCAAATCCAATCCACTCCTCCCACTCCTAGTATCACTGAAATCCATTCTCATGAACTTCATGAATCCTCCATCCTTCCATCTCCCCCACTTGAGGAGTCCCCCCAACACTTTTTCATCTTGCCATCCACAAACATATCCCCTTCTCTCGATCAAGATCCTGCCATCCCATCTGATCCACCTCAAGATCATAGTCCCTCATCCATTCCATCCCAGGATCCCCTTGTCACTGAAGATTCAATCACTCCATTGCATGAGCCCTTATCACCTACTTCCACAAAGCCAGATCCTATCATATCACCTAATCCCTCTCCTAATACCACCCATCAAGATGTTGCTATCCCACCATCTTCATCTCATGATCCTCCATCATCGCCTAAACCTACTAGTCCCACGCCACTTTTATATCCCCTTGGTACTCTCACATTCTTCCATAGTGGTCTCCTTGCAAAAGAAATACAAAGCATATATACCACCCGTCATCCTCCACCTAATAATGGACTCGTATCATTCTTCCAGAATAACCAAAATCCTATCATGGATCAAATGCTTAAGAATATGAATTATTAAGGAAAAGGTTTAGGCCTTCATGAGCAAGGTATATTAGAACCCCCCGCAGTAAAAGAAAAAATCTATACACAATATCTTGGACATATCTCTCAAGACTCACAAGCTAAAAATTTTGTTACAACCTCTATACATCCTCAATGAGCCTCTTCCAAAAGAAATATAGGCTCTTCCCATCACTTCGCCAAATCATTCGTTGTCATCCCCCCTCCTCCATCATATCACCTAAAAAAAACTATCCATATTCCTCCCTCATCTGCTCCATCTATTTTGGGCCCTTATTTCCCTCCACCCACTATGTCTATTTTGGGCCCTTATATCCCAAAATCACCTCCTCCATCTCTTCCTATTCATCCTTTCATCCATCCAACACCTATCTATGTCACCCATCATAAACATCCAACCTTCATATCCCATAATTAGGATCAACAAAGGCACATACCTACACATATTCCCCATAATCCTACCTCCATCACTCTACATCATCCATCTCCTCGCACCCATCCCATTGCTACTAAAAACACTTTGGATGCTAAAGCAAAAATGCATGAATATAAACATCCACATGAATCAAAAGATCCTCATGTCCCCTCTAAAAGACATGTTGACAAAAATAAAATTCAAATCCAAATTCCAAATCCAATCCAAAATCCAAATCAAATCCATAGGCCACAAAGGCCCACCAAAGCAAAAATCAAAACCATGTGGATCCCAAAGAAAAAAGATGCAATACCTTCAAATGAAAAATTTGTAACAACATCCAAAGTTGCTAATCATACACCCCTTTCATCTCCTAAATTTTTTTTGGGTCCTTATGTCCCAAAATTCACTATCCCATCTCCTTCATTATCCTTGCATTCTCCATCTATTAATCCTCCTATCCTTTCACATACACCACCACATGTGCCAATGTTGGTTCTAAACTCACCACCCCATCACACACCTACCCCATCATTCCATCCATACCTTTTCCAACATACCATACATTATCCCCCATATCTCCCCCATAAATTCCCTTTAATACATTCTCTTGCATAATCCATTTATCCTAATAAGGTTGTACCAACCTCAAATAGTCATTTCACACATGGGATCTTAATACCTTGTATGGAACTTGATGCTTGAGTTCATAAAATAAAAATAAAAATAAATCAAATAAGTTAAAATAAAAATGTAAAGAGAAATAATTCATCCAATGGTGAAAACTTGGAAAACAAGCGCCTTGGATAAGTACCATGATGAAAACCTAGCAAACAAGCATCATGCATAAGTCCCCATCCAACTTACTTCCACACTTGGGGGCAACTGCACTCCCTTCCTCCATCTTCTCCATCCAACCTATCTTACACATCCTACCTGGCATATCCCATTTATCTCAATCCCTCCATCCTCCTTGTGATCTTGATATAGATAGGGGAAAACATATATACATGCTTTGGAAAAATCTTGGTATACATTCCCCTCATCCCTATCCACATCCATCTACCTTCTTTGTCCACCCATCATGCTACCATCAGTCTCCCTTCCTTATTCAGGCATCCTACCTTCATCCATCAAACTCCCCCCTCCACCCATCCTATCCTCCTCTAGTTATCTCCTTTATCTAATTCCTTGGAGATATCATTCATCCATCATGGCATCCCCTCCCTTTTCCAAATCCTTACCTTTCCATTTATCCATCCAATAACCTATTCCGCATCCAAATCCTTATCCCTCTATCCATCCATTATACCATCCCTTACATCTCCCCATCCTTATCTTCCTACCTATCCTTATCTCTTTACCAATCGAAACAATCCTTTTCATCTCCCCATCCTTATCTCCTTATCCATTCATCTCTATCCTCATTCCATCTCATAATCCTTTGTCATCGGTATCTAGCTATAGGCTACTCCCCATGCAATCCAATGTCATCTATCTTATCACCATCACTTCTGCTTTTTTTGCACATATTTTCAATCTCATATCCGTTCTCATCATTCATCTCTCCATCATATCATCCTCCCAATTCATTTTGATGATTTGGATAACTATCCCATCCTTGAGCTTTGTGTGATCACTATCATCCTATCCAATCAACCAAGTCTATCCTATCTCATCGTATCGGTCCCATCATTTTATCCACTTATCTTGGTCATCTCATCATCCTTTATCCATTGTTTGTCTTTGGTCTTTAGTCGAACTACTCTGCCCCTGCGCTTTCACGTAGGAAAGGTCGATCATTTGATCATTTGGTTTGGTCTTTTTCATCCATCATTGAGGTCTACATTGTCCTCTTTCCGCTTTTATCCATAGTTAGTCGCCAAGCCTTTTATCAAACTACAAGGGCTCTACGCTTTCACATAGGCAAGGCTAATTTTTGATCGGCCCCCAAGTCCCTAGGTCTTTAGGGTGTGTTAGTCTTGTGTCTTATGTCTTGTGTCTTGTGTCGTGTCATCAAACTATGCCCTTATCTAGCTAGTTCTTAACAAACGAGATCCACCAGTATCGTCAGATCCAATCAGTTTTGAATATCCCATGTCATATCGATCTTTTTGTTTAATATTCATCATCGGTCTCAACATGATGCATCTTTCCTAACAAACCTCATCCTTCCTTTCCATCCCCTTGATCCTATGGAAAAGAACATTCAAAATTTCTTGTGATCTCTTGATGCTTTTGGTTTTTGTTTATCATTTGAGTTACCTATCATCACTTGTCATGGTCGCCTTGATCCATCATATCATGGTGTGATTTGACTGGGAAACATAGGGGTGTATCTTGATCCTTTTGCTTTGTTGTTGTCTTCTAGGTTGTCCCATGTAGTACCCACCAAGATCCTGGAAGTCTTGTGTTTTGATGGGGCATCCTTTTGTGCTTGTGGTTATTCCAATGCCTAGCCTGACCAAGGTCATTGTGACTTTAGGGTGTTGAAATAGCCTTCTTGTTTGTTGTGTGTTTTATGCATTAGACACTAATTTTCCTTGGTTCTTCATACTCTAGCATCTTGTGTCTTATACTATAGCGAAAATTAGTGCTTCAAAAATGGAAAATTGCATTAAGATTTCATTTCATCTCCCATTCCATCCTCTCATCTATCAAAAATCCCCCCCATTCATTCATCCTTCATCAATCTCCCTCCCCTCTCCATCCAATCTCTTATCATCATCTCTTCAATCTTCTTAGAATAATATTGATTGGTTATTCTAAGCATCTTATCCTACATCGCTTTTATCCTTTCATCCATCTCACATCTCAATCCCATCCTCATCCATTCAATCTAGCACAACTCATCTAATTGCATCCTTAGTCTTGTTCCCAGGCTTGCTACAATCTTTGATCCAATCATCATCATCGTCATCATCATTGGGATTTATCCTTCCCTATCCTTTGGTGTTGTTTTGGGATGTATCCTTCTCTCATCAACAACCCTTTCGTCAGGATGTATCCTTCCATCATCAACAAAACTTTCATCATCATCGTGTTGTTTTGGGATGTATCCTTCTCTCATCAACAACACTTTCATCATCATCATCATCGGGATGTATCTTTCCCTATCATCGTGTTGTTTCAGGATATATCATTCCCTCATTGACAACACTCCATCCATCATCAACCCATTTTGGCTTGTAGCTTGATTGGGGCAACATCACATTTATCCTTAACTCCATTTGTGCTTCCCAATCTCCTCTCGCTCATCATCCCCTCGTATCCATCACTTTGCATCATCTTCCTCATATCCCCTTTCATCATCTTATCCATTTTGAGAGCACACCTATGTTCTCTTGAACTCACATGTCCTCTTGAGGGGGCATCCTCAATCCCTAATCTTCATCTTCACTCCTATTATCTTTCTTCCTAGTCACTCCTTTGAATGACTGGGGCATCTTTCCCAATCTAACCATCTTCTTATGGGTTCTATGTTTTAATATTTTTTGAAATGATGCTATTTTGTAACACCATCTCAAAAAGGGGAAAAATGTAGACACCTAAATTTGGACACTTCCATTTGTCCAAATTTATCCCTTTTCATCTAAATATCCTCTTATTTGCATTAATTAAGTAATATTGTTATTATTTAATTAATATCCTTAAATTCTTCTAAATCCCTAAGGTATTTAGTTAATGATTAAATACCTCATTTTCATCAAATGAATTAAATAAATATGACATTTATTTAATTCTTCAAATGTCACATCCACTCCTTAATTCTAATCAACCTCCTAATCTCATCATTAGAGATGTGCACATGTCTAATCCTTGATTAGGATGTGTCACATCCTCCAGCTTTTGCAAGTTGGCTTCTAATCTTCCTTAACCACTAATTATCTTATAATCACTGATTAGCTAATCCAATCAGCATCTTGATCAACTCTCCCCATCCCTCAAGGAATTTTTAATTTTTTTTGTCTTCCCCATGTGAATTTTAAATTCACTTTTATCCTTCCAAGACTTTCCTCTTTCCCATGCAATTTCTAGAATCTTGGACTTGTCACATCACTCACATGTGTCAAAGTCTTCTAGAATCTTTAACTTGTCACATCAGTCACATGTGTCAAAGTCTTCTAAAACCTTTGACTTGTCACATTAGTCACATGTGGGTAATTACTTACCTTTTTAAGGACCTTGTCTTATCCAGGGTATTTCTCACCTACCTTTTTGGTAACCTTGTCTTATCCCTAAGATATCCTCAATCATTGGACTTTTAAATTCATTTTTATTTTTTCAAGATTCTCCTCTTCCCCATGTGATCATTGAGAGGTCACATCACCCTTATTCCAAGGTACTTACACATGTCACCTTCCACCTCATGTGTCCTTATCCATCTTGTCCATGGTGGAAAGATCTCAACCATCCATTTCCCTAGGGCTTCTCTCTATAAAATGAAGGATTTTTCTTTCATTCTGATTATTATGCATTCATAAGAACACTTTTCATTCAACACTTGTACTCTCATTCAAAACCAACTTTCAATCTCTCATCTTTCAAGCTCAAGCTCAACCATCTTCTCATATCCACCATTAATGAATCTTCATGCTCTCATTGCACCTATCTTGCTCATTTTCCCAACTACCTACATCCTTCATTTGAATCTCTATCAAATCCTCAACATTTTGAATCTAATTTCATCTGTCTTGCCATCGAAGGAGCACACAAAATCAACGATCAAGGGCCAACCAACAATCGACTCAAGACAAGGTAAAAATCTGTTGTTTGTTATCTTTCTTTGTTTTTGAGTTCAACTAGGCTTATATCAAGGTGTTAGTGTTGTTTTCCTTTGTTTTACATGTTGTTTTGCATCACTTAGAGTAGGTCAACTTCACTGGTTCACAATTTAAATATCATTTTGTATCTTATTTTATAAAAAAAATGTTAAATATTTTTATCTTAGAATAATTTTCTATCATAAAAATATTTTTTCATTCTCATAAATTTTAAATAGTACATAAAAATTAGAAATTCTAGATAATATATTGTTGATAAAAATTTGCATCACACTTTGTCTTAGTCAACCTTATATTTCTCATAGTATACATGTATTTCAAGAATTAAAAAAAATTAAGTAGTCTAATCAAAACTATCTTCTAAAATTATGGTCATATTTTATTTTTATTTATCCAAAATCAAATGGCAATGAGAATTAGCAATGGCACTTCAATGTGCAATGGGAATTGTTAGTAGTCAAATGTAATTGAAGAATTAGAAATGGAGATGGAAATGAGAGAGACTTTGAACAACATATGTGATTCTACTTTCAAATGAGCCATTGACGATCATAATCATTGAGAGTTAGAGATGTTGAAATCCAAAAGACTTGTCATGACATGTTCATCTTTTTACACCATGCTTGGTATATAATAGTGTGTAAGGGGGAAATTTGTAAGTATAAATAAGATCAAAAAAATGAATAGAAACTAATCTAATTCAAAGATCTAGATCTATTCCCATTACTCACAAAATGAAGCTACGAAATTAAAGAAATCAAGAAAAAAATTCCAAGAATACAATAACAATGAATTCAATAATGCAATATTTTTACCATTTTGTGAAGTATATACGTATTGACATATGTTGGATTGTCCAATTCAATATGAAGCCTCCATTGTGCATGTGAGAGCTTTGAAGAGCGTGTCTGTGTTTGATCGAAGATGTTGGTTGAAGCTTTGTCAATGTTGATTAGGATCTTGGCATTACTTCGTTGCATAAACTATACTAATTCTTCAATCCTTTTTTGAGAAGGAAAAATTTTGTTATATAGAATTTGTGATTTTGAATGAATGCTCTAGATCGTGTAGTAGAATATCTTAATCGATGGTTGAAAGATGTTGAAAGGATAATTTAGATGGGAATAATCTGTGCAAATTGATTACATAATTAGTGTGATTGAAGAAACAGATTAATCAGTTAGGAAATAGATCGATCTATTAGGAAATAGATTGAGCAATCAGTGGTTCGTAATTTTCTCAATCATGAAAGTGGGTGAGGATAATTAATTAATTGATTTAATTAATTAATTCTTTCTGGAGTTGAACTCGCAAATCAAATTTGACTTTTGCAAACAAAGTTGCATTTGTTTGATTTAATTTTTGATGATGTTTTGAATAATTAAATTCAATTATTCAAATTTGGGGGAAAGTGATATAATTAAACTATTATGTTTTAATAGTTTAATCGACTTAGGGGAATAAAGTGAATTAGCGGCATAATTAAATAATTGATGTTATTTAATTAATCAAGAGGAATAAAGCTAGATTAGGACTTTATTAAATAAGTAAAATTTATTTAATTTATCAAAATTGATGAAAAGGTGAATTAATTAAATAATGTAATATTTTTCAATTAATAGAGGAATTTATGGTTTTAGGAATTTATTAAATAAATTAAATTTATTTAATTTGTCAAAAATGGTGAAAAAGTGAATTCATTAAATAATGTAGTATTACTCAATTAATAGAGGAATTAGGGTTTTTATGCAATTAATGTGAAACGTAGTGATATATGCTAGCTCATAGGCTAGAACAATTTTAGGTGTCTACAAATAGGATCGGGTTGAACCTCACATTTTAATTGATATTATCACCACTACATATATACATACATAATACATATGTACTTGAATGTGTGTGTATATACACAATGCATATATATACACAATATATACATACATATATATATGTATGTGGAAAATCTTTATCAATTGATGAATATTTCATATTGGCCAATTCAAAATTGGAAAATACATTGTAATTAACAGGATGGCCACATCACCTAGATTTTATGAATTAATGGTCCAATGCATTTCAATTCACCATCAATTTACTTTATCAAGCATATGTAATTATTAATTTTGTGATAATAAACTAAATGTTTATAATGGTCTATTTTCACCTAGAATCTCAAAATTGTGTATTAAATCACCCACATATTTATCAATACTATTAAAACAACATTGTGTATTAGGACACATTTCGTTGACAACATTAAATGTTCATTATGTGTAAGGACCCATTTCACCAAAAAAAATTAAAAAATAATTGCATATGAAGACCCATTTCACCAATAACATTAAAAAATAATTATGTATAAGGACCCATTTCACTAATAATATTAAAAAATAATTGTTTATGAGGACCCATTTTTCCAATACTATGAGAACTCCATGCTATCCTAGGCCCATAATTGCCTTGGAAATTTCAATGTATGTGTTTTGTCGAGGTTTGATTCACCCAACATTTAAATGTATTATTGTATAATCACATGAGATTCACCAATTTTTATCATTATATAATCACATGAGATTCACCAAATTTTTACTATACCATTTAAAAATCTCACAAAATTTGTCAAATATGGATTGCTATAAATGCAATCAAAACTCTAATTTATTTTACATAATTTGTTCAGTTCTGAACTTGTGAGCTCTTGATTTGGATCATATGAAAGTTAAAAACTTACAACTATATGCATTGTTTCATTAGTGAATACCAAGTTAGTGAAAACCTAAAGATAAGTGATTATTTCTTCATAGTGCTATAAGATTATTTATCTCTTTTTCATTCTTACTTCAATCTTAAAGATGATGTTAAGTAGGGAATGAGATACATCTAGGACCCATGGATATATATTTTATAATTATTTCTTAAACAAGAAGACATTTTTGGAAACTTATATTTTGTGAGATGTTGAGTAGTAAGAAGAGTAAGAGTCTTCAAGGTGATGAAGGGAGGCCATAAAAACACAAAAAATGCAAAGTTACTATAATTTCGTACTTTGGAAATGTTTATGGTCCATCAAATCAAGATGAAACTACATCATCAACACTTGCATCAAATGTTAATGAAGAAATCAATACCTCAAAGGAAAATTAGAATGAGTTAATTAAGTCAAATCAGGATAACAATGTCGTAGAAGATGTTCCAAGGGATACCAAAGGTATCCAAAATGAGTTAATTGACTTAGATGACAATGTTGACATCATAGATGATGTTGCTACAAGGAAGGGTAGAAGAAAAGCTAAACCAAAAATGGGGAATGAACGGGTATGGCAAGGAATTTTTAGGTTGATTGGGTGTCAAAGTACCCGTTCATTGAACTAGTGGAAAATACAAAAAAAATTGTTCACCTTCAAAAAAATGCAACTGTAAGATTTATAGTTGGAAATATAAAAGAGACAAGAAGTTGCAACTAAAACTTGACACTATAGAAAAGCATATATGTAAAATTTATAAATTTAAAGCAAATCATAGACAAAAAGGAAAAATCAGTAGTTAAATGGAAATCAAAGGAAGAATGTCTTTATGTTAAGCATGTCATGGAATATGATGAGAATATGAAAAGAAAGGAGAAGATTGTTGAATTTTGAGTTTCAATTGAAACTCAATTTGGAAAGATAATGGTAGGAGCACAACTAGCAAAAATTGTTCTATTGAGTGTTACTTTTTATATTTTGATTGGAGGTAATTTTGTGATAGAATACCCAAAATATAGTAATTTATTATATTTTTGGGGCATTCCTAACTTTTGTAGCACATATTGGTCAATAAACTATGGATAGGAATGGGAGAGTTGTCTTCTTGAGGTGGAAAAACAAGATTTATAGGAAAAAATCAGAGTCAACCTTCATTGTATTATCTTTAGATGAAGTTGTTGTAGATAATTCTTCTTGACTATGTATGCATATGTATATTGTATACAAACTTATCCTCCAACCACATCTACTCTATGTTCATAAAATGAAGGAGAGTTTGACATCACAAAATCTATTTGAAATAGTTAAAAAATCTTTGAATGAAATTAGAGGTATAGATGAATTCACAATTGCCAAAAATTTGGTGTGTATAGGAGTTGATGGAGCTTCAGTAATGCAAGGTCATAAGAACATTCTTTGCGTAAAGTTACAAACTATTTTTTCACCATACATGATTGGCATTCATTGCATGGCCCACAAAATAAATTTAGCATTTAAAATTGTAAGCAAGTTTTTCTTTCAGTATCAAAAGTTGAAAATCTAGTATGTGAGCTCAACTCATACTTATGTTTAATTCCCAAATAGTTTTTGTAATTTTAAAATTATGCTGAGGGAATATCAACAAGAAACAATCTTCTTAAGGATTTTGATACTAGATGGATCTCCTTGAATGGACCAACAAAGTGAGCTTTTTCAGAATATCAATCCTCAATTAGAGTAATGTACGAACATTGTCATACAATAGATAAAGCACCTGACCTCTTACATCTAGGTTAAGTGATATAGAGACACTCTTAACTTTATTTTATCTTCTCCCCATGTTGAATGAAATAAACAATCTTGTGAAAAAATCCCAAGAAAGAAGTATGTATACTTATGAATATACTAAACTATATAAAATGGCATGCATGACTCTCGATAGTCTATATCTATTAGATTACCAATTTGGAAGTCCAAAATTTATAAGCTAACAGTTAATTAAATAGATTTTAACAATCCTAATAATTATTTATAGTTTAACATAAGCAAGGAGTTATGTGTTTTTGTACGTGTATTTGAGATACTAATGCACTATTGTACGATGGTTAGGCACTTTACCAGAGAAATAACTATTATAATGGAAGCTTTTAATGGCATTAAATTAATTATGTAAGTACTATTTCAAAAGGTATTGCAAAATCTATTTCCTTAGAAATTCTAGAATGATTTCCTTAAGATGAACTACTTGGAGCCATGTCTATTGTGTATCCTCAATATTAGGTCCAATTCGACCATCAACAAAAATTTTTCATAAGAGTGTAACTACCTTGGCCCAAAAAAATTCAAAACTTTCATAATACAATGGATAGTGTGCGAACCCTGACCTTGGCACCTGCAAAAAAACAAGTGTAAACAAGTTAGACAAGTAATTGCAAGCCAAAACAAGGATTCCCCATGAAATCCATTTACAACTAGGAAGAAAATGACAAAGAACACAATGACAATAATAAAATAAAGATCAAATCCTAATTAGATGTGCAAACTCATGATCCCATGGGGGAATTGGTGCCAATTTGATGTGAAAATTGGCCCTTTCCCAATTCCTAAGATGCAAGCTTCGAATGTTGAAGAGATTGATCCACATTGATGGTAGAAGATGAGAGATCCAAGTCAAAAAATCTGCAAGAACCTAGCTATGACTCAATGATGATGGATGGAATTCAAGAGATATTTGAACATGGTAACTTTGCTTGGATTGTGGATGATGAAATAAGGATATGAGTATTTTATTTATAGGATTTCAAGATGGATGAATGTCCAAATTTTAGCAATGTGGGACTAACATTCATCCAATGATATGATGCCACTTGTCAAGTTATGAATGGATGATGGATGTGCAAGATTTGGGGAATGCCAATAAATGCATAATATTTGAATTTCAAATTTGTTGAAATGACATGCAAGAGGGAAGGGAAAATGCAATAAATGCCACTTGTCTCAAGGCAAAGGACATGTAAGAGAGTTTAAATGCCTTGTTGGATGTATATGTTGACTTGAAATTTTTGAATTCAAATTGAGAGAATATTCCAAAAAGATGCCTGTTGAAGTTGAGAAAGCCAACTTCACAGACCCCGAAGATCACCTGCATGCAAATAACCTATCACAGAAAGAAGAGATGGAGACAAACAATCAAGGGTGCTCTGAAAGCTAAAAAATGTATTCATCCAAGAGAGAGATAAATTACAATGATGAATCCTTATAAAAGGATATTGTGCAACCCTAAAAGAAACCCTAATAGGTAGACATTTAATAATTAATATAATTATTAAATGTCACAAAATGCAAACTAAAGTGAAATCTTAAGAGAGGAATAAAGGTAATTTAATCAACATGATTAAATTAAAACCTTTACTCTAACAATGCCTTGTGAGGAAAATAGAGATTTAATAAATGAATTAAATCTATTTTCATGTGCAACTTGCATTATCTAGAGGATGTGACATGAGATGAGGTTAAATTAATCAAAGGTTAATTAACAGAGGTTAGATGATGTGACTTATTTGACTTAGATTTATGGGTTTATTTAAATCAAATAAGAGAGGAATATGACAAGAGATTAATTAAATAAGGATTTTGATTTATTTAATTAAAAGAAATGGTGTTAGATTAAATCAAATAAGGTTTTAATTTATTTAATTTAATGGATAGACTTTAGAGATTTAATCAAATAAATTGATTATTTAATTAAGTAGGGATAATTAGATCAAATGGATTGATTTAATTAACAAAAAATGACTCAATTAGATAAAATGATTTATTTAATTAAGAGACGAATATTGATGAATTTAATCAGATAGGGGAATTTGATTAAATGGTTAGACCGAAGGATGATTCAGGAAGAAACGATGTTAGTGAGCCAGGATCAGATGCATGGTGTTAATCAGTATATTTTCGATGTCTACATTTTTCCCCTCTTTGAAGCAATGCACTCGTTGTGTTAGTTCAAAGAATAAATAGTCTGGATCAAAGCCACAATTTTTGATATTTTAAAAACTTGCCCCACTGCTGTATGGCAGGAGAAAGCATGCCATTATAATGCCCCCTCGAGAGATCGGACGAAAATTTTAATTTTTTGGGTGATCTCGCGAAAAAAGACGACAAAGTACCCGACAAGTCCGAAAAGGGTCAGGGAGGCTAAAAAACATGTCTAAACGCGATAAAACGATAAAAAAAAATCCTCAAACGGACAATACAAGTTTGGGGGGTCCAAAACCCTAGCAGGACAGCCATTTAGGGTTAAAAAACCCTAATTTTTAGGCTTAAAAGGGGCCCGAAGAGTCACTTTCAAGTCATTTTCACATACCTCCGCTAGCAAACCTTGAGATTCGAGCTCTGACCCTTCCGTGATATGGCGCAATGACAACTTCCCCTATACATTTCGGACCGAGTTCAGACATACCAGTGGCCACCTGACATCGGGGCACCGGTATGTGATCCTTACTAAAGCCTTGTCATTTCATTTAGTGCATTTATTATTGCTTTAAAGAGGGAACTCACCTCTAGTGGCGCTATATAGCACTGCTCGGTATTTTAATTGCGCTGGGCTAGGCCATTTTGCACCGCAGCAGTGCAGTTTAGAGTTTAAAAACTATACCGCTGGGCTAAGGCTCGGCGGGCCGATTTGGCTGCGCCGCAGTGGTGCCCTTTTCATGCAATTTGCGACGCTGGAGGGTAAAGTGCGCCGTGACACCTCTTTTTAGGCTCGAACATTGGAGTTTGAGTAATTTCAAACTGCGATGCCTTCACGAACTACGCCATTGGAGTCGAGCTTGGAGCATTCGACCAAAAAAAAATCAAATTTTTTAACACGCTAACTTTCGTTGATGCAGGACGGGCCTAGGGAGCTCTACTCTCGGGAGCATCAGTCGTGAGACTTGGCGAACGTCTTATGGGATCTAAGTGACAGAGACCAGGATCGACTAGGAGTTGTAGGACTATGGAATATTGCATACGTGGCACTCGTGCGCACTCACTTAGGGATGCTATTGGCGCTGGCCAAGAGGTGGCATAGCGAGACATCGTCGTTTCACCTCCCTACTGGCGAGGCCACCGTCACCTTGGAGGACGTTTGGCACATTCTTTGATTTACTATTCATGGCCATCAAGTGGTCTATGACATGGACGAGGGACGTGAGTGCTGCATCAGAGTCCTCGCCACACGGGACATTATCTACTGCGAGGGACAGATTGAGCTCGAGTGGTACAGGGTCATCGCACCTCCCTTCTGCTAGGCGATTGCAGCAATCATTTCAGGTTTGGTTGCCCCAGATAGATGAGGGCAGTACTTTAGTCCCTACTGGGGGTATTGCTGGTAGCAGATGGTCTGAGACAGGTCGGTTCGCTTTGCGTGGGGACCTGTACTTCTAGCCTCGCTTTACAGGGATTTACACGAGTACGTGTACATGGATGGCAGAGCGTTGGGGGCCGAAGTGACCCTACTTCATGTTTGGGCATGGGAGCATATTTCTATGCTACATCCACGGGTTGTTCCAGTTTTGATGGGGCCAGAGGATGCCCTTGCAGCACGATACAGAGGCGGTGTGTCCTTCACACACACTGGTGAGCATGAGATCCCCTACTAGAGGCGAGTCCTAGATGAGATGCTTGTCTTTACTTGGTGTCCATACCTTGGTCGGCCCGGATGGGCTGATGATGCTGCTCAGCTCTTCTATTGTTGTTAGGATCGATACATGCAGGGTCGCGAGCACACGATGATTGAGAGGTACCTGCTTGGGTGCATACAGTGTCAGTTTGGAGAGCCGCAGGATCGGCTAGATGACAACTATGTAGCCGTCTTTGCACACAACATGACACAGGTGTCATGGGGACACGATATTCCTACCGTCGAGGTGATTGACAGCTTCCGACAATTGGCAGCCCAGCTGTGGGCTTATGATCAGGGCTTAGTAGATCCAAGGACCATGCAGGTCTACAAAGATTGGTTCAGAACTCCCCTTTGGTTGACCATTCTAGGTGAGGATCCAGAGGTGTGCAAGGTCAGAGGCAGGGGGAGAGGACGAGGGCAAGGACCGAGGGTAGAGATCCAACAGGATCCACCAGGTGTGCCCTCAGTTCCATGAGGTCAGGGAGATGTCCCTATGCAAGATCAGTAGCAGGAGCCACCAGTCCCACCACCATGAGTCGAGGGTGAGGCTCAGGTCCATGTGCAGCTACGGGTACAGCCACAGGGACAGGTAGATGGTTGAGATGTACTGATTGCACAGCTGTAGGCCCAAGTTCAGACACTGACAGCAAAGAGAGACCAGGCGAGGGCTGAGAGAGAGCAACTCAGAGTAGAGAGGGATCAGGTTGTGCAACAGAGATAGGTTGCAAAGGTATAGGCAACTACAGAGCTAGGCTGCAGGCAGCAGATTGAGAGTATGACAGCCTCCTCCCAGAGTACAGTGCTAGTATGATCCTACAGGGATGTTATCCGAGAGATAGAGTACTACCGTCGGGCCTACCATGACAGTATACCTAGAGTAGATTGGGTCCCAGAGTACTTAGAGTGGGCTAGTCAGAGACCACTAGAGGGTCACGGTGACAGGGGTGAGGGCAGCATCCATAGAGACAGAGCTTGATCAAGATGCCATGATATTTTGTGCCTCCATGGGCTCATTTTTTATAGCCCAATGAGCCTTTTGTACTGATTGACATATATGTACAATGATCTAATTTTTTTTGTACTATGACAGTTATGGCCAATGATGTATATATATATATGATGATTTTGATGTGATGCAATGTGTACTCTTTATTTATGCATGGATGTTTTATTTCTATATGTTGTGTAATGTATGCATTATGATAATGACTATCAGATCTTATATTATGTTAACTTATGATATGTGATGTGCCATGATGTCTATATGATGATTTGTTTTATGCAAATGATAATGTGCCATGTGATATGCAAAATGATGTGATCTATGGTGTACATGCAAAATGATATGTGACCTAAATTATGGATGCCTATATGCTATGTGATGGACTATTTATGCTTTTATGGAATGAATAATTTATGATTATTTATGAGATGACTTGGATGATGTAATGCAATGGTTGTGATATGATGTAAATGAGATGATTTTAATGCATGATGAGATGGTTTTATAAGATGCTTAGAATAACAAATATTATTTTAAACATAATAAATGATGATGTATGTAATGAAATGATATGTAATGTGAACGTAAAGTGATGAGATGATGTCATTTATGTTATGCAAGCATGTATGCCTAATGAATTTAAATGCTTATATACCTATTTTTCATGTGAAAAAATGATTATGGGATGCTTGTGTAGATGCTTATGTGATGATTTATATGATATGGTTTATAAAATGCAAATGAATGTTTTATGCACTGATTGATATAATGCCATAAGATGCAATGTAATGGGTGAAAATGCAATGACATGGATGCACCTATTTATGAAGAGTGTTTATGATATCCTATTTATGATGATTAAAATGCAATGTGTATGTTTCCTATATGATATGTTTATGTGATATGCTAATGATTTGTGGATGCAGGATCGATGGCGATGATGGTGATGATCAACTGTCATAGTACCGTGTTAGTGCGGTTAGTCAGAAAAGAAGTCATTTCAAAAAAACACAAGATGATGTTGAATGCAAATGATGGTGATGATGATGATGATTACTTGCCAAGGAATTGGGATTTTCAAAGGGCTGATTTCCTTATGTTTGATAACACATGTGGTATGATGCATCGAGGTATAGAAAACCAGGATAACGGTGTACCTAGTGTGATGGACTTTGACCTGACAAACAGATAGGAGCATTCTTGTTCACACCTGACATACAGAAACCTTGCTAGGATGTACTTCAGAAGTTTCAGACACCTCGGACCAACACACGAAAAGTTAAGCCTATCCTTGTAATAGTCAACAAGTTGCCCATGACCTCTTCCGTACATACCTAACAAAGCAAGTATTCGTCGAGGTTATATTACAAGAATGTCCAACAAGCACAGTAGACAAAAGATAATGATCGTTGCCCCATTCCTATTTCTCTAAATCCTTTGTTTTGGGATATCATCGAGATTTCCTTGGAATGAGCACAAATAAGATAAGTCAAAAGATAAAGACCAAGTAAACAAACAAACTGATGCTCTTCAATACCGCTAACAAAAAGAGGATGTGTTTTCTAAGGATGATAACCGAAACTTATTGCCAAAAGATAATGCCCATTGTAGGAAAAATTCATCCTAGGACATGTTAGTGGATGGTGGCACGTCATTTTGTTTATCCAAAGTGTTCTAAGGGATGATTGATATGGGACCAATTTAGATGATGAGTTACCGATACGAAGAGATAACCAGCTTGCTTATGCACTGACTTAGACTTTAGACTTGACATTTGGAGTTCTACTTTTAATCTGCCAGACTTGTTTCCAATTGTTTCACCAAAGGTTGAGGATGACAACCAATTTATTATGAGTGGTGTTTATTGCGGGTTCCGGCGAGATGAGATGGATGGATTTTTTCAAATATTTGGATGTTTTTGGAGTTTTGCAATGTTTTGAGGTTGTTTTGATTTTCAATTTTCCAATGTTTTTGGGATTTTCTAAGATTTTGACCAAGAGACTAACCTAAAGACCTATCCTAGGGGCCTCAGGGGCTAATCAAAAGATTAGCCTTGCCTACGTTATACACGCAAAGACCACGTAGTTTGACTAACGATTTGACGAATTTACAGATGACGATATACACAATGAAATGTCAATTTATTGTGACGGATTCCTAAAGGACTGACCTAAATGTCTCGGGGGATGACCAAAGATCAACCTTTCCTACGTTCAAGCTCAGAGATGACGTAGTTTGACCAGACGACTCTGTTTTTGACTTTTTGAATGAATTTTTGACCTATTTTTGGATTTTGATATGTTTTGAATGTTTTTGGATTTTTTGATTTTCAGGTGCTTAAGAATATACATGAATCCGATCCAATGAGAACGTGCCCCCAGTGATGCAATAGACTACTTCGATAAAGGCAGGACAAACTGACCTTGAGGATGGGTTGAGTTGTACTAGGAGGGATCATGATACGAGAATAGGACCAAGCTATGGTGCAGATGCGAATGGATGAGTGATGGATGGAGACCTGAATGCGATGGATGATGGAAGCGAAATGGATGGATGATGTAGATCAAACCGTAAAGATCCTAGTGGATGGAGAGTGCTAATTTACGCGAGGCGCCTGCTTGCTAGGTTTTCACCAAGGTACCTGCCCAAAGTGCCAACAAAGCGGTTTTCACTAGAGGACAATTTTTCTCTTTACTATTTTTTTTTTATCCTTTTTCTGATTTTTTTTTTGTTGTCACCAAGATGCTTGTTTGCTAGGTTTTCGCCGAAGTAACCATTTTTAGGACTTTTTATGATTTTTTAGGATTTTTTGATTCTATACCTTGAAAGATTTAGGCATTAAACTTTTTGAGATGGGAGCTATTCATGGGCTCCTGCAGAGATTCCCCTTCGGGTGTTGATAACTGATATACCCCTGAATTGTAACTTGTTGTTATGACAAACGGTCCCAACCAATTGGGTTCAAACTTTCCTTTGTTGTTTGGGTTTGGGACATTCTTTTGATTTTCTTTTAATACCAATTCTCCGACTTGGAAAGTTTTGTTTCTAATTTTCTTGTTGTAGCTTTGTTTGAGTCTATTCTAATAGACTTGCAAATGATTCAAAGTGTCTATACGTCTCTCATCTAGTAACTCCAACTCATTTAGTCTTGATACCCGGTAGTTCTCATCTGTGATGAGGTTTTGTAGTGATATCCTGAGGGATGGGAGTTCAATCTCAATGGGGAGTATGACTTCTGATCCGTAAACCAAGGAGAATGGGGTGGCGCCAGTGGGTGTGTGAATGCTAGTTCGATAGGCCTAAAGGGCGGGATTAAGCTGCAAGTGCTAGTCACAACTTGCGTCATTGATTGTTTTCTTAAGGATTTTGAGAATGGTTTTGTTTGTGGCTTCTGCTTGGCCATTGCCTTGGGGATACTATGGGGTGGAGAAATGGTGTTAGATTTTGAATTTATCACACAAGTCACGGACTTCCTAATTTTTGAATGGTGTCCCATTATCTAAGATAATGGCTTGTGGGACACCGTACCGACAGATGAGGTAGTTCAGGATGAACCTTGAGATCTGCTTGCCAGTTATATATGCCATGGGTATGGCCTCTACCCACTTTGTGAAGTACTTAGTTGCAGTTATGATGAATTTATGGCCATTGGATGAGGTAGGTGTGATTTTCCCGATGAGATTGAGTCCCCACTGCAAAAAGGGCCATGGTGTGACGATCGAGTGAAGCTCTTGAGCTAGAGCATGGATGAGGTCCCCATGTTGTTGGCATTGTAGACACTTTTTAGCATGATCATGTACTTCTCTTTCCATTGTGGGCCAATAATACCCCATCCTCAACAGTTTCTTGGCTATGGTCATTCCACTCGAGTGTGAGCCACAAATACCGTTATGAACTTCAGTTAGAGCGGTTAATGCCTCCTCAGCATTTAGGCAGCATAGTAAGGTGCCTTCTATGCTTCTACGATATAGGGTATCACTTAGCATCACAAATCTAGATGCCTTTTTAACAAAGGTTCATTTTAGGTTTGATGGTAGGTCAACGGGTATGACTCCTATGCGAAGATATGTATAGATGTCATGATACCAAGGATCGGCGGGACCAACGATTTCACACGCATATTCTGATTCTGGTACCTTGAATGTGGGAACGAGAAGCTACTCGATCAGAAATTTATATTTCGGCACATTGTGGGGGATGTCTAATAGGGACCCAATTGTTGCCATGGCGTCTGTTGCTCTATTATTGGTTCTTGGAATCTACTCAAATGTTATGTCAATCAAGGATTCCTTTAGAGTCTCCACTAATTTCTTGTATGGAGTGAGCTTTTCATCCTTAGTCTGATATTCATTATTGACCTGATTTATGATCAACTGAGAGTCTCCATACATCTTGAGAGCTATGGTGTTCCATTGCACTGCTATCCTAAGACCTATAGTCAAAGCTTCGTATTCCGCTATGTTGTTAGTGCAAGGAAATGCTAATTTGTATGATCTTGGTATGAAATCCCCTTGTGGAGTAATGAAGAAGATGCTAGCTCCTACTTCGTGCTGTGCATATGAGCCATCGAAGTACAGTTTCTAGTGGTTGGCTATGTTGAGGTTAAAGATGGATTCATATGGAAACTCTGAGACAAGGGGATTTTCAGAATAAATAGGTGCTTCAGCTAGTTGATCAGCAATAACCTAACCCTCGATGGTTTTTCGTTCCACATACTCGATATCATACTCTGACAATATCATTACCCATTTCACCATTCTCCCTGTGAGCATTGCCTTTGATAATAGATACTTGAGGGGATCAATTTTTGCAATGAGCTTTATCTTGTGTACCAACATGTAATGTTTGAATTTTTGGGATGCAAACACTACTACGAGGAAAGCTTTCTTGATGAATGAATAGTTTAGCTTGTGACCGACCATTGTTATGCTGATGTAGTAGATAGCCCTCTTCGTTCCGTTTTCATCATGCTGAGCTAGGAGAGCTCCAAGGGTTGCCGCTGTTGCTGAGATATATAAGATCAATGGCTTTCTGGGGATAGGTGGCCTTAAAACTATTGGTGTCAGTAGATATTCCTTGATTTTGTCAAATGTCTCTTCACATTTTGTATCCCATTTATACGCTACTCCCTTGTGGAGTAG
Source organism: Sequoia sempervirens (assembly GCA_007258455.2). NCBI lineage: Eukaryota > Viridiplantae > Streptophyta > Pinopsida > Cupressales > Cupressaceae > Sequoia > Sequoia sempervirens. The sequence continues at coordinate 98,191,907 of VDFB02256132.1, read as the reverse complement.
GTGAGAATATGGATTCTACTTATTTGCTAGTTGTGCTATGAATTGTCAGATGGATTGAAGTCGGCCTTGGAGGCCTCTCAATTGTTTTAATGTCTTTGGTGCTTCCATCTCAAGGATTGATTTTACTTTTGTCGGGTCCACCTCGATACCCCTCATAGAGACTATGTATCCTAGCAATTTACCTGATTGTACGTCGAAGACGCACTTCTTGGGATTTAGTCTGACTTTGTATTCCTCTAATCTGTCAAAGATAGCACCAAGGTTTGCTATATGATGTATTTTTTTTGACTTAGCTAGAATGTCATTGACATAGTCTTTGGTTGTTTTATGAATCATATCGTGGAATATCAACGTCATGGCCCTTTGATAGGTTGCTCCTACATTCTTTAGGTTGAATGGCATCATGTTCCAGCAGTAGGTACCCCATGGACAAGTGAAAATTGTCTTATGTTGATCTTCTTTTGCTATCATGATCTGGTTATATCCTAAAAATCCATCCATTAGTGATAGCATCTCATGCCATGTTGTCATGTCTACTATCATGTCGATGTTGGGAAGCGAGAAATCATCCTTGGGACATGCTTTGTTCAAATCTCTGAAATCCGTACAAATTCTGATGGCTCCGTCAGGTTTTGAAATAGGTACCAAATTTGACACCCATTCTAGATAATCGATTGGTTGGATGAATCCTACATCTAGTAGCTTTTTTAGTTCCATTTTGACCAATAGAGAAATTTGAGGATACATTTTTCGAAGCTTTTGTTTGATCGGTTTTGCTTCTGGATATATTGCTAAGTGATGTACCATAGTCTCTGTATCAAGTCCTGGCATGTCAACATAACTCCACGCGAAGTTTATTTGTCTTTCCTTTAGGAATGCTGTTAGGAGTTCTTGCTCTTCTGATAATAGTGATTCCACATAAAATATGATATGTGGGGTCTCCTCTGTTCCTAGATTGACTAGATTGCATTTTTTGGCCAAGACTACTGACTTTTCCTGATGAATAGCTCTTAAAGGAAGATTGAATCCCCCATCCTCGAGTGCCTCAGAGAGGTTTTCACCGTTAGATAAGTCCTTTATTTTTACTATTTTCTTGTGAGAGAGTGCCATAGTGTGGTTTTCACTGAAGGACTTAGATATGATTCTTAGTTTCTCACTTTTGTGATTGAAGGATTCAATCGTTTCCCTGTAATAGGCATGTGTGTCCAACTCCATTATAAACCTTGCTTTGTGATCCCCATCCAGAATGTTATCCCTCAATCCTATAAATTTTGAGAGTGCCTCATCATTTTCGAATGTATCGAGAACTGGTAGTCCTCGTTGGTCATAGTCAATCAGTTGGGGGTATACTAGGCGAATCTCATGATTTTGATGGTCTGGTTCAAAGGAGATGGTGCTAATCATACACAGGGTGATGTCCTCAAATAACCTAGGTAGATTGGTCATGGTATCTTTGCCATCGCTACTAATATAGGGCTCAATTATAAAGTTATGTATATCCCTATCTATGGATATTGGTGAGCATACTTGTGCTAGTATTGGTTGAGGAGAAATATTAACCGTTCTAACCAAAGGAATTCGGCCATGTATGGTTATCCTCAGAGGGTTACATCCAAGGCCAAGATTTGTTATGGGTCGCGTCTCTGGCATGATAGGTATTATAAGCCCGTTGTCATTTTGTCCCAGTCTTCGATTTCTGTCATAGCCCATTGCTAGATTCATTTGTAGGCCTTTGCTTGTCTCATCCAGTGGTAATTTAGGTATCGGTCTCTCATCTTGATATAGCATGTGTGATGGATCTACTTCAATAACCTCCTGGCCAAGGTCTCCCCAGCTTATGAATTCAGGATAGTCTTCAGGATAGGTTTGTGATGTGGAAGCTTGATTTTCTTGTGGACGTCCCTGTGATCTAGGAGATTGTGGTAACTCTCCTATCACAAAAGCATTGTTAGGGAGTTTTTAGCTTCCAAAACCATCCTCCTAGATGATGAGCTTAATTTCAGAGATGGTAGGGATGGCGGGAGTGGTGAGTGTCTCTGTCACAGAGGTGGATGTGAGAGTGGCGGGGTCGATGTATTGTGTGGATGGGCCCTCATCATTTTTCGGCACTTGGGGGATTTTGTAATATTTTGATTCAAGATTTTTGCAATATGAAAATGGTTCGGGATCTCCATGGATGGTAACCTCTTGTCCATTATGTGTAAATTTTACACATTTGTGGAAGGTTGATGCTACGACTTTCATCGCATGGATCCATGGGAATCCCAAGAGGATATTATATGGTAAGTCAAGATCCAAGACTTGACAAGTGGTTTGCATGAGAGTCGGCCCTACTTGAATAGGGAGTTTAATCATGCCTTGAGACAATCTTTCTTGGTCATCATATGCTCTTATTGTGATGCCTTTTCCTTTGTCGATGGAATCTTCTGATATTTTCAACTGCTTGATGAGGTTGAGAGAACAAATGTTCAAACCCGTACCTCCATCCACCAAGACCCTTTTGATTTTTCTCTTATGTACAATGGCTTCCAAGTGGAGTGCACAGTTGTGAGATGGTTAGGTGGGGAAATCTTGGTCAGAGAATGTAAGGAGATTCAGCGTTATGATATTTTTGACCATAGCTATGAATTGCTCCGCATCGAGATATGTGGGGACAATGGATGAGGCTAATGCTTCCTCAAGGATCTTCTTGTGAGCTAATGATATTTTTAACAACTCCATGATGGATATGTGTGTTGGAATTCTCTTGAGTTGATCTAGGACATTATAGCCATTAGGAACAGATTTGGATGTAGGGACTCTATTTGATTGGGACAATCTTGCGATGGTTACTTTTCCACCTCTTGTGGTGACTCCACAATCTTTGGCATAGGCGCCCTTGATAGTAATGACCATGCAGTCTTCATTTAGGGAGGCAACGACTGTTTCATACACATGATTTACACTACCCTTCCCTTTATCATTTTTATTCCCTTTATTGTCATGATTCGACATCGGACTCGTATATATCTTAAGATCTTGATTTCCCGTAGGTTGTTCCACGTTTATAATTCTTTTATCGATGAGATCTTGAATGAGGTTTTTTAATCTCATGCAACTATTTGTGGTATGGCCTTTGATTTTATGGAATTCGCAAAGTTGATTCTCATTATACCACGGAGGTTTGACGTTTGGTTCTTGGTAATTCTCGAATATAGGAGCTTTGATGAGTTTTTCGTTTATCAACTTTTTCATTATGTCCTCAAGTGGTTCCCCCAAAATGGTGTATTTTCGTTTTGGGTAACTTTTGCATTGGGGGGGTCCCCTTTGATCATTGAGATTATTGATGGTGGGGTTGTTGTTTGGTTGGTATGTTGTGTGATGTGTGTTTTGGTGTTGTGTTTGGATTGTTGTGCGGGTATGTTTTGATGAGGACCAATAATAACCACCTTGGCATCTACAACACCATCATTAGTGACATTTTTGTTCCTTTCCCACGTACGAGGTTTATCATTGTAATTGGATGGTGGGTGGTTGTTTTTTTGGTCATGGTATGATGTTGATTCCGCGGGTTGAGTCACAAGGGCTCTTTCGATGCTAAGTGCCTTGGAGATTAATTGATCATATGTGGTGATGCCCTGAACCTTGAGATGAAATGCCAAGCGTCCTTCAAGGTTGGCTATGATGGTGCAAACTTGTTGTTCTTTTGGCATGGTCCACTTGCTCCGATTGGCCTTGGATTTCCAACGTTGCAGGAATGAGGTAAATGATTCCCCCTTTACTTGTTTTAGAGCTGAGATTTATTCAAGACTGAAATCCATTGCAATGTTACATGCGTAATTTTTAATGAATGTGTCTCTGATTTCTTGGAATGTTCTAATGTCTGAAGGTAAGTGAGAGAACCATTCTATAGTGGGGCCTGCCAAGCTTCTAGGAAATAGTCGCATCAGATAAGTATCATCATATGCGACCTCCATGCAGTGAACTTGGAATTCCCTGATGTGATCTTTAGGGTTTCCCATCCCTCAATATTTTTCAAATTTGGGGATTTCAAATCCCTTGGGGAATGGTTTCATTGCTAAGCTCCTATCAAATGGATAGGGACACAAGTTGCTTGGCATTTTGGTTGTTCGCCCTGATTGAAGGTCGATCACTTGTTGTGAGAGCAACCCTAGTTGTGTCATCACATCACTTTGTGGATCAAGGGGTGGGATGAAAGTGTTTTGGGGTGTTTCAATCGTTGGTTGGATGGATGGGTTGGTTGGTGCGTTTTTCAATGGTATCGGTATGTTCTGGTGGGAAAAGTAGGCTTCTACTTGCTTTTGTATGAACAACACTTGTTGTTGATGCGCTAAGATTTGGGCTTGTTATTGCGCTTGTTGTTGTTCCATCAACGCTTGTTGTTGTTCCCACAACGCTTGTTGTTGGGCTACTAACTCTGCTGCTTCTTATTGCTCTTGATATTGCTTTAATGCTTGTTGATATGCTTGCAATTGTGCTGCTTGTGCAAGAAGTTATGCTTGTGCATGTGCTTGTTGTGCTTGATATTGAGTTTGCGCTTGAGCTTGTGCTTGGGTTGTTTGTGCTTGTGCTGCTTGTTGTCGCAATAGAAGTTGTGCTTGAGCGGTCTTTTGTGCTTGCAATGCTTGTGCAGCTTGAGCGGCTTGTTGTTGTTTGTTGTTGTTGCAATAACGCTTGGGCTTGTTGTGCTTGTAATGCGGCTTGTGTTGCTTGGGCGACTTGCACAGCTTGAGCAGCTTGTTGAGCAGCTAGGTATACGACTTTTTGTTTATGAACTTGTTGGTATCCTTGTTGAAAAGCGGCTTGCAATGCTACATCGTATTGGCCTGATGTGGTGGAAGTTGGTGGTGGTGGAGGTGGTGGTGGATTCAGAATAGCGTTTGTGGTAATGGTGAATGATGATGTCGTGTTGATTATTTGATTAGTGGATGGTGTTGTTGATGTGGTGGTTTGAGTGGTAAGTGGCACTATTGATGTGATTGGTCCTTGAGAGACCATGCTTTGCGATGTTACGGGGGTGCTTGATTTTGTTGGGTTTGTTTGTGTGTTTTTCATTTATTGTTGCGATGTTGACAAAAAGTTTTGAGCGTTTGACATAATGCTTTGATTGATAATTGGGATGTTGTTTTGATCGATACTTGGTAAAGGGGGAAGCCCTAAGCCAAGGAGTGATGTGGATGATGATGGAAATTGTGGGATAGGTGGAAATGTGAGGGGGGTGAATCCTTGCGAAAATGTCATGGTGTCGAATATGCCCCCTGGTCTGAACATGTCTCCCTCTTCTTGTGAATTTGTGAGGAGAGGAGTTTGAGGTGCTCCATGAAAAAATGTTGATGATGGATCATGATGTAAAGTGAGAGGAACATTTTTATGTAATGGGTTTTCGGGTATGTTTTGTTCCAATGTGATGTTTGCATCCACGTTTTGATTATTAACAAGGGGGTGTGTTTGAAGTGCATTGAGAAATGAACTTCCCTTATTAACATTGGGTTGGGTTGGAGAAAATGATGTTGTGATTTGGGGTATGTTTTGCGTGATGTTTTGGGATGGAGGTGTAGATGAAATGGGGATGGTGGATGAGATTGGAGGAAAAGATGTCTCCACTATAGTACTCACATCAAAATCCAAAGGTAACTTGGCCCCTTGTTTTGCTAGCTCAAGCATGTATAACGAAGGGTTGAGTCTCATCATGATATTGATGATTTTATGATTCTCCAGATTTTGAAGCATTTCAGTCATTTCTTCACGAGACATTCCAAAGGTAAGATCCTCTCCTTGATTTTCTTCTTGCGGATTTTGTGATGATGAGAGGGTCAAAGGATTACTTGATTTTGCAGGATTCATTTCCGCATTGGTTTGGCTAAGATCGCTTGAAGCGGGTGTTTCTTTGTTGGCTTCCATACTCTTCTTGTGTTGAGATCTAGTTAGAACCATAAAACAAGGATCAATCTTTGAGACTATGGGAGATGAATCTCTTGACTCTCTGGATCAATCTTTATTTTATGCCTCAAAATAGAATAGTTTTAGGATGCTTGGAGGATCAAAGATGGTGATATGGTGATGATGTTAAGGATGGATGATATGGATTTTTTGGCTTTTGATAAATCTTGAATGAGATACTAGGCTTTTAGGACTTGTGGATTTTGATTTTTGATTTTTGATTTGGATTTGGGATTTTATCCTTGGTTTTGATTTTGATTTGGATTTGGATTTTGAACGAAAAGACCCTAAGATGTTGGATGATGATCTAAGAGATAGTCTTGTTTAAAGGATGATGATTTGAATATGTGTGAGGAGAACGATGCATCTACCCACACCTATTCAAATAAGATGTTTTTTTTACCAAGTATATGAAGAAGGATTCATCTACATATATTAAGCTAGACAAGATGATTTTTGATAAATTTGACTAAGCATATGCACAAGGATGCATCTACACATACCTAGCCAAAGTGATTTTGGTAATGTTTTCAAGGATTTTAGTCTCAATGATTTTGATTTTGCCAAAAATCCTAGTATTTGGGATGATTTTCAAGATTTTCCAAAAGGTGATGATGAGATGGATTTGTTTTGATGTTTTGGAGGATGGATGAAAAAGATTTTTGATATGTTTTGATCTCATGATGAACCTAAAAGGACAATTTATTTTCGTAGACCTATGTATTGAAGAGCATGCAAATGCTTCCTAATGACCTTTGTAACCAAGAAATGATTTCATTTGAACGTTCATTTTCAGATTTCCAACCAATTATTTTTTGCTTTGGGGTTATGAGTTTTCAACACATATGAAAGTTCATTTTACTTAGCTTTGCTTAATGTCTTTATTTTACCAAAAACACTTTCTTCAATTAGGTTTTCAAACTAAGATGTCCAATGTCTTAATTTCTTCAAACCCCACAAGATATGTTATGTGGAAATTTAATGAACTTAAGGCAAGGGTTTTCCTATTGTTTACTTAAGAAGACAAATTGAGATATAATCCAATCTTTAGAAACCTCTAAGGATATGAATCCCAAGGGAAAGCAATAACATATGGATTGAGTCAATTGTATTTGTCCTCAAAAGGGTTTGGAATTTGGATGATGTTAAGTGTTTGTTTTGAGTTGTTTTCAATCAAGCAATGCATTTTGTAACCCAAGAATAAGTACAATCCTATGGATATGTAAGACAATATTTGTTGGATTCCCACTTGGACAAGTCCACCTACGCTTATCTCTAGCGAATCGTTAGATGCTTGACCCCACTGGCTCCCCTCCACGACACTCACTTATACAAGGCAGCCAAGCATCAACACCCATGAAACTCCCATGGCATATTTTCCATTTCTACTAGAATACCGTAAAAGTGTGGGGCAGCTTCAGAATGACCGTTCTTGCACCAACAAATAGATTAAGTATTTTGGAAAATTCTAGCACATGGGTTTTAATAAGGACTTTCCATTCATGGAGATTGACCCATACGGCGAGAGTCCCTTTTGGATCCATCTCGTCAGAATCAACCGTGTGATATTGGCGTTTCGTCCAATATCCACATTTATATCCAGACTGAAAATACTCTCAAGTTCAGAGTGTTACCAGTTGAGTCGTTCCCTTGGGTGAGTAATTTTTCCCCAAGGCAGGCCCTCTAGGATAAACAAAAGCGAATGAAGAACAATATTCGTAACTTGATCAATCCTTGTTGGCAACAAGGAGAGAGAATATACGCAACAATGCCCCCACTCACACTCACACAAGATGTTCAATTTTAAGCCCAAATCGAAGTGTGAAGGTGATTGCTTTATCTTAAACCAAAGTCATGAAAAAGGCCTTTTGATTCTCAAGATCGCTATAAAGTGCGAGAGAAGCACATACGTTCTTTTTTAATGGCTTTAGTCTAAGTAAGCCCTCATGAAAAACAAAGCTACACTCGTTCTTTTTAGATCCACAAAGAAAAATGTGAGTTCATTTTAGAGCACCAAATGAAGTGTGAGAAATTGCCTTGTTCAATTGTTAATCCAATAAACCAAATCTAGTAAGTTGTGATCCTAAAGTTCGTTTTAGCCTTTGCAAGAAATAGAAAAGGTTATTTTTAAGCCCAAACGAAAACTAGTGTCCTAAGAAGGAGAAGGTAACAAATTCTTAAAGAAGTGTTTAAACAAACACTTAAGTGTTTAAAAACACTTTGCTTGAACAAAATATCCTTCTCATGCTTCTCTGCCTTTTTATTTTGATTCCCAACCTACGAAGAGGAAAAAACCAGTTAGATTCTAGAAAAACACAGAAATAAAAAGTAGAAAACAGAGGAAAAATCAGTCATAAATCAAAAGTACGTGCTAAAATGAAATTTTCCCCTTTTACTGTCTCCCAGCATCACAACTCATGAAGGCATCGCAGTTTGTTCTCCCAGCGTCGCTCTCACAGCACCGCTTACTAGTCAACGACGCTCTGTGTCGGGACAAAGAGCTCAACTGCGTTGCAATTTTCGCCTAGTGTCGCAGTTCATGCCCAACATCAGAGTTTAATATTTTTTGAATTTTTCTACAGATTGGCGAGTCCAGTGGCAGAGTTTGATATTTAAAAATTTTGGCGGGACGAGCCCATCAGTGCAGTTTGTGTTTTAAGCAGTGCTATATAGCGACGCTGACGAGCCCGTGTTGGAATTTCCTGTGTGTGAAGAAAAACATGGAAATTTCAAGGAAAGATTAGAAATAATGGTGTGCTGCCCTCCTTCTAGCGCCAAATGTGCGAACCTCGACCTTGGCACCTGCAAAACAACAAGTGTAAACAAGTTAGACAGGTAATTGCAAGCCAAAACAAGGATTCCCCATGAAATCCATTTACAACATGCAAACTAGGAAGAAAATGACAAAGAACACAATGACAATGATAAAATAAAGATCAAATCCTAATTAGATGTGCAAACTCATGATCCCATGGGGGAATTGGTGCCAATTTGATGTGAAAATTGGCCATTTCCCAATTCCTAAGATGCAAGCTTCGAATGTTGAAGAGATCGATCCACTTTGATGGTAGAAGATGAGAGCTCCAAGTCAAAAGTCTGCAAGAACCTACCTATGACTCAATGATGATGGATGGAATTCAAGAGATATTTGAACATGGTAACTTTGCTTGGATTGTGGATGATGAAATGAGGATATGAGCATTTTATTTATAGGATTCCAAGATGGATGAATGTCCAAATTTTAGCAATGTGGGACTAGCATTCATCCAATGATATGATGCCACTTGTCAAGTTATGAATGGATGATGGATGTGTAAGATTTGGGGAATGTGCCAATAAATGCATAATATTTGAATTTCAAATTTGTTGAAATGGCATGCAAGAGGGAAGGGAAAATGCAATAAATGCCACTTGGCTCAAGGAAAAGGACATGTAAGAGAGTTTAAATGCCTTGTTGGATGTACATGTTGACTTGGAATTTTTGAATTCAAATTGAGAGAATATTCCAAAAAGGTGCCTTGTGAGGAAAATAGAGATTTAATAAATGAATTAAATCTATTTTCATGTGCAACTTGCATTATCTAGAGGATGTGACATGAGATGAGATTAAATTAATCAAAGGTTAATTAATTTAACAGGAGGTTAGATGATGTGACTTATTTGACTTAGGTTTATGGGTTTATTTAAATCAAATAAGAGAGGAATATGACAAGAGATTAATTAAATAAGGATTTTGATTTATTTAATTAAAAGAGATGGTGCTAGATTAAATCAAATAAGGTTTTAATTTATTTAATTTAATGGATAGACTTTAGAGATTTAATCAAATAAATTGATTATTTAATTAAATAGGGATAATTAGATCAGATGGATTGATTTAATTAACAAAAAAAATGACTCAATTAGATAAAATGATTTATTTAATTAAGAGACGAATATTGATGAATTTAATCAGATAGGGGGTTTTGATTAAATGGTTAGACCGAAGGATGATTCAGGAAGAAACGATGTTAGTGAGCCAGGATCAGATGCACGGTGTCAATCAGTATATTTTTTATGTCTACAGATAGAAAATAGAAGGAATTATAAATGCAACTAAGATTAGAAAGCAATCTAGCCATATTGCAACAACTATGATTGAACAGTTTAACTCCTTCAAGAATCTCATGCAAACAAGATCAATAAAAATATTTCAAATATGTCAAACTATGATATTGGGTTCAGTGGAGGATGAGATGATTTTCAATGCATTGAGGTTTTTGAAATCAAAGATAAGAAACAAACTAGACAAAAATTTAGAAAATTGCTTGAGGATGTATAAAACTAGGTACAATATCCAATTTTTTCCTTTTGAAAAGGCACTCACAATCTGGAAGTGCATATGTGAAAGAAGAGGATTGTGCAACACTTCAAACGTTATTGGTAGTGGCATAAATTACAATGAAACAATGAATGTTGAACTTGAGACGCAGTTAAGTGGATGTATACAAGGCAAAGAAAATGAAGACCAAAATCAGAGTCAAGACGACTCTTAATCTCATCATCGAAGTGAGGATCAGGAGGTGAATTGGAAAATGCAAGGGATTTAGTAGTTACTAGGTATTTATATTGCATTTCATGAATCATATTCCAAATCCACTATCATTAATGATATTTTATATTGTATTCCATGAACTAGATTGAATAAATTAACGTACTATTATTTTCCACTATTCCAATGTAGAATCTAAATTTTAAACATTTTTTTCAAATTGGTTAATTATTTATTAACACAATTTTTAATTTTCATTTATTAATTAACATATAATTATTAATTTCATATTTTTATTGTGTTATATTGATATTTTTTACATGCACTCAATGATTAATAACAAAAGTAGCATATACAAAATTAGCAATCACTTAATCTGTATCTAGTAATAGAAACTAGAGTTTTTTTAATTGAGAAAATAAATTATACAAATTATTTGAACACATTAATGAATTTGAGTTTTCTATAGATTTTCAATTGAAGGAATACATAGAGGCAATGCAAAATCTTGCTAAAAAACAACTCTACATAGAGCTACGTTGGAAACTCATATTATCAAATCATTCTATCAGCTTCTATAGCATGCTCCACTATCCATTTGATAAAGTGAAATTTGTTCTAACTCATAGTATTTGACTTGAAAATTTGTAGCTAATTTTGGAGGACCAAGTCACCTAGGGTGACTATATATCCTAGTAGTTGAATCTGGAATCTAATTTCATAGTCCTTTGGAGCATGCTTAGAGCTTTCTTCCTTTCGGGTCTAATTGTCAAATCTTCATTGGATGTTGAGATAAGTGAGATTTTTTAACTTGTCTTGAGTTGTAGGGTTTGAATAAATTATCTTCAATCTTCCTCTAAAATTCTTTAGATAGATGTAACCTACACATTCAAAGAGAGAGGAACGGTAGTGCCATATAGCGGCTTGCCTCAATCAAACTGTGTATTGGTGTTTCCACCTCCACAATGGGAAAATTGGTAAAAGATAGCTTAGATCATTTTGAGGGATAGAGGCTAAATGACAAATGAATAATGAATAAAAAATGAACTACAACTCACCACCCAAATCTAATTTTCCTTGAAGGACTAAAGTCATGCACATCACCTCAAGGCTTAATTTCAAATTATATTGATTGTGTGGAAGAACTACAAGGGTTAGTCCTCACAAACAAAATGATAATATAAACATAAAGAAACTCACATAAAACTTGGCATTATGCTTCAATTTTAAAATGTTGCAATAAATTTGCTCTTGACTACTCTTGACTTGATAATGATTGCTCTTGATCACCAATAATTGATAATTCTCTTTGTTAGTGCTAAATATATTTCAAATGATGAAATGAACAGATATTTATAGGAATTTAATCTAATTTCTCAAAAATTAAATCTTCATAGTCGACATTTGAGATTTGAAATTCAAATAATAAAATGCCAACTCCAACATACTAAATTTTAGAGGAAAAATAAGAGGACCAAGTCACCTAGGGCAACATTTTCCTAGCCCTATTTTGTGGGATGTAAAGTGTCAGGAGTAAAATATTAAGTGTTTTCTTTGGTTTTGTAAATGGTTTTTCTTGATAAATGTCTAAATGGGCCATGAAATACATAATTTAGGACATTAGATGTACGATTAGGTCCATGCACTTAGGAGGGAGCAAAACATAGTGTGAAATTATTAAGGGTGACAATTTACGACGCTACAAGAACAATGTACATACATACATACATATATACATACATACATACATACATATACACATGCATATATACATGCATAAAAAACATTAACAAAGCATAACATGAGCACGTTATAATGCACTCATGTTTTGGTCTACTTTGGAAATTTCCAAGCCTTTGGCTTGTATTAGCCTTGGTCTTCCAACCCAAAGGCTTGGATTGAATTTCCAATGTTGAAACACGTTTTTTTGTAGATTCTAAGAAATTTGACATAATCTCGAGTGTGCTCCCCATCAGGTTTGCGCATGTTTTAAGGTCAAGTCAAAAAAACACCATGGTAATGTTAAGCTCTATCTTAGTTATCTAACCATGTAATTTTTTCACATTTTGAGTATGTTAAGGTTTTCGTCTTTATTTTCTTTTTTTGGTTTATCCATTTTTTGTCAAAAACCAATGTTTTGTGTGATAGGGTGAATTTTAGTGTTAGAAAACGAGCAACAAACAAAAGAAAGCAAATAACACTAAAAACACTTTACACCTCAAGATTAGCCTAGTTGGATTCAATACAAGATAAAATGGAACTTTTTACCTTATCTTGAATCGATCCTTTGGTTGGCCCTTTGATCTTTGGTTGTATGCTCCTTGGATGGCAAGAGATGTAAGCTTTGAGATGGATAGAAAATGGATGAAAGTGGTTGCAAGCATGAAAAATGGCTAAGTATGGCTCAATATATTTTTTTGCAAGAGTTTGGCTATTATCAATCATCTCTCTCAAAATGAGAGAAAAGATGGGGTATTTATAGATATTTTTGGACTCTCTAGAGAAATGGACGGTCAAGATTGAGCTGCCAAGATCAAAATGTAGGGCCAAGGTGAGTTGAGAACTCACAAGTCCTCACATCTTGACATGTGGCATGTGATATGGCTAAAAAAGGTAATGTATACATGAGGTGGAAATAATGTACATGATATGGAGGTATTACATAGTACCTTGGGATTGGACAAGATCTCCTCATAAAAGAAGTCCTTGTCCCCATGTGGGGGAGAGGACATGTGAGGAATTAAAAAAATTTCAGATATCCTCATGGGGATGAGAGAAGGAATTTCGAATTCCTTTAAGTGTATTGGGGGATTAAATGTGAATTAAAAATTCACATGGGGAATGAAGTGTCTTGTTCAAAAAGAGAAAGTTTTTAATGAAGTTTGACTAAGGACACATTCCATAAATGACATGGGGATTAGGGATTACCTAATTAAGTGATTAAGGTTGTGCAAGTATTTGATTAGACAAATTAATGACAGATTAGAGGCAAGTGGGAAATGATGGAGGATGAGACCCTAATGATGATTAGAGGTGTGCACATCTTAATCATAAATTAATTATGACTAAGAAAGAGGGTTAGATTACTAAGAAGGATTAGAGACCAACTTGCAAAAGTTGGAGGATGTGACAATGAAAGAGAAAATAAGGAATTTAAAAATAAATTTAAAATTTCAAAAGATAAGATGACTAAATTAAATAGAGTGATGCATTTATTTAATTTAGAGAGGAAAGAACGGAAAAGTATTTATTAAATTAAATACTTTGGGAAACCTTATGTAAGATACAAAATATTAATTAAACGAATGATTTAATTAATACTGGAAAAGAGGACGATTTAAATGAGCAAAGGGATGATTAAAGAGAGAACTTTGACCATATGGAAGTGGTCAAATTTGGATGTCTACATTTTTCCCCTCTTCAAAACACTATTATAATAAGAGGGTTTCGAAGAAAAATACAATACATATGACTCTATGGAAGAAGAGACCGGAAAATAGATGCCCTAGCATGGGAGAGATTGCGTGAGCTACCCAAATGGAGGAGAAATAAAGGGGATTCTCCGGTCTCACAAGGGAAGCTTCATGACGGAAGGTTGGGGATGAATGGTAGGGTATACCCCCTCGAGAAGGCAGACAGGGAAAGAAAAGGGGCCTCATACAACTTCTCGAAAGTATGAAGTGATATATGTCGATGGAAGGAGCACAAAAAATAGAGAAGATAGGCACTTGAATGGAGGAAAAAAAGTTTACAATGTGGAAATGGCAGCCCCAGGAAGATAAGGGGAGTAATTAGTTGAGGTGAAAAAAAGCTAAATAAAAGTAAAAAATTCCTTTTAGTTTAAAAAGTAAAAAAGGGGGGAAAAGGCTATAAAAGGTAATTCTAGGAATTACCACTCCTCATTTGCACAACTGTCAAGTGAGGAGAAGAGGAAGAAGATGAGAGAGCAAAAGGGAGGAGACAAGATGTCAGAGTACGATTCAAACATCATTCATCGAGGAGACGAGAGACAACGATTCTTCAGCGAGTGTGTCGTGCCACGCCAGGTGAGTTTGAAACCCCACTTTGTGATTTTAGTCAATTTAACTAATTTTTTGCAAAAAAAACAAAAATATGGGTTTTGTGGGGTTGCTTGGGAGGAAAAATGGGTTAGACGAAATTTTTATTTTTGTTTAAAAAAAAAAAATTGGGAGGGGGATAGGTTTAGGCGAGGCTTGGGGGGAGGTACCAATTGGGCCTGGGCAGGTCCGCCTGAGCTAGGCGAAAGCCCACCTAGCCAGCTCGAGTGGGCTCGCCCAGCCAGCTTGGGCAGGTCTGCCCAAGGGCCGAGATGACCAAAAATAAGCCAAAGGCAGGGGAAAGGAAGGGAAATCCTGGGGTGGGAAGTAGGACAAGAAAAAAATGGGGCAAAATGATGCTATAAGAAACTGACAAAGTGTCGTTGTGATGGATGCAGAATGTTGAGAGGTTGCGGACGCGAGAGAGACGATCAGAGGTATTGACAAGATGCATGACACAGATGACGGGAACAGAGCACTAGAGATTGGCGGAGGCAGGGCTAGTTCATATGCTAACATACCAGACGATTAAGGCCCACAGGGCCATGCTGACAACCTTGATAGAGCGTTAGGACTCGGCGACATCGACGTTCCACCTACCGAATGGGGAGATGACAGTGACCTTGGAGAATGTTTGGCAGATCTTGAGGCTCCCTATAGCAGGGCTTGTGTTTAGCTAGTGTTGGACACCGGGTGAGGTGCTGGATGGATCTGTGCATGTGGTATTTGGCAGTGACGATCTACCAATTCAGCGGGGGCAGCTAGATGTGGACAGATGCCTGTCTTGCAAGGTATCGGCCTTGTCTATGTACCTTGCAGGTTTGATTAGTGGGATCCTGTTACCAAACCAAAGTGGTTGATTTTTGCATCTTAGGCTCATCGAGGTGATTCAGCATATCATCGAGGGTTGAGAAGGGTAGTTTGTGTGGGGCTACATATTGGCACAACTATATCGAGATATGCATTGGGTATGTTATCAGAGGGCGCAGAGTGTGGCACATGTCACATTGCTACAGGTTTGGGCTTGGGAGCACATCAAGGTGACTAGGTCGATTGTGCACAGATTAGGAGAGCAGGATGATAGAGAGGTTATGACCTGGGGATGGGGGACAGAGGCAGGAGCGATACTACGGTATCAAGATGTGAGAGATGTAGATGTATGGAGAAGATGATTGGATGATGTGTAGGAGGAGATGATAGTGTGGCGGCCTTATATGATGTGGCACTTTAGGGGCTAGAGGGATGATGAGGAGGCACACGTCGGTTACTTCTTCAAGCGTTGTTATATTACTAGGAGAGTTTCACTCGTAGTGGAGCTACACATACCCAATCGGGTGACATGACAGTTCAGAGCGAGGCTAGATTTTCCCGTGGGGTGGGTGAGATTTTGACGACTATCAAGGGAGCGGCCATGGGGGGCTGCATTGAGCCTAGATGCAGTGTGGGTTGGAGGCACTGCAGTTTTTGTCATACCCAGACAGGAAGGAGGGGTAGAGAGATGCAGGTACGATAGATCGATATCAGTAATGGTTCAGGAAACATCCACCACCACGGATTACCCCATTAGTGCTGCTTGAGGGAGCACTAGGGTTCGGATCAGAGGATGAGAGACGGTTGAGGGTAGTAGGACCGGTACCCCGAGGACGACAAAGAGGAGGTCAGGCGAGAAGAGGATAGCAGGGGGAGGGACAAGAAGTGGTTGGAGCAGCCGAGGAGCCATTGAGGGAAGCCAGGAGGAGGAGACAGGAGGCAATTGGGGTAGCTAAGGAGCCAGTGAGGGCAGCCAAGAGGAGGAGATGATGACGCAGAGCCCAAGGGGATGGAGCAGAGGAGGGAGAGGATGAGGCTAGGGCTACAACACAGTAGGATAGGGGGTCAGATGCCCAGAGAGAGAGGAGCCAGGAGGCACATGCATCCCTAGGAGGTCAGCAATAGGAGAGAGGGGAGGAGGCTGAAGCAAATGGAGTGTGGGAGAGACATGAGGAAAACATGGCCATGAGAGGGCAGCAGCGATAGAGGTAGGAGGCGGGCGAGGCCAATGAGGCACAGGAGAGGATGACAGGGATAGGGGGAGCTCCCCCGGTGATTGATGTGGATGCGATGGAGGTGTTGACAGAGAGTAAGGGGTATGAATTGCAAGAGATGGACATTGATTTTGATGTGCGTGACGTCACACCACTATCGACGCTGGAGTGACTGCGCCTCAGTGAGCAGTGAGTACGGAAGACATAGGTAGAGAGTGTTAGATTAGAGGTAGCGTTGGGAAAGCTATAGACATGATTCATCCAGGGTGAGAGAGATTACACAGTCCTGGCCACATTGGCATCTGATGTGGAGAGGAGAGTGATGAGAGAGAGAGATGAGTCACGAGATGAGGCAGTGGATCTGCGAGCAGAGATAGAGAGATTACAAGTGGAGGTGGCGAGGGAGCATGAGGAGGGAGATGCGGCGAGATGGGAGTGAGACTGTTTGGTGGCAGAGGCGATGATACGATAGGTCATTGGAGGAGGGACATGGTAGAAGCCATCAGAGATTGGGGCAGGGACTGTGGGAGATATAGAGGATCTATAGAGACAGCTACATCGGTTATGGAGAGAGAAAGTAGATTGGCATTGGAAGCAGGCTGAGCTCAGAGACAAAGTGGATTGTTTAGAGTAGACAGTTGGGGATATGGGGTTGATGCGGCAGAGAGAGGAGGAAATGAGAGAGATACGAATGTTGTAGTTAGAGAGAGATGTGGCACAAGCACATGTGCAGGTCATGGAGACAGATAGGGATGTGCTATAGGCACGTGTTTAGGTGGTTGAGAGTGAGAGGCAGGTGGTAGAGACTGAGGTTCAGTCTCTTCAGAGGGAGAGGGATGGAGCGGTGTCACAGGTGTCAAGTCTTTGGCGCAAGCAACATTCTGCTGAGCTGAGATTGCATGCACTTTAGAGGGACAAGGATGCAGTAGAGGCTTGGGCACATGCCATAGAGAGAGAGATGTTGCAAAGGTACAGATGTAGACACTATAGAGTGAGTGAGACACAACATGGGCTCAGCTACAGGCAGCTCATAGTGCGGGGGGCGAGCTGGAGGCAGAGGTACAAGGCTTAAGTGCACAGTTACAGGCTGCAGAGGCTAAGAGAGACAGGGCTACAGATCAAGTACATCAATTGACAGAGGCGCAGGAGGCCTTGGTACAGGAGTAGAGAGTTATTAGCAGAGACTGAGATAGGTGCATACTTGAGTGGAATGCCGCCAGGCATCAGGCTGCATAGCGAGATGATTATATGTAGGATTCAATTTATTGGAGGTGTGTGTATGAGCATGTCATTCCAGATCCAGTGCAGCGCACAACACGCTATATTAAATAGGTACCGCAGATGCCAACACCGTCTTAGTCATTAGGGATGCATACCAGAGGGTATAGCGACTATCAACGGACTCCTCTCGGCAGTTACCAAGGGACTCCCACCCGTGAGTATCAAGGGACTCCCACCCATGAGTGTCAGGGGAATCCCACGCATAGAGGGCCAGTGTCGGATTCACCTCAGAGATCAGATGTGGAGAGCTTACAGTACGACAGCCAGAGAGCAGATGATAGGATACTATTTTTTTTTTACAGACACAGGATGGAGTGATTAGTACTTATCGACAGAGATCAGAGGTGCTCTACATATCTGGATTTTGTACCTTATTTGATGATGTATGATGGATATATGATGTGCATTGTATGATTTTGATTATGATATTAGATAGTCCTTATTGACAGTATGCATTATGTTTTTTGTGATGGGTGAATCAGTTATTGTATGCATATGTATATGATATTTTATGCCTATGCGGATGTATGATTTGATTTATTTATGCACATGTTTATGATATCACATGCTTAGAAGGATGGATGATATGCCCGTTTATGATATTTTATTGCTATGTGGATGGATAATTATGCATATATTAATGTTGATAATGCCAGATATGAATATTTGGTATGAAATGTAATTAGGATGTGGCCAACAATATGTTTTGATGGGTGATTAATGCATGTACTATTTTTATGATACTTCACGCCTATGTGGAGGTATGAGTTGATTTATTTATGCACATATTTATGATATCACATGCTTAGATGGATGGATGATATGCCCTTTTATGATATTTTATTGCTATGTGGATGGATAATTATGCATTTATTAATGTTGATAATGTCGGATATGAATATTTTGTATAAAATGTAATTGGGATGTAAATGTTAATATGGACGTGTATGGGTTAAATAAAACTATGATGCTTAATCTAATCAGCTTATGAACTATGAAATATATTAACTCCATAATGTAACATGAAACATGAATGAAAGATGAGTTCCTATAATGCAAACCTAAGTGTCAGTAAGGAGCTGCATGGGATTGCGGATAGGCGATAGGTGTATTGTGGGTGTGATACTGTGCCTGTCAAAAAACCATTAGTATCCTGAGAGGAAGATCAAGAGGGAAAAGAGTCAAGACTTGCACAACCTAAATCACTAGTCCTAGGTCATGAAGAAGGCTAAATGGAGAGTGTATGTAGTGAAATGAGATGCAGTGCACTTAAGAACATAATTTTCCATCTTCGGAGCATTTATTTTTGCTATAACATAAGATACCAAATACCCTGATATGGAATACCAAGGCAAGTTGGCATCCTATGCATGAAACAAACACAACAAACAAAAAGGTTATCCCGACACCCCAAGGTCATGATGACCTTGGTCGGGCTAGGCATTGGGAGAACCAAAAACACACAAGGATGCCCCAGCATAACACAAGACCTCAAGGATCTTGGTGGGTATTATGTGGGACAACCAAGAAGACAACAACAAAGAAAAGATCAAGATATGCCCCTATGTAGATGATTCAAAGTGCACCATGATATGATGGATCAAGGTGACCATGACAAGTGTTAATAGGGAGCCCAAATGATAAACAAAATCCAAAAACATCAAAAGATCGCAATCAATTTCAAAATGTCCTTTTCCATAGGATCAAAGGGGATGGATGGGATTGATGTGGTATGCTAGGAAGGATACAGCCTGTTGAGACTGATAATGGATGCTAAACTAAAATGACCCAATTTGATGCTAGATGTTTTCTATTAGCCATATGTTTTGAAACTAGAGGATTTTGTTTGTGAAGAACGAGCCAGACAAGGATACAAACTGACACACCCTATAGACCTAGGGGCTTGGGGGCTGATCAAAGATTAGCCTTGCCTACATGAAAGTGCAGAGCCCTCGTAGTTCATGAAAATACCATGGACAAAGCAGAAAGAGGACAATGAAGGTAGATGATGGACGACCAACACAGGATGGTCAGAATACCCCGGGGGCAGATCTAGTGATTAGCCTTTCCTACATGACAACGCAGGGGCAACATAGTTTGACTAAATACACGACAAGATGAGATCTAGATGGAGACTGACACGATGGATGATCCTATGTGATGACACAGACTGACTGACGAGGAGACGAATGACATAAGCTCATAGTGGGATACGAAAAAGCTTAGGATAAGGGACAGCCTAAACGAATCGTCCAATGCTCAATCAAAATATACCAAGCGGTCAAGAATGGGATGGGTGAGGATGATAGTGTGGATGAAAGCATAAAATAACTAGGATTCCAGGTAGATAATGATTAAGCCCTCTACGGATGACGCCTGTTACCAGGTTTTCACCATCCGTACTTATCCAAGGCACCACCAAAAGGTGTTTTTCACCATGGGATGGATTTATTTCTCTTCACTATTTTTTAGAAGAAATATATATATATATATATTTTTTAATTTTTATGTGGGGTTACCAAGCAGACTTAGGTGTAGAACCTCTTCAATGAATGATATTGATGGGTTCTTCGAGGGGCTCTCCCTCAAGAATAGTCAATCTGTATGCCCTAAATCCATATTTGGCAGCTATGATATAAGGCCCCAACCAATTCGCTTCAAATTTTCCTTTCTTGTCTCAGTCCTGTTGGGTACGTTGGTTCTCTTTTAGAATGAGATCCCCACCTAGAACTATCGAGGACAAACCTTCTTATTGTAGTTACGCTTGAGGCGGTTCTGATATGCTTGCAGATGATCGTAGGCTTTGATTCTTCTTTCATTAAGTAACTCTAGTTGTGCAAGCCATGCAACGCAAGCATCCTCCTCACTAATAAGATTTTTTAGAGAAATTCTCAGCAATGGGATCTCAACTTCAATTGGAAAGATGGCTTCGGCGCCATAGACTAAAGAATAGGGAGTGGCACCTATAGGGGTGCGGATGGAGGTGAGATATTCCTAGAGGGTGGGATGAATATGGAGGTTCCAATCTCGACTAGTGTTATTGACAACCTTTTTTAGGATGCGGATAAGGGTCTTGTTGGTTGCTTCTACCTGACCATTACCCTGGGGGTAATAAGGTGTTAACCAATGATGCTGGATATGAAAAGTGTCATAGAGGTGTTTCATGGTTTGGTTTTTGAAGGGTTTTCCATTATTAGAAAGGATGGTGGATGGGATACCATATTTGTAGAGAATATGGTAAACGATGAATTTTGAGATCTAAATGTCGGTGATCTATGAGAGTGGCATTGCTTCCACCCACTTAGTGAAGTACTCAGTGAAAGTAATTATGAATGTATGATCATCAAATGATGGTGGGTGAATCTTTCTAATCAAGTTGAAACCCCATTGAGAGAATGACCATGGAGCTAGGAGGGGTTGAAGATCCTGTGCTAGAGCGTGAATCAAATATGCATGTTGTTGGCAGGGAAGGAATTTCTTCAAAAATTCACAAGCATCATGTTCTAATGTAGGCCAGTAATATCTTTCTCAGAGAATCCTTTTGGCCAAATCCATACCATTTGCATGAGCCTCGCAAATACCACCATGTACTTTTGTCAGTGTAGTATGGGATTCAGTCTCATTCAGACATCTAAGGAGGATTCCATCATACCTGCGACGATAAAGCGTATCACCAACAATGATGTATCGGGAAGAGTGATGAACGAAGGATTTGCATTGATTGCGTGTAAGATTTGGGGGTATAATATTATCATGGAGATAGGTGTATATGTCCTAGTGCTAGGGGGAAGTGGGACCCATGATATCACACACCATGTCAGTCTCGAGAATATCATATGTTGGGATTAAAAAATTTTCTACAAGGAACTCACATTTCATTTGATCTTTGGGCATGTCAATCAGGGAGCCGATAGTGGCCATTGCATTGGCTGCTTTATTCTGCACCCTAGGTATTTTTTCAAATTGTACAAAGGTGAAATATTTCTTGAAATCATCCACCATGCACTTGTAGGGCAACAACTTTTCATTCTTTGTCAATAATTCATCATTAACCTACTTGATGACTAGAAATGAATCACCAAATACTTTCAAATGAGTTATGTGCCATTGCTTTGCAATTTGGAGGTCGGTGAGGAGGGATTCATACTCTGCTATGTTATTGGTACATGGGAATGCTATCCTGAATGATTTTGGAATACAGTCACCCTAAGGGGTAACTAATAGAATTCATGTGCCTAATCCATTATGAGTATAGGAACCATCAAAATACAATGCCCAAGTTGGTGCTTCCATAACTGTGTAAACTTCTTCGTCTGGGAATTCAATATCCAGAGGGTAAGCATCTACTAACGGTGCCTCGGCTAATTGATCAGCTATGACCTATCCCTTTATGGCTTTTCACTCCACATACTCTATGTCAAATTCACTTAGGAGCATGACCCACTTGGCCATGCGGCCAATCAAGGTGGTTCTGGATAATAGATACTTTAGTGGATCAATTTTAGCAATTAATTTGATGGGATGGCTGATCATGTAATGTTAGAGTTTTTGTGTGCTGAAGACTACTGCGAGACATGCTTTTTCCAGGGGAGAGTAGTTTAATTCATAGCTGACCAATGTCCGACTAATGTAGTAGATCTCCCTCTCTTTCAATGATTCATCATGTTGCGCCAACAATGCCCCCAACGCAATTGAAGTGGTAGAGATATAAAGCAAGAGGGGTTTCCCTGGAATAGGTGGCATCAAGATCAGTGAATGAGCTAGGTATTATTTGATTTTATCGAAACATGTCTGACACTGTTGGTTCCATCGGAAGGTGGAGTCTTTCTTCAGAAGATGAGTGAATGGCTGACACTTATCCGCGAGCTGAGCTATGAACCGATGGATGGATTGCATCTTCCCTTAGAGGCTTCTTAACTATTTTAGATTGCGTGGGGGTGGCATGTCTAGAATAGCTTTTACCTTGGTGGGATCAATTTCAATACCCCTTCGAGAGACTATAAAACCCAACAGTTTTCCTGACGTAACCTCGAAGACACACTTTTTTGGATTTAGCCGTAACTTGTAATGTTCCAACCGTTCAAAGATATTTTTCAGGATGGTAGGATGTTTTGCTCAGCAACTGGATTTTCCTAACAATTCATCAACATAATCCTCCATGATGATATGGAAGATGACCATCATTTCCCTTTGATATGTCGCCCCCGCATTTTTGAGACCAAGGGGCATAACATTGTAACAAAAGGTACCCCAAGGTGTTGTGAAAGCAGTCTTGTGTTGGTCCTCAGGGGAAATTCAGATCTGATTATAACTAGAGAAACCATCCATAAGGGATAACATCTCATGTCATGTTGTGAGGTCGACCAACATATCAATATTAAGTAGAGGGAAGTTATCTTTTGGGCAGGCCTTGTTAAGATCCCTAAAGTTTGTGCAGATCTAAATGTCTCCATTTGGTTTGGAAACTAGTACTATATTGGAGATCCACTTAGAGTAGTCAATTGGTCTGATAAAACCCACATCTAGTAATTTCTATAGTTCCTTCTTGACTAATAGTGCCACCTGTGGGTGCATCTTGCAGAGCTTTTGTTTGACACGCTTGACATCAGGGCGAACATCTAGATGATGAACCACTAAAGTGGGGTCCAAGCCCAACATGTCTAAATATGACCAAGAAAAGTTAATGATACCCTTTTCGAGTAGTTGCACGATGACCGGATACTCCTATTCTGAGAGTGACTTGGCTACATAGGTGATCTTGGGATTTTCAGTAGTACCCAAGTTAACTTCTTGGGTTTCTCCAATTAGGATGGAAGATCGTGTAGATAACTAAGTTCCTACAAGGGGAAGATGAAGATATCCATCCTCCAGCACCTCTTCAAGGTTTTCACCATCAAATGCATCCTTTATTTTTACTTTTTCAAGGTCAGGAAGTGCCTCGGGGAGGTTTTCACTAGATGACCGCTTTTTAGTTTTCTTATTCTTATTTTTGCGACTGGAGTGTTCATCCTCCCCCAATCCCATGAGGTTGACATATGTATCCACAGACATATTGACAGGTGTTCTATTACATAGGTCCCAATCAATAAGCTCAGGATGGCGAAGGGATAGGCTAATGGTACAGACAGATAGGAATTCAAACATGGATGATTGGTCGATGTGATCAATGTCATCGTATGCATGTATGATGGATTCCTCCTCGAGTATGTCTTCCAATGAGCTATTGTCCACAACAACACTATTGGAAGTATTAGATGATGTTGTAGGGCCTTTTTTCTTTTTATTGTATTTGATGCCTATGTTCTTTGGCAGTGTTGATGTATCAATGGGTTGCAACCACCCTTGTTCTTCTTTACCTAGGCCCCTACCTTGATAGTTATACTTCTCTACAAACTTGGCTGACCAAGGATATGCTTCCTGAAAGTATTCCTTTAGAGGAGGATCAGGTTGGGGTTCTTCTCGGTATACCCGTTGACTTATATCCTCTTCTGGTGCATCTATCTTGATACTAAGGGACCTGAAATTGGTGGTAGGGATGTTTTTACCACTAAAGGTGACGGTCTTGTCTTCCTTTCCCACATCCCTTGTCAATGATTTGGACTTTTGTGACCATAGGATTGGTAGTGGAAGATGGAGTGGTTATCATGGTGGAGGGTGGATTTGTGGATGATGACTAAGATGCCCCCATTTCAACCCTAGGACAATAATGTAAATGGGGAAAGGATGCTTCTAAAGTGCGACAGTATTCAAATGGTTGGGGGTTTGCATAAATGGTGACCTCTTGTCCATTGACCGAGAATTTTAGACACTGGTGGTACATGGAGGGGACGGCTTGCATAGCATGGAGCCATGGGCGGCCAAGGAGGAGATGATACAACAAGTCCAGATCAAGGACATGATAGGTAGTGTACTGAACCATAGGTCCCACTTGGATAGGAAGACTGATAATTCCCTTTGAATTCCTTTATGCATTATCATAGGCCTTGATCGTGATGATCTGATTACTTAAATTTTCTTGAGTATACCCCACTTGTTTTATGAATTTCAAAGTACATAGATTGAGGGTAGAGCCATTATCTACCAAGACCCTTTTTATTTTATGATGGGAAACCACGACTTTGATATGCAAGGGGCGATTATGATTGACATCGATATTTGGCATGTCATTCTAGTTGAAGTGCAGCTGATAAGATAAAGCCAGGTGTCCTACCAAAGCTTGTAATCATGTGGGATCGATTTCATTAGGTACATGGGTTTCCTGTAAGGCTCTATTGAGGATTTCTTGATGTACAGGAGAAGAATTAAGCAAATAGAAGATGGAGATATGAGTGGGGGTCTTTCCTAAGTGATCAAGGATGTTGTACTGAGAGCTTACAGGAGTTGATTGGGCGGGTATGGAGGCTGGAGGGACAGTGATGCAGGCTCGTTGTGTAGTAACAACACAGTGAGGGTCTTTGGCTTTGATATGTATCATAGATAGGGTTCTACTTGCTCAATGTAATGAATAATACCCTCATAATTGAGGGGTACATTCTTATAGCTTACGTTATTTGTGTTGTTTTCTTAGGGATTGCTATTGGAGGTGCTAGCACCTTGATTATGGTTTGGAAAGGCATTTTGGTATATATGTAACTAAGCATTGGACGATGAAGCCTAACTGGTGTCAACTTTGATATCTCCTTGATCGATAAGATCTTGGACATAGTTTTTGAGACCTTGACACTTATTCAGAGTGTGTCCTTTGATTTTATGGAACTCACAATATTCATTTTCCCTCAACCATGCAGGTTTAGGTTTGGATTCATCAAGTGGCTTGGTGACAGGATACGTGATTGGATAGCTGATCTGTAACAACTTATTAAAGACGACACTCAGGGGTTCTCCTAATTGAGTATATTGGTGTTTAGTGTTCCCCTAGCTATTCTGATTTGACTGTTGAGGAGGACGAGGTGCCCCATATGGTACATATATGATGTTAGGTATGGATGGTGGTTGTCTTTGGGATGTATTAGCCACTTGGACATGTTTAGTATCAGTGACGCAGTCATTCACTGCGTTCTTGTTCTTGTTCCAAAAATGTGGCTTGTCACTGAATGACCTTTCTTTATCATGGTTATGTATTTTGATGTGCCCTTTGGCAACGAGGGCATGTTCAAGGATAGGTCCCTTTTCCACTATCTCCATGAAAGTGGTGACACAATGTAACCTAAAGTTATGAGCCATGTCAAGATGAGAGTTCTCCATGAAGAGAGTGACCATGTCCTTCTCTTTTAGAGGGGTTTTCATTCGACTTGCTAGTGCACGCCACCTTTGAAGGTAGCTAGCAAAGGTTTCACCCTCACGTTATTTCTCTTTGAGGAGATCTAAGGTGTTAGTGTCCTCCAAATTGAAGGAGAAGTAGGAGACAAATTTTTCTGATAGGTCCGCAAAAGATTTTATGGACCCACATTCGAGGCTCATGAACCACTCTAGGGCATTTCCTGTCAGGCGCAAGAGATAGTTGTCATTGTGCATAACTTCTTGACACTGGGAGTAAAACTCCTAGAAGTGGGCCTTAGGATCCTTGTTCCCTCTGTATCTGTCGAATTTTGGTATTTCAAAATGTTTAGGGAAGGGGATCAATGAGATGGAGGGATCAAATGGATATGGGCATATGTCCTCGAATTTGAATGATTGTTTTCCAGTCCCAGCCTGAAGATCTTTTAGAGCGGATTTGATTTCTAGCAGATCCAAGTTGACTGGTGGTGGGTTGGATGAATATAGATGGTAGGACAATAAAGGATCCTGTTAAGAGAGCGTCAGATTGTTGAGGTATGGGTTTTGGTGGTGGGGTGATGACATCCCTTGTTGGTATGTCAAGGGATTTTTTTGATACATGGGTTGTTGTTGTGAGGTATAGTACGGATTCATTTGATAAAAATTTGAGGTAGGCTATTGAGGAGCTTGGATGGGATGTTGCGGATTGACCTGTTGATATTGAGGGTATTGTTGCCATTGTTGGGAGGCCGCATAAGGTGGTTGATATCAAGACTATTGTTGGTTATGGTAATAATGATGTTGTGGTGGTTACTGATGTGATGTGAGATGTTGCATGGTCTGAAATGGAATGTTGTATTATGTTTGAGCTTGTGTTCGTAGGATGGATGCGAGGAATGGGGATATGGTTTGAGTGGGAGGTCGGGATAGATTGCTTTGTGACTGGTATGGTGGTTGTTGCGAGGAAAATGGAGGGTTATATGGTGGTTATTGTTGTTGGGGCGGCTAAGAGATAACGTAGGGGTGTTTTGCATAGGAGGTTGTTGGATACCAAATGGAACATTCGATTGGGATGTACCTTGGGGCCATGATGGAGGTGGTAGGTTAGATTGGGAAGGTTGTGGAGATACATACGAAGGCGATGGTAGGTTTGTGGCTCTAGCAGGTGGAGGCAACACAGTAAAAGGGGTGCCCCCAGCATTGATGGGAGGTTGATATGAAAGGGGTGGTGTCATTAGCATTAATGGTGGTTGTTGTGAAATGTTTTGTGGCATTCCAAAGGAAAAAGGATCATTGGGATCAGTTGTTTGGGGAGCCCCTATGACTGAGATTGCGAGATGTGGGGGATTGTTGACTGGATAAATGAGGATCCTAGATGGGTGAATGGATGGATTAACGTTAGGGAATGAATGTTTAGGATTACGAGTAGACTCTCGAAACTGGTGTACGGATGTTCAAAATGGGGAGACGAGTGATTGAAATGGTGAAACGAGGGTCCTGAATGACGAAACGGATGAAAAAGCTAATCGGTCAAGGGGCAAGTCCGCACAAGGAACAAAAGATGGTCAATTTTTTCTAAAATAGACCCGAAAGAGGTGGGTCAAAGGTCAGGTCCACCCCTAGATGGGTCAGGTCCGCCCAAGGAGCAAAAGATGGTCAAATTCTGCCAAAATAGGCCTGAAAGAGGAGGGTCAAAGGTCAGGTCCGCCCAAGGAGCAAAAGATGGTCAAATTCTACCAAAAAAAGCCTGAAAGGGGAGGGTCAAAGGTCAGGTCCACCTGTAGAGGGAAAATTTTCCTATTTAGAGGTTAGGTCCGCCTGTCAAGAGGGTAGGTCTGTCTATGGAGCAAAAGTTGGTCAAAATGGCTAAAAAGGCTCCAAAGGGACTAGTTTATAGGTCAAATCCGCCCCTGTGAAGGAGAGGTCCACCCAAGGAACAAAAGATGGTCAAATTTTATCAAAATAGGCTTCAAAGGAGTGGGTCAAGTGTCAGGTCCGCCCCTAGATGAGAAAGGTCCACCTATAGAGGTCAAATTTTTCACAGAGGGGGACAAATTTGGCTGTTTATAGGTCAAGTCCAGTTGTTTGTAGGTTTAAACTTAATTTTTGACAAAAAAGACTAAGACAAAGGACTCAAAACACAAAAATCATCAATCAAAAGGATATGGTTGAGTGAAATGAATTAGACAATCATTGGTTTCACACAAAAAAGACAATTTAGACAAGGACAAGCCTAAGTCTAGTAGAGAGGTTAAGGCCAACAAAGTCTCTAATCTAGGATGAAAATGGCTATAGGGAGTCCTCGATATACACCCGGTACATGAGACACAAACCATGAATACCAACCCGTTACAAGCGTGGGTCAGGAACCTTAAAGGCTCAGACCAACTCTTCACATCATCTTGATGTTTCACCAATTACAACATGGTTGGATTGAGGTACAACTTTGGCTCTCCCCCCTTTATATACCCCGTCAGTACGCGTGGTTGGAATCCTCTCTTGGGGTGATAAAATCCCCAAGTAGGTCCTGCTAAGAAAAAAAAAAGTGGAATCAAAGGACATGGTAAGCTATGATTTCTCGTCACCCAGGATCGCCAAATGGCGCAAGGGGATTGGATACGTCAAATAGATTACCCACAAACACGACAAACAAGGTTGATTGAAACCTCCTAGTTAAACTATGTTCCTAAATTAGGGGTTAAAAACCCTTAAAACATCCAAAAAGATTGCTAAAAAGTGAAATTTTACCTTCTAGAAAAAACTATCTAGGGAAAATCCGGCTAAGTAGAGGTCAAGTCCAGCTATCTGTAGGGAAAATCCGGCTGTCTGTCAAGGAAAATCTGGATGTCTGTGAAGAACTTTCCCAAAACACTTTCTGGAGACTGTGGAGGGTAGGTCCACCCCTAGGAAAGGTCAGGTCCGCCTATGGAGGGAAAGTCCACTTGTTTGTCAGATCAGGTCCACCTCTGTAGGTCGGGTCTACCCCAGGAAGGTCAAATCTACCCCTTTGTAGGTCGAGTCTGCCCCTCTGTAACATGTACCTGCAAAAAGTCAAAAAACAACAAATGTGAAAGTAAGAGACCAGTTTGTGGGTCCCACCGGGTGTGCCAGAAATGTGATAGGGTGAATTTCAGTGTTAGAAAATGAGCAACAAACAAAAGAGATAAAATAACACTAAAAACATTCTACACCTCAAGATTAGCCTAGTTGGATTTAATACAAAATAAAATAAATTTTTTTACCTTGTCTCGAATCAATCCTTTGGTTGGCCCTTCGATCTTTGGTGTTGTATGATCCTTGGATGCCAAGAAATGTAAGCTATGAGATGGATGGAAAATGGATGAAACTGGATGTAAGCATGAAAAATGGCTAAGTATGGCTCAATAAATTTTTTCGCAAGAGTTTGACTACTATCAATCACCTCTCTCAAAATGAGAGAAAGAAGGGGGTATTTATAGATATTTTTGGACTCTCTAGGGAAATGGACGGTCAAGATTGAGACACTAAGATCAAATTGTAGGGCCAAGGTGAGTTGAGAACTCACAAGTTCTCACATCTTGATATGTGGCATGTGATATGGTTAAAAAAAGGTGATTTGTACATGAGGTGGAAATAAGGTACATGATATGGAGGTACTACATAGTACCTTGGGATTGGACAAGATCTCCTCATAAAAGAAGTCCTTGTCCCCATGTGGGGGAGATGACATGTAAGGAATTAAAAATTTCTCAAATATCTTCATGGGTATGAGAGAAAGAATTTAAAATTCCTTTAAGTGTATTGAGGGATTAAATGTGAATTAAAAATTTACATAGGGAATGGAGTGCCTTGTTCAAAAAGAGAAAATTTTTAATGAAGTTTGACTAAGGACACATTCCATAAATAACATGGGGATTAGGGATGACCTAATTAAGTGATTAAGGTTGTGCAAGTACTTGATTAGACAAATTAATGATAGATTAGAGGCAAGTGAGAAATGATGGAGGATGAGACCTTAATGATGATTAGAGGTGTGCACATCTTAATCATAAATTAATTATGACTAAGAAAAAGGGTTAGATTCCTAAGAGGGATTAAAGACCAACTTGCAAAAGTTGGAGGATGTGACAATGATCTAGAGAAAATAAGGAATTTAAAAATAAACTTAAAATTCCAAAAGATAATATGACTAAATTAAATAAAGTGATGCATTTATTTAATTTAGAGAGGAAAGAGGGGAAAAGTATTTATTAAATTAAATACTTTGGGAAACCTTATGTAAGATACAAAATATTAATTAAATGAATGATTTAATTAATACCGGCAAAGAGGATGATTTAAATGAGCAAAGGGATGATTAAGGAGACGACTTTGACCATATGGAAGTGGTCAAATTTGGATGTCTACATTTTGAATTTTTTACTTTATTTTTTAATTGGTTGTCGAAATTTCAAATAAATTGCATTTTTAGAAACTAGACTTCATTCTACATATATTAAAAAAAAAAAAGATTTTCAATTAGTTTTCAAAAAATTTAGTGGGGAGCACACTCTAATTCCTATTTTTTAGAATAGTCCACTTTAAAATTAGTAAAAAATCATATATTCATTAAAGCATCAGTAGAAAAATCAGGGATAAACTACGTGGTATTAATTAATTTCTCATTGAAGCGATTTTTAAAATACTAAAATAAGTTAACATTTTAGGCAAGTCACAACAGACACTATGTTAGATTTTTTTTTTTAAAAAGGACCAATTTATGTGGCCCCTCTTTTTGAACCCCTTAATCTCTACCATTTTTTTTTAATAGTAGTTTAGAAAATAGATTCAGAGCACTACGACTACTATTTTGTTGCATCTTAAAATTTTACTATCTTTAATTTCTCATCCAAGGTTATTATTTCTTGATTTCAAGAAAAAGTGGCCACTTAAGATCCCTTTTTGGTCCCCCATCTTTGTGCACTTATCAAGTTACATCAAAATTACACAAAATCCTAATATTTCCTTTATGAGAAATTTGAGTTTTCTTATAAATTTTAAGCCATAAGCTAGTTTTAATAAATTAACAATTAAAAAAACATAAATAGTTCATAGGACCACATAAAATTTATTTGAATCTCAAAATGAGTGTACTACAATATTTAAAATTCCCTAAAACACCCATCTATTTAAATTGTTGTAAAAAAAATCTCACTCTTCTAAACATGAATCCCAAAAATTTGTTGAATCCAAAAGATTAATTTTTATTTGATCTAGATAAAATTCAATAATCATAAAATATTCAATTCTCGAACCCCAAAACTTCATTTTTTTCAAAAAATGATTCTAAACTAGAATTTCCCCAATTCCCTCTTTCATGGAAATTCATCAAAATACCCAATTTTTTTATGCATATATGCCAGCATTCTATTAAATTAGGAAATAAAAGTATACATATTCACAAAAAATATGGGTGGATACAAAATCACACCTTGAGAGTCACACAAGTATGGGCCCAAAATAAAATATCTAGAAAAAATGTTGCTTGGCAACAAGAGCAATAACACTAGTAGGAGGCAAAGGGTCCCAAACACTTGGCCTATCCCATACATCAGTGGGGTTTGAAGTGACATCAAGGATATCCCATCCTTCATCAGTTTCTTTATCTTTATCTTGATCATCAATGTGAACCGAAAAAATTACTAGAGCAAGCCGAGTGAACCATTTTGAAGAGTCAGCAATAGGCCACCCACGAGCAAAACTAGTCAACATCCCAACACCCCAAAAGGCCATCTATAAGTGGCAACTTGAGGGGGAGGAGAGGTAGATAAATTTCAACCAAGTTATGACACACTTTTGTGTTCAATAGAACAACGAAGAGAAGCCCAGGTTCAAGGGATTTGAGTGTGAAGAGAAAAGTGGCTCCTCCCTCTAAAGAGGTAATGAGTAGGAGAATGACTGTGAGAAGAAGTCGGAGACAAAGGTGCTCTGGAAACATTACAAGGGGAATTTCCCCAATGCTTGAGTAGCTCCTAAAGGTGATCCAATTTTAGGGAAACCTTACGAGATTGCACATGGATTTGTAAAAAAACATTAAAATAAATGATAGCTTTAGAATAAAGAGAAATATTGTGACCAATAATACAATGATAAAAATTTAGAAGAACTTGTCTTTCCAAATACTGAAGAGAATTTCCATTTTGAAAGCATACCAAATCTAGGTATATTTATGATTAATGTAAGGGTAAGTGCAAGAATTTGGGTCCACAAAATGTTTGAAAAAAGTGGATGTGTTTTTTCCTGATTTTTAGAATTTGTCACTGTTGGACTAAAAATTTGAAGCACTTACACATTGAATCTTAAAATAATTTAGTAATATGAAATTTAGTATTTTGAGTCTAGTTTTCAAATATGTGATTTATTCTAATACTCAGATGATACAAAATAATTTTTAATTGCATTAAAATCGCTTTTTAAAAGTCACTTTTTTAGGACCATACCATGCACATGTACGAACACCATAATTTGACTTAAATAAAAGTATTTTTATAATTACTTTTGGGGAAATATGTGTATTATAATGAATATTGATGAGGATATTTTTATAATTTTTCTCTTAATATTTATTATTTATTATTTTTTTATTGGCCCTAACTATTGGCTTTCAAAACCCTTTTGTACGAACACCATAACTATTGGAAATATGAATCAACAGTAACCCACTT
The DNA here is from genome assembly GCA_007258455.2 of Sequoia sempervirens. Taxonomy (NCBI): domain Eukaryota; kingdom Viridiplantae; phylum Streptophyta; class Pinopsida; order Cupressales; family Cupressaceae; genus Sequoia; species Sequoia sempervirens. Next base: position 98,159,134 of record VDFB02256132.1, on the reverse strand, counting down.
GAAGCTACAGTTTTCAATGAATCAACCAAGAGAAACACCATCCATATGAACAAGAAAGTGATGCATCATGAGCAAGAAGAAAATTTGATCAAATGATGATCTATGATGAATTGATCTATAATACTTTACAATGTACAAGAGTCTTGCTTATATAGGCAAGGTGAGAGGAGGTTGGATAACCACCTTAGTTGAAAACATTAAATACCCATAATTTTAAATGAATGAGTGAAATATTAAATGCCTAGATAACTACAAGCTAATTAATGATACATGACCCTAATGATACATGACCCCATTAATACTAGTTTCTAGAATGCCACCTAGGAAACTAACTCCTAAGTAAACTTATTAATGATGTGAATAGGTCCTCACTAAGAACTAGGAAATAACCCCATTCACACTAACACCCCCCCTATAAGTGCAACTTGGAAGTGTAGTTATTATGAAAATGATGCAAATGCAATATGTGTCCTGGCTACTAGGCCATGTTAGGTACCCATGTACAAATGAAAATGTATTCTATTACAAACAGAGAAAAGGAGAAAACCTCATGGGCCAAAAATCCTCTCCGGAAAAGATATATAATACAAAATCTAATGAAAATCATGTACAAGTAATGGAAGTGATGAGTGGAGATCTCAACATTAATACCCCCAAAGAGCTACATCCATCACAAGACTATAATATAATGATCCCTCCAATGAAGTAATAGATGGAGACTAGATTGCCCCCCTGAATGAGGCACCTCCAAAACCACTAAAGAGAATCTAAAGCCAAAATAATATCCAATGACGACAACCACATGTCTTCCTCTAGGAAGAAACAAATCAAATGGTAGATGAGGAATAAACTCCAACTCCATGATGAAATGGGAGGGAAGAAGCCTCATATATGAAATCTCTGAGAATAAATCAAGTTCCTCCAAAGTAGTTTCACCAAAATTAGGATCCATAATCAAGGTCATGTGAACCCCAATCCTAATACCTGCAAAACAATAAGAAAAAATACATTAGAACATCTAATGCAAGAAATAACATGGATTCCCCATGAAATCCATTCACAAAGCTCAAATTAGGAAAAAAATCAATGAAGAACACAATGAAAACAACAAAATAGAGATTGAATCCTAATTAAGCTAGCAAACTCATGATCCCATGGGGGAATTGGTGCCAATTTGATGTGAAAATTAGCCCTTTCCCAATTCCTATGATGCAAGATAGATATGTTGATGAAGATTGATCCACTTTGATGAAGAATGGTGAGTGCTCCAAGCTAAAACCTGCATAACCTAGCTAAGAACTCAATGATATTGATGAAATTTTCCAAATATTTGAGTATAGTAACTTTGCATAAATTGTGGATGATCAAATGAAGAATGAAGCCTCTTATTTATAGATGATATTGATGGATGAATTTCCAAAATTGAACAATGTGGGAATAACATTCATCCAATGGCAAGATGCCACTTGTCAACCTATGAGTGGATGGAGGATGTGCAAGTTTTGAGGATTGTGCCAATAAATGCCTATTTTTGAATTTTGAATTTTGTTGAAATGACTAGCAAGAGGGAAGAAACAATGCATTGAATGTCACTTGTCTCAAGGCAAAGGACATGTAAAATGGAGTTAAATGCCTTGTTAGATGTACATGTCAACTTGGATTTTTGAATTCAAACTTGGAGAATATTCCAAAAAGATGCCTTGTTGAGGAAAATAGAGATTTAATAAATCAATTAAATCTATTTTTATGTGCAAGTGGTAAATGCTAGAGGATGGGACATGACAATAGGTTAAATTAATCAAATTTAATTAATTTAATGAAGGGGATTAGTTGATGTGACAAATTTTACTTAGATTTGTGGATTTATTTAAATCAAATGTGAGAAGAATGTGATGAAGGCTTAATTAAATAAAGATTTTGATTTATTTAATTAAAATAAATAGTGTTAGATTAAACTAAATATGGTTTTAATTTATTTAATTTAATAGATAGACTTAAAATATTTAATTAAATAAAATTGATTATTTAATTAAATAGGATAATTAGATCAAGATGATTAATTTAATTATCGAGAAGAGGTGACTTAATTAGATAACTGGTTAATTTAATTAAGAGAGGAATATTGATGAATTTAATCAGATAAGGGGATTTGATTAAATGGTTAGACCGAAGGATGATTCAGGATGAAACGATGTTAGTAGTTGGGATTAGATGCACAATTTCAATCGGTACATTTTACGTGTCTACAAGTCAAAACAATGGAATGTGGAGACTCAAGAAAATCCTCCAATGTAGAATCTACATAGAGGAGAGATATCTCCTCAAGAATGTCCTCCAAACTTGTAGAAGTAGCCAAGTCTGCAATACCTTAAACAAAGCCATCCTATAATCCCAAGTCTGGAAAACTAAATATATCCTACTAGACTGAATGAGATTATGGAGCCACACAAAGAAGAGATACATTCACCACCATTTTCATCATGTGAATTACTACCCACTCTAGAATCTGGGGAATGGGGAACATAAGGATCATCATCATGATAAAAGTGGGAGAAGGTAGATACCCTTGACTGATGATTAGCCAACCTTACAATAATGAGCCTTCCTAGATCATTTTGAATGAGAATTGGCTTAGATGTGAACTCAACTGTATTGCCTCCCTATGCAATCTGATAAATTGAGAGAAGGTTATGTGCCATATTAGTAATATAAGTTGCATTATGGACATGACTTATATACCCAAATCTGCATCACACATACTAGCTACATGAACCATATACGCATTAGCAATTAGCATTGTGTCAAACTCAGGTGCTCTAAGTGATCCTAGAATATTGTGATCAAAAGAGCTAGAAATTTGCCTTGATGCACCTAAATCAATAACCTATCCTTCATGTCTAACAACAAATTTAGTAATCAATGTATGAGCCTTTCCTCTAGAATCTCTAGAGGTAGTTCATTTATCCTCTTTATGTGGAGTCTCCTCTTGTGTGGTAGAAGAAGAAGAAGGCCTAGATAAGGAATTGAAATATTGTGATTCTTGAGAAGTTTCTTTAACTCATGAATCTCCTTCATAAAGCATACCTATTCACTATGCCCTATTCCCTTGCAAAAGGTACATGCAGGTTTCTCCTTCTTATGTTTATCCTCTTTTGAAGAGGTGGAGGAAGTTTCACTAGATCTCGACTTAGTTTTACCCTTGTTCTTCCCTTTCCCCTTAGGTGTTGTGGTGAGAAATGCATGAGACTTGGAAGTGACATCATGTTGACTAAGCTTTGATTGCTCCCTAGTCAATCTCTCACAAAAGACCTCAAATGATGGCGTATCACCTAACCCATCCATAGTGGAATATAAAGAAGTAGAAAAATATGCAAATGCACCCTTAAAATTAGAAAAGATCAAGAATATGCATTCAGGTTATTAGTTTTATCCTTCCCACACCCTGCTAACTGAGTACATGTAAAGACTTAAACTTCATCAAATAGTCCTCAATTGTAGGGAATAGATTAGTGGAAAGAGATGCCAACTCAACTTATAATTGCAATAACATCACTAATATAACCAAAGAGGTCCTTATATTTTTCCCATACTTGTTTATGTGTAGTACACTCCTCAACGTGGAAGAATAAAGAGTCAAAAACATGCAATGCAATTAAGCCCATTGCCTCATCACATTTTTTGTTGTTGTGCAAACTTCTCCTATTCTCTAATGAATTCTAGTTTTTCCTTAGCCAAGGTAGACCATAATCCCTTAGACCAAAGTAGCCTCTGCATCTTCACCTTCCATGTGTGATAATTATGAGGAATAAGAAGCTCAAATCTTGATTCTACCATGTATTCCAAAACAAAAAAACTACCAAGAGGAAAATATATCTAATAAAAATATTTTGAAAGCCCCATGGTATGATGTGCCACTAAAAATGAAGCCTCATAATGCAAACAAACCTTCTTCAAATTGCAGTATATCCAAGATATCAAGCAAATGCCTCAAATTGTAAAAAATTAATAAAATATACCTAGATCTAAATCTGAAAAAAGTGGATGGACAGAATGATGGAGCTTTGAATCACCTTCACAATGTCATTGGAATCTCCAAAATCTAAAAAACTGGTGAAAAGTTTCAAGCTTGAGATTCCAAAAGGAAGCACTAACTTCAGTTGGTTATAATTTGTACCCATATAATAATATGGAAAATTACTCTACATGGCTACAAAGTACATGAAACCAGCTTTCCAGCAATATCTTGTTTGTGAAAATTTGATATCTTGGCAAAAAGTTATGCTTCATTGAAAAAATATGCCCTATTAGGAGGTGCAAGCTAAACAAGTGCAAAAATAAAGCACCTAGGGCAAAAAAAAATTAGTTGGGTGGAGACATGAAAGTCTTATCTGAAACATATGAATTATGTAATGATAAATACACTTGTTGCAAATAACTTGTTAAAAGAAACATGTATGGATTATGTAATCATAAATACATTCTCAAAGTTGGGAAAAAATCAGTTGCAAAGGTACATGAAAGTATTTAACAAATTCAAACTCTATCCCTTTGCTTGCAATAAATCTGACATAATCCCAAAAATATTTTTTATGAAAATTCTATGACATGTTAGTAATAAAAAAAATGAGGATGTACTAGAAAGTATGTAATTAAAAAGGAAATTTCTCTAAAAACACTTGGGAAGAAGTAGACCAAAATGAATGAGATAGATAATGTATTGACTGAAGAGGTTGTTCCTGCTCATGAGAAGTGGAGGAAGGAGCATGTGCAATATGTGCAAGGGGAAAATGGAAATGCAAAAGTGGATTAACTTGAAATTTTTTCTATTGCATATGAATTTGTGCAAGCAAAGAAAGAGAGATGATTCTATAAGTGGAGTTGAACAAATGAAGCCAAGCATTCTTGAAGTTAACAATTCCATGGAACAAAAAAAATTGGAATTGGATGATAAGGAAAAGGAAAACCATCTGATCTAAGTGCAGAAAAAGAGAATTAGTTGGGTTGAGGCATGAAATTCTTATCTGAAAAGGTAGACAAGTTCTGTAATGATCTTTCCAAAAGAAACATCTACATACTCTAATGATAAAGACACTACAAAAACAATAGTTGGAAATGCTCAAAGTGGAGCAAAACAACTGAAGACTAAAATTAACCAATTAGAAAAGGAATTAAAACACAAGAAGTTGTCATGATCAAAAGAAGAGGAGCTTAATGTTGTTATGAGAGAGTTGCAATCTAAAAGACAGTAATTTGATAAAACAAAGACAACAATGGAAGGTGTTGTTGCACAACTGATAAAAGTTTAATATGCCACAATAATAGTTGCATTGGAGGTTGGTGGAGAAGGGAATGTATGTAATGCGGTAGTGGATATGGAACATATAGGAAAGCTCCCAATTCAAATAGGACATCTACATACAAGAGTAATGATTATCCCTTTAAACAAAATCAAAGCCCATACCATTTCCTCAACAACTCAACAATCACTAGCCAAATTGGTGAGAAATGGAAACGCAAGGCTGCCACTATCTCTCATTGCATATGAAAATGAAATTGAACCAGCTATGCAATTTGTATTTCGTAATGCATGAGTTTGCAGTAATTCAAATGTTGCAAAGGTGACATTTTTCAACCAAGTAGTGTTCTTACTGGCACAACTTTCCAGTGGGAGCTTTCCTTCGTGTTCTGTATCAACTACCATATTACACAAATTCCCTCATCTACCAACCTCCAATGTAGCTATTGTTTTAGCATCTTAAACTTTTATAAGTTGTGCAACATCACCTTTGACTTTTAACCTATGAAAATTCTTTGTAGGACCATTATAGGTAAGTTGAACATTTCTTGCAACTATTTTGTGCATTTTTTTAAAGGGTTGTTATAAAATATGGAGGTGAACTTCAATACATTGTTTTGTTACAGTCTACATAACAGAAAGTGGTCATTGAACAAGAATTGAGAAGTGAGTCACAACTTTGTGTGTTTTCCATCCTGCAACTATTATGTGGATTTTTTGTTCCAAACATATGGAGATATTCAAATGCAATGTTTACTCAAACCAAGGGTTGTTATGAAATATGAAGGTGAACTTAAATACATTGTTTTGTTACAATCTTCATAACAGAAAGTGGTCATTGAACAAGAATTGAGAAGTGAGTCACAACCCTATGTGTTTTTCATCCTACAAGTATTATGTGCATTTTCTATTCCAAATGCATGCATATATTCAAATTTAATGTTTACTCAAACCAAGGGTTGTAAAAAAATATGAAGGTGAACTTCAATACATTATTTTGTTACAGTATGCATAACAGAAAGTGGTTATTGAACAAAAATTGAGAAGTGAGTCACAACCCTGTGTGTTTTCCATCTTGCAACTTTTTGTGCATTTTCTATTCCAAACATATGACGATATTGAAATGGAATGTTTGCTGAAAGTAAGGGTTGTTATAAAATAAGAAGGTGAACTTTAATACATTGTTTTGTTATAGTCTACATAGCAAAAAGTGGTCATTGAACAAGAATTGGGAAGTGAGTCATAACCCTTTGTTTTTTCCATCCTGCAACTATTATGTGCATTTTTTGTTGCAAACATATGGAGATATTCAAATGCAATGTTTAATTAAACCAAGGGTTGTTAAAAATTATGAAGGTGAACTTCAATACATTATTTTCTTATAGTTTGCATAAAAAAAAGTGGTCATTGAACAAGAATTGAGAAGTGAGTCAAAACCTCGTGTGTTTTCCATCCTATAACTTTTTTTTGCATTTTCTATTCCAAACATATGACGATATTGAAATAGAATGTTTGCTAAAAGTAAGGGTTATTATAAAATATGAAGGTGAACTTCGATACATTGTTTTGTTACAGTCTACATAACAGAAAGTGCCCATTGAACAAGAATTCAGAAGTGAGCCACAACCCTAAGTGTTTTCCATCCTACAACTTTTTTGTGCATTTTATGTTCCAAACATATGACGATATTGAAATGGAATGTTTGTTGAAAGTAAGGTTTGTTATAAAATATGAAGGTGAACTTCAATACATTATTTTGTTATAGACTGTATAACAGAAAGTGCTCATTGAACAAGAATTGAGAAGTGAGTCACAACCCTGTGTGTTCATTTCCTACAACTTTTTTATGCATTTTTTGTTCCAAACGTATGATGATATTGAAATGAAATGTTTGTTGAAAGTAAGGTTTGTTATAAAATATGAAGGTGAACTTCAATACATTGTTTTGTTACAATCTATATAACAGAAGTGCTCATTGAACAAGAATTGAGAAGTGAGTCACAACCTTGTGTGCTTTCCATTTCCTACAACATTTTTTGTTCCAAACGTATGATGATATAATGAAATGTTTGCTAAAATTAAGGATTGTTATAAAATATGAAGGTGAACTTCAATACGTTTTTTTGTTACAGTCTACATAACAAAAAGTTAGCATTGCATGTGCTTACATTTGTAAGTAAGTTTGACATAAATAATAAGACTTGAGGTGGTATTTCCTACCATTATTTGATGCCATTTGACATTTTTTATAAGGAAATTTTACATGGCAACAAAAATTTTCATGAAATCTGCAAGAACATAGTCTTATATTTTTTAATTAAGAGGGGTAAACACTTTTGACCCAAAGCTATGAACCGGTGAGGTCAAAAATGGGGGACCTCATCTCCAATATAAATTGTCAAAAACTACACCCCAAAGGGATTCAAGCCTTGATGGCAAGATTAACAATACAACTTAACAATCACACCATGCCACTATTAGCAAAAGACCGTAGTCTTCAAACATACCAAAATAATGTAAGTTTCCATACCATATTTGTTTAATAATTACATGATCAAAGATAATTTAATTCCACACCATAATTGTTCAATAATTACATGATCAAAGACCGAATGGAAAAATACTATTCTCAACCTCTCTCATCCTCTCCTACAGTGCCTTTTATGTGCAATTGAGGAGACACTCAGATAACATATTATAGGCTTCTTTGGGTCCTTGAAACTAACAGTGGGGTGATTCCACTTGCATAGATCCTTGTTGTTGTATGTGTAATAAGAGGGTTTGAGGAACCCCCTGCTTTGACCATTGCACTTTCAACACCAGCTTCAGCTTGTAACAAGCCCATCAATATAAATGACTACATTCAACAATTAACGTATGGATATAAGGAAAAGGAAATATCAAAGCTAAGTGTAGAGAAAGAGAATCAGTAGGGGGAGAGATGAAATTCTTATGTGAAAATGCATACAACTTTCATAACACATTTATATATATGGAATAAAATCATTTATATGTACACCTGTGGAGGAGAAATACAATTGGAAATAGATGAGAAGGAAAAACAAAAATCAGATAGACCAAGAAACATCACCAATAAGGCCAAGGCTCAATTTTATCGCTTCTTTGACAAAAATGAAGGAAATTGAGAAATTGAGCAAGCTAGTTGAGAAATTGAGCAAGCTAGTATCAAGAATCAATAAAATCGGACCTTGAATTTATTGATGATGTTTCTTCACACCTGCCACTTTCTTGTTCATCCTTGCCCTATAATGTGAAAAATTTTAACGTCATATCAAATTCAAATGCATGCAACCAATTCATTCAAAATATGAAAATACACGTTCAAAATCATATTTCAAAATTACCCTTTCTTCCACTTTCTTCCTTTGAAAGAACCAAGGATAGTGTGTTTTCCAATATACTATCAAAATCAGCATATTCATAACAGAAATTAAATTTTTTAAATGAAATCACAAAGACACTCTAAAAGTTGAGCAAAAAGTGACTGCAACTGCACATAAAAGTATTCAAGATATTGAAAACTCTATCCAAGAAACTTCGCCAATAAGGTCAACCCCCAATTTTTCTTCTTACTTACCAAAATTTGAGAAATTAGAAATTTTTCTTCCTATTACATCAATGTAGCAGGATAAAGAGTTTCCTATTTCTCAAGATTTATGCCTAGGAAAACAATCTTCTCCTCAGGCACCCTTTCTTCTTGCTACCCTGTCAACACACATTTTCCTGTTCCAAATGGACACTAACTTGCTCACGCCCACCACTTCCTTTTCCATCCTTTCCCTCTAATGACAGGAATGTAAATGTCACATCAAATTCAAATGCATGCAACCAATTCATTCAAAATATCAAAATACACATTAAAAAGTAGATTTCAAAATTACCCTTTCTCTCGCTTTCTTCCACTTTCCCTTTTAAAGTGTGCATTTGTGGTTTCTTGTAATATATAAAAAAGTTGCAAGTGTTATGGGATAGTTAAAGCTCCAAAATTTATTGTATCATCTGCTATAAGAAAGCATATATTTTTTCAATCATAAGAAACAAAATTTTAAGGTGGACTTCCTTACATTTTTGGTGCATAGGAAACACAAACTTTTCACAAGCAAATAACTAACAAGGGACAGTGTTTTCCAACATTGCAAATAATGTGAGTATTTTTTTTGTTGCAATCAGATGAAGATAGTGCAATGCCATTTTTATTGTTACAAATAACATTTAATATGATTATTCATTTGAAATTATCCATGATGAGAAAAATAGTCGACCTCAAACTAACTTTTTTCTTTCATTTATAAGCAAGCTACTATAAACAATAAGACTTCAGGTGGCATTTCCTACCGATATATTTCATATTAATATAAAATAGAGTTCACATTATAAACACATAGCCAAACGATGCATCCATGGTTGGCTATAATATGTAAAAAAATTGTGAGTGTTACAAAAAATTAAAGTTACAAAAAATTTTACACCATCTGCTATAAGCAAGCATATATTTTTTCAATCATAAGAGGAATTTCAAACACAATTTTTGGTCTACCTAACACTTGTATAAATTTTGAAAGTTCCTTTCATTACATTCTTTTTGTTTAAATAAAATAAACTTTTGAATACATTCATAGTGTTAATATAATTGTTAGTGGGGCTTACATAAAAGTATCCAAAATCAACTGAGGTGTGACCAACAAATTGGGTTCTTATAGTGTAAGTAACCAACACATTTTCATTGCGTTCATAATGTCTATGTCTAATTGCAGGTTCAAAAAAATTGGGTGAACATATGAAACCTGCAACCCAAATATTTTTTTCAAACCCTTTACAAGTAACAACCCAAACAGTTACTCACCCCTTAGGTGAATTTAGATAGTCTTATATATCCTCGACCTGCAACTCCTTATAGAATGAGAAAACCTAGAACACAAAGTGTTTTCCAAGAATAGTCCTTGTTACAATTTAAAGTTATGCATGTCTTAATCACATCAACACCCTTCCCTCCCATAGTGAATGAATAGCTTCTCGCACAAGGAAAAAAATCCAGCGTAATTCGATGTGATGGGACACCTCCTCGCTTTCCTCATTGTGGTGTTTCCTCATGTTTGTTGGTTTCGTCACTTTTATCATCCATTAGTGGGCCCTGCACTATGTCATCTCATCATGTTATGTATGTTTCTATGAATGTTGTTATTGTTGGAATATGTACCCCAATCCATATTGACATGTAACTCCTGAAGGGCAAAGTCATTGTGACATCATTCATGTTTGGCCGACTAGCTACTCTGAATCTTTTTGAAATGTCCATGTCACTGAGACAGAGTTGATGTCTTTCTGAATGAAGTCTATTGTTGTGACCTATTGTGTTTGTTGTGAGCATTGGTCGAGTAGAGACCTTTGGCCAACAGAATGCTCTTATCAGGCGTCAAGGAGACTCATAGCAACCGGGGGCTTTGGGGTGACTTGAACACTCGAGAGGAAGTCCCAGTGACTGAAGAATGTCTCACTGATAGCATATGGCCATCGAGGTAACACAAGGGTCTCGGGAAGAAGTCTTAGCGATGAAGAGAGGTCCCACCGATGGGGAAAATGTTGGAGTCTTCGCAGTGACACAAAGACTTCGGTATGAAGTCTTAGCGACCGATGGAGAGTCTCGCTGATGATGAGGGGTCTTTGGTATAACTCTTGGCAAACGGTGGTTTCAGGATAACATGGAAGCCTCGGTAAGAAGTCTTACCGATGTGTGATGTCTCACTGAATGGTGTCATTGGTATAACATGTCACTTCGGTGTAATCTCCTGGCGAAAGCGATAAGTCTCACCGATTGTTGGATGCTTTGGTATAACATGAAGAGCTCGGTGTGATGTCTTGGCGAAAGATGATTGTCTCACCGAATGGAATACTCATGAAAGCATGACTTGAAGACTTCAGTATGAAGTCTTGGAAAACTGCAGTAGTCCTGCTGATGGCAAGGTAGAGGTCGTTGTGACTTGTGATCATCGGTATTGTGGGTGCCTTTAAAAATCTGCAAACACTAAACTCAAACAAGGGTTAGCACCTACAAATCCTTCAAGAACACTCCTATGAAATACATTGCAAATGTTCCAAAATGCCACAAAAGATAAAGAAAAGCCAAATGCATAATGAAAACATTCAACAAATTACCTATTCCATAGTTGGATTGGTGTCACATGTGCTAGTGACCCTTTCCCAATCCTTGATCAAAGCTCAAATTGTGTAAATGCAAATGGAGATGGTGGAGTGATGATGAACAAGATCAAATCTCAAATGAAGAGAGTAACCTTGCAATAGATTGTGAAGGATTTGCTTGAGGATGATGCACCTATTTAAAGATTTTCAAAATGCTAAGTGTTGAAGGGACCAATGTGGGATCAAAAACAAGCCAATGAGTTGAGGACTTGTCATCATGTGATTGATCAATGGTTGTGCAAGATTTGGGAAGAGTGCCCAAGAGGGGGAAATTTTGAATTCAAATTTGCAATAAATTTTGAGAGGGGGACAAGAAAGAAGAGCAATAAATGCCCTGTTTGACTTGTCATGTTGAGAGAAAATGAGGTTTTAATAAATCAATAAAATTGATTTATTGTGCAAGTGGCTAGGTCTAGATAATGCAAGTGGGATGGGATTAGCATTAGATTAGGATTAGATGAAGATTATGCTGATTAATGCTGATTATATGATTTGACTTTCAAGACTTAAATACTTGATTTATTGAAATTAGAAAATGATGGAATATGATTTAGGATTTGATTTAAATGGCCTTTTGATTTTAAATAACCTTAGGCAATGAGATTATTTAAATGGATGAAGGTGATGAATGGATCTAATGCAATATCTAGTTCAATTGATAAATGATCCTGATCAAATGCAGAATGTTAGTTTTGCATGTCTACATTTTGCCCCTCTTTGAAGCGATGTACTTGTTGCGTTGGTTCAAAGAATAAACTTGCCGCAATCGAAATTTAAAAATTTCATGATTTTTCGGATGCCCCAGCGGAAAGAAGTACACTGGTACATTGCCCCCTCGAGAGATCGAGCGAAAAGATTCGATTTGAGGGTCGATCTCGCGATAAAGAGGTTCAAAATGGGTGATTATGGATGACGATGCAAATGAGATGATTTTAAGATGCTTAGAATAACAAATCTATATTATTCTAAACAAATTAAATGATGATATGATATGAGATGGATGAGATGGATGATGTGATATGCTGTGATTATGCAACGGATGATTTATGATATGCTTAGACTAACAGATCTATATTATGATGATGATATGCAATGCATGTGAAATGATCGATGTTTCCTATGATGTATGATATGAATGATATGTGGTATGCAGTTTATTGATGGTTTGCAGATGCAGGATGGATGCATGATGGATGCATGATGGATGTATGATGTTAGTGCGGAAATGAGATGATGACAAGAGGATCCAACAAGTCCATGATTGGTCGAGACTTTATTAGAGATGATGATGATGATAGATAAATGTTGATGATGATGATAAATGATGATGATTTGCTTATCAAGGATTGGGATTTTCAAAGGGTCACTTACTTTATGTTTGATAACACGCCTAAGTACGATGCATCAAGGTATGAAGGACCAGGATGGCGTTGTACTTAGTGTGATGGACTTTGACTCAACAAGCGAGATAGGAGTATTCTTGTTCACACTCCATCTGAAACCTTGCTAGGATGCACTTTAGAAATCTCAAACATCTGGGACCAAAACACGGAAAGGTATAACCAATCAATGCAATAGTCAACAAGCTATCTGAAACCTCCTCCATACATATCTAACAAAGAAAGTATTCACCAAGTTATTTTACAAGAACATCCAACAAGCACAACAAACAAAAGATAATGATCGTTGCCCATTCCTTATTTCTCTAAATCCTCGTTTTGGGATATCATCGAGTGACGTCCTTGGAATGAGTGCAAATAAGATAAGTCAAAAGATAAAGACCAAGTAAATAAACAGACTAATGCTCTTCAATACCGCTAACGGAAAAGGATGTGTTTTCTAAGGATGATAAGCGAAACTTATTGCCAAAAGATAATGCCCATTGTAGGAAGGATTCATCCTAGGACATGTTAGTGGATGGCGGCACGTCATTTCGTTTATGAGGGATGATTGATATGGGACAAATTCAGATGATGGTGTTACCGATATGAAGAGATGACCAATTTGTTTACGTACTGACTTAGACTTGAGACTTGACGCTTTTGAGTTTTGCTTTTAACCTGCTAGACTTGTTTCTAACTATTTCACCAAAGGTTGATGATGACGATCAGTTTATTATGAATGGTGTTTATTGCGGGTGCAAGCGAGATGAGGCGGATGGATTTTTTTCAAATATTTGGATGTTTTTGGAATTTTGCAATGTTTTGAGGCTGTTTTTGGTATTTTTTCGAGGTTTTACAAATGTTTTGATTTTTTAGTTTTTCTAATGTTTTTGGGATTTTTAAGAATTTTGACCGAGAGACTAACCTAAAGAACTAAGGGCCTTAGCCTTGCTCTACGCTTATGTACACGCAGTAGATTCACGAGTTCGAATCGGTTTAATTTGACCGATGCATGATGATGATATACATGATGAGATGTCGGGCTTTATTATGTGACGGACCTCTATAGGACTGGACTAAATGTCTCTTGGGATGATCAAAGATCAACCTTTTGCCTACGCTCAAGCTCTCGACGACACGAAGTTCGACAAGACGAATCTTTGTTTTGATTTTGATATGTTTTGAAATGTTTTGGATTTTCCGATTTTCCTCGATGTTTTTTGAATTTTGATGTTTTTCAAATGTTTTGGATTTTGATGTTTTTCAATGTTTTTGGATTTTTTGATTTTCTGATGTTTTGGATTTTCTAATTTTGAGGATTTTAAGACCATACACGAATCTGATCCAATGAGAACATGCCCTCAGCATGATGCAATAGACTACCCTGATGAAGGCAGGACAAACTGAACTTGAGGATGGGACGAGTAGTACTAGGAGGGATCATGATACCTAACACAAGACCGCTACGGTGCTGATGTGAGCCGGATGAGTGATGGATGGAGATTAAGCGGATGAGATGGAAGCTAAATGGAGGGATAATGGTGACTGGCTTCATAAAGGTCCCCGTGGATGGAAAGTTTATTTGCCACAAGGCCCCCGCTTGCCGTGTTTCACCGAGGTAATTTGCCCAAAGTGCCACGTGTAAGTGGTTTCTACCTAGAGGACGCATTTTTCTCTTTACTATTTTGATCCTTTTCTGATTTTTGGATTTTTGCTTTTTGCTTTTTTGTTGTTACCAAGACGCCTGCGTTTCAAGTAACCATTTTTCAGACTTTTTCTCGGATTTTTGACTTTTTGGTTTTATACCTGGAAAGAATTAGTATAAAACTTTTTGAGATGGGAGCTATTCATGGGCTCCTGCAGAGGTTCCCCTTCAGGTGTTGATAACTGATATGCCCCTGATTTATAGCTTGCTGTGACAATGAAAGGCCCTAACCAATTGGGTTCGAACTTTCCTTTGCTGTTGGGATTTGGCACATTCTTCTGATTTTCTTTTAAGACAAGTTCTCCGACTTGGAAAGTCCTACTTCTGATCCTCTTGTTGTAGCTCCATTTGAGTCTATTCTAATAGACTTGTAAGTGATTCAAAGCTTCGATCCTTCTCTCATCCAGTAACTCCAGCTCGTTTAGTCTTGAGACCCGATATTCTTCATCAATGATGAGATTTTGCAGTGATATTCTGAGGGATGGGAGCTCGATCTCAATGGGGAGGCCACCTTCCATCCATAGACCAGGGAGAATGGGGTGGCGCCAGTGGGTGTGCGGATGCTTGTTCGATAAGCCCAGAGGGCAGGATTAAGCTGCAAGTGCCAGTCACGACCTGCGTCATTGACTGTTTTCTTGAGGATTTTGAGAATGGTTTTATTTGTGGCTTCTGCTTGGCCATTGCCTTGGGGATAGTATGGGGTAGAAAAGCGATGTTGGATTTTGAACTTATCACATAGGTCACGGACTTCCTGATTTTTGAATGGTGTCCCATTATCTGAGATAATGGCTTGTGGGACACCATAGCGGCATATGAGATAGTTCAGGATGAACTTTGAGATC